>CM031610.1:85105573-85142949 GCA_018398815.1 Conus ventricosus | reverse complement strand
ATACCAGCACGGTTTCACCGGATGTGTGTGTGGCATCAAATGACTTTTTCTTTGCCAAAGCTGTATACCAGCAACCGATTTGACTGAGCAACAAATTTGACCGCGACAGCTCATGGTTGTCTGGTTACCGTTTTAATACGGGCTAACGTACACCAGACAGTGCGGGTTTGGACTGAAGTCTTGCCTTCTCTCTTAGGCTATGTTGGTTCGCGGCACCTTCGTCCGTATTATCCAGTGCACCCCCCCCCCCCCCCCCCCCCCCCCTCAAGCGCAATCCAGGGGATGCGCCTCTATACAGACCCAGTGCGATGGCATGATAAACAGTACATGGACATAACAAAATAATTATTAAAAAGAAGAAGAAATACTCCCCAATAGCGGTCATGCGGACGGGAGATGTTGGCTGCCTTTTAGCAACGCTACAAGCTGCTTTCAGTGGTCATGAATTTTTCACTGCAGACTATTGCCTTCAGGGCTGTCACCACGTTAACTTAAAACAAAACAAAAAATGAAGAAAAGAACAGAAGAAGAAGAGAGAGAGAGAGAGAGAACTCTTGTGAAAATTTTTTCAACTTACTTGATTACAGAGTGCACAGGTCTATACAAGGAAGCTAAACGTATCGGTGTTACGGGTTGTACTGACTGCAACGACGATCCAATGCAAACAGTTTATCGCTAACAGATTGTTTTTTTTTATCTAGTTTCATTTTATCGTATGAATCATTTTCAAAAAAAGAGAAAAAGAAAGAAAGAGAGAAAGAAAAGAAAAGTGGGAAAATCGGGGCAATGCAGCAAAGACTGAAGTGCCTAAATATGACGTTCTTCAACGAGGGAGGTAATCTGTGTTAGGACTCGCATACAGCGAGACTGGCTATTGCTCCTTCGGTAGGCTACGCACGCCCAAGGCAATTTTGCTTTATCAGTCCTGTTAATTCAGTCAGACAGAGAGAATGACAGTCACACGTAGACTACGCATTTTACCTTGTGGGATCCGCCAGTGCGAGCACACTGAAATCGTTGCTTAGTATTAAAGCTACAAACGAGCGCTCAAATTAGTCCTAAAACACAATGACCTTTTCTTCTTCTTCTTCGTTCGCTCAGACAGGAACCCCAGATGCACTGATGAAGGCTGCCGTCCGGCGGAGGTCCTCCAGAGATCCGTAGAGTTTCTCCCTTGGTTGGGCCCCTTTGAGGCACAGGGCCCGGCACTCTTCCACCCTGGCGGGTCCTCAACGGTCGAGCACCATATTGAGATTCTCCAAGGTTGTCTGTCATGTGAGCGGGGATGCGTTGTGCTGCCGTTACGCCCCTGACAAGTCAGGACCAGCACATCCGACTTCGGCTCTTGCCATTTATCCCATGGCTGGGGTAAGGCTTGGAGCAGTGTCAGGGCGTGTCCACGAGCCGGTGGGCCTGCACAGAGTTCCTTCCTTTCTCGGTGGGGGCCTTACTCCTCCATCTGGACTGGTCTAGCCTGCGGCTTTCCTTGATTGGAGAGGCCGAGATCTAGTTTTAATATAGCGCCAGTCGTCCGCTCCCGTGCCGCGTTAGTCACAACAGAGTTTGCGTCCAACCTGCCCCATGTCCTTCTGAGGAAACACCCACATTAACGTGGCGAGAAGGTGCGACTACGGTTTTCACCCTTTCTTAATAGAAGAAAGGGATCTTCGCAGATCAATGACCTTTTGACCTCGGACTTTTACAAGGTTCACATCCTCCCACCGGCCTTCACACACACACACACACACACACACACACACACACACATCGTGCCGTTCAAATACATGCATTCGTTTTCGTTCACACACACACACACGCACGCGCGCGCGCACACACACACACACCAGACACAGACACAACACACATGCACTCACGCACACACACACATACGCACGCGCACACACACCAGACACAGACATAACACACACACACACACACACGTACGCACGCACCGTTTAAACACATACACACATTCGACACAACACACACATACGCATGCACACACACACGCCACACACACACACACACACACACTCCAGACACACACACACACACGCCAGACAGACATCACACACACACACACACACACACACACACACCGTTTAAACACATACACACATTCGTTCTCGTTCACACACACACACACACACACGACAATACAGTTCCTCATCAAAACCTCGTCAGCAAACTCTGTCAAACTTTGTGTCGATTAGCCGACCGGTTTCAAGCTTGACTTTTAGACTTTTATGTAATTCCCTACGAACCAAGTATTGCCAGACTGTTAAGTGCGTATGTCGTGGGGATCTTTCAGTTCAACATGTGATTTTTGATTGTGAACTAACGAAACCCTTTTTGAATGGTGTTATACCAAGTGCTAACACTGGGCATGTTAATGTGTTTGACTTTTTAGATTCGTTGCCAGTTGTTTCTCTTGTTAAATTAACGAGCAACCTTTTGGGAAGTCCATTAAGGAACATTTTATAATCATAATCGTAAGTTAGATTACATTTGTTATTTTTCTATAATTTTTCATTGTTACTGTCCTACAATTCATCTATCCTTTATTTTTGTTCTATGTAACCACATCGTCCTCTTTTCTTTTATGATAATAGTCTAAAATTGTAAACACTATGTTATTTAGACGTCTGCAATCACCTATAATTATGTGTGACGAGACGTAAAACAGAATTCCTTCCTACACACACACACACACATACACACACACACATTCGTTCTCGTTTTCACACACACACACACACACAGAGGACATGTAGTCCCAGAGTCAAGCACCGAGCAGTACTAGCGCGCCTAGCTGTGGCGACATCTTGTCCCTAAAAGCTTTCGCTAGGCCTATGAGGACGATAACCTCAACCATCACCAGAATAAGTTCCCTTTACACTCCGCGGGGGGCGGGGGGGGGGGGGGGGGGGGGTCAAAGTTGGGTGTTAACCCCCCCCCCCCCCCCCCCGCAGTGAAACTGGTCTGGGACACATGTAGACCCTAAACGTAAACATAATTATCTGAGTTTAGTATTCTAAACTGGAACATTACCTAATTATTGCTTTGCAGCCGCTGAAACAGTGAGCTGGCGTGTTTTTTTCCACTCGACGCGGCTATTCTGAGCAGCCATTCTGATTCTGTTTTGATAAGGAGATTTTCCTCGTTGACTCCGTCATTGAGTGCTATTATTGTGCCTATGCAGTTCACAGAAAGTGGGTTGGGCCAAAAGTCGTCTGCATGTAGTCAAACGGGTTGCGGACGTTCACAGAATGTGGTGTACGTGACGTCATGCGCTCGTTCATTTGGCCGACGCATCGCATTGGCATCAGCATTGCGTCACACTTTTCTTGTTGGTTAAACATGGAGCCGTCACAAGCAAAACGCATGCGTTCGTCTGCAAACGAGAAAGGAGAGTTTGTCCGCAAACCTTCGGCTTTTAGAAACTGGATTTCTGGTGAGTGAGTGTGGATCATTTCAGTTCCAACATTCGACGCCGAGTATCCATAATCAGAAACTTCAAATATTGTGTGGGTTGTTGGCAAATGTTATGCATGTGGAATGGCATCGTGGACAGTGTGTGTGCGCGAGAGAGTGCGCGCGCGCGCGTGCACGCACGCTTTCTTTGTAGCCTTATTTTTTGTGGTATTTTAGAGTAATTTAAAATGAATTGACATAATTGGAGTCTGTGTGTGTGTGCATGTGCGTATGTTCCCGTATTTGTGTGCAATACAAATAATTGAACAAAACCGGAAAAAATATGTCCAGTGTTATGTTATAGGTATGGCAAAGGTGTCTGTTTCTTGTTTTGCATCATGTTTAGATAAAATAAACCATGCATGCAGAAACATTGATATGTACCATTTTGATTGAATACAGATTCCAAGTGATAAGACAAAGATCTGTGAATCACTTAATAAATCAAGTGTTATTAGATTGTTTAGGTACCTGGAATTGTGTGCTCATGAAATGATAGTGTATAAAGAGGTTTCTACGAGTTTCACAACTTGTAATAACAGGGGTGTATAATTTGTGGTCAAATAGAACAAGAAAGTTAAATATATTAACATTTATTTTCATATTCTCAGTAATAGATCATGAAACCTCCAAGTCAGTTGTTTAATAAATAAAATACACAAATAAAATACACAGTCAGTTTTATAGACTGTACTGTTGAAAATAGTGTTTTTGAATGTTTTTGTGAGGTGGAGGGTTGGAGAGGGAGAAGGTTTTCAATCAAACTTGTCTGTCAGCTGTGAACTGATCAGTACATTATGCGCTTCAGTGTCGGAAATTTATCCAGTGAGCACGTTATGATCTCAGTGTTTCAGATCTCTTAATGTCATTCTGATAGCCCTTCCACATCTGTGATGTGCATACATATGCTTAGATACAGTATTGTGTGTCCTGTCCAAGTTTATGGCAAAATCTGCTTGCTGTGTTGCCAAAAAAATAAAAATAAAAATAAAGAAGAAAATAATGACAGCTGCCCAGTTGTGAATAGCCAGTCAATAAAACCCGTTTATTTTTTTTTCCATTCCTGATTGGTCATTAAATGGTGCAAGAGAAAGATAGGGATAGCACCAAAGATGTGAAGAGAAGAAGTCAGACATGTAAAAATGATTGGATGTTGGGCTGTTTGGATAGCCACCAAAAATGTGAAGAGAAGTAGTCAGACATGTGAAAATGATTGGATGTTGGGCTGTTTGGATAGCCACCAAAGATGTGAAGAGAAGTAGTCAGACATGTGAAAATGATTGAAGGTTGGGCTGTTTGGATAGCCACCAAAGATGTGATGAGAAGTAGTCAGACATGTGAAAATGATTGAAGGTCGGGCTGTTTTGTACGAGCAATCACGCACTGTATCTTTACCTTGGTGCGGACTGCAGCGGACGGATCGACGGGCTTCAAGGCTGAGGCAGACCGCTATCACCTGTATGTGTCGCTGGCCTGCCCCTGGGCCCATCGAGCCCTCATGGTGCGCAAACTGAAGGGTCTGGATGACATCATCTCCGTCACTGTCGTTGATTGGCTGCTTGGAGATGGGGGATGGTCCTTCACAGATTCGGTACGGCTGGAGTTCAGTGGTAAAGTAATTAGCATCTTAATGAATAAGTCTTTGCATGGGATAGAATTCTGACTCGCTCAGTTGGAAGTTGCGTGTGATGAGAAGTAGAAATTCATCTTACCAATTTAACTTTTTGTAATAACGCACGGGAGTTAGTTCCATGGAAGCACAGATTTCACATATTTTGAAGCACAGTTGTTTGATTTCTCAGCAAAGACTTAAAATTTCTTTTTTTCCCCAATGTGTGTGTGTGTGTGTGTGTGTGTGTGTGTGTGTGTGTGTGTGTGTGTGTGCACGCGCGCATTTGTTTGCTCACAAAGCATTCACTGATCAGGATCTTTTGTGATATTTGATACTTTTGTAGACTCCAGCAAAAAGCAGTAACCTGATCACGTTATTGGTTGTCAGATTCTCAATTACAGAATCTTTAGGAGTGATATTAGATACTTTTGACTGCATCATTTAGCTCCTGATTCCCAAACTTGTGATTAGCATATTACCTTTGAGTCACGGTAATCATGGTTTGCCAGGAAAACAGCAATACTGTGAGGAGGTTGAAGGGTGGAGCTAAAGGCATTTTGTTTTAAAGTTACTATGCTGATCCAGTTGGATTTGTGCATGAAAATAGCATGTGACTGAGAATTTTAGGGAAGAGGCGCTAAGAAAATGTCTTGCTTATGTTTGTTTTCATCAAGTAATATGGGATTAGTATGCATCCAAGCTATGGTTAATGTTTTGTGGAGTAGGAAGAAGAGCATGGTATAAAAGAAGGTGCGCTGATAAACTTGATCTGTGTGTGTGTGTGTGTGTGTGTGTGTGTGTGTGTGTGTGTGTGTGTGAGAGAGAGAGAGAGAGAGAATGTGTGTGTATGTGTGTGTGTTGCACTCTGTCCACATTTTAAAGTTACAGTGGTCTTTGATAGCTAGAGTAAATGTGTGTGTGTGTATGTGTGTGTGTGTACGTGTGTGTGTGTGTTTGTGTGTGTGTGTTGCACTCTGTCCACATTTAAAGTAGCAGTGGTCGTTGATAGCTAGTGTAAATTGTGTGTGTATATATATGTGTGTGTGTGTGTGTGTGTGTGTGTGTGTGTGTGTGTGTGTGTGTGTGTGTGCATGTTTGTGTGCGTGCGTGGTGTGTGTGTATGTGTGTGTAACTCTGTCCACATTTTATTGTAACAGTGGTCTTTGATAGCTAGAGTAAATCATCAAGCGTAAAAGAAAGTGAGCTGAAAAACTTTCCGTCTCTTTCTGTGTCTGTGTGCGTGTACTCAGTTGTACTCTGTCGGCATTATAAAGTAACATTTGTCTGGGTAACCAGGGCAAATCATGCAGGTACCAGTTGAAAAGACAGTGGATCTCCCGCTTATCATGACATGTTTGTGGACCAGAAACCCAAGTGCAGCCTGGACACGGTCAACAACTGCAAGGTCTTGAAGGAGGTCTACCTTAAAGCTGACCCAGGTATGCTGCTGTGATGTGTGTGTGAGTGTGTGTGTGTGTGTGTGTGTGTGTGTGTGTGTGTGTGTGTTCTCGCATGTTTGCATTTGTTTGTGTGTAAAAGAGATTTCTAGTTTTTGTTTTGTACTTTTCACCCTGCAGTACTTTTTGATTATTACTTACAAAGAAAATATTCTGTGCAGACTATAGCGGCAACATAACGGTACCCTGCCTGTGGGACAAACAGAAGAACACGATCGTCAACAATGAGTCCAGTGAAATCATCCGCATGTTCAACAAAGAGTTCAATGCTTTCTGTAAGACAGAGGAACAACGCTCATTGGATTTATACCCAGAGAGCCTCAGGGACAAGATAGAGGCTGTGAATGAGTGGGTGTATCCGTAAGTAAACATGCATATCTTTTCTTACTGTTCTTATGGGTTATGTAATCTTTCCAAACCAAAGATTTGACTGTTCATTTTTACAACACTTACATATATATCCACTATTTGTGAAAGTAATAAACCAGAACACAAAAATTCATTAAAAAAAAAAGAAAAGCAAATTGTTTGGTTAAAACGAAAATTTGATAGTTTTTGTTTTAAATATACACACCCCACCCCTCGCACTCTACTGATCCCTTTGTTTTTGACAAGTAAACGAAATGCTTTACATGGAGAATACATAAATTAAAGAACACACAATGTTTTGAACATTTTTGGTTGCATGAAAAAAAAACACCCAACCCAGCTTGAATCATAACTGCCCGTGAAGTCTTAAAGCTAAGTGTAGCACTCTTGATCTGCATCAAAACACAGAGAAGGTTGTATGCAGGTATATTTTGCTGTAACATTGTGTAACGTTCATTATACAATAATCATGTGTTTTCTAAGATGTTTGTTCACTTTATTCTATGGTATATCTTTGTACATAATGGTAACATCCTCCGCCTCTCTCCATCCCATCCCTTTTCCCATATCAACCCACGAAGTGACCTGTTGCATGTTTCAGCCAGATCAACAGTGGTGTCTATCGTTCGGGGTTCGCTGGTACCCAGGAGGCCTACGACACAGCGGTGGCAGACGTTTTTAAGGGACTGGACAAAGTGAGTCACGTGACACAGACCAGACTTGTGCAGATTCTTTTAATCCCCAAACAGCCTAATTTGGGAGGGCAGAAATTTTGTGTGCTCTCATTCGGGCCAGTTTCAGAATCAACACAAACTATCTAGCTCTTTCATCGCAGACCAAACGGCCAGCCATTAAAGGTGATTTTTTCCTGCCGGTTCTTTTAACCTTAAAGTTATGATGAGGCTGACTCTATCAATTTTTTTGGCCATTCTTTCTGCTTGTTTGAAGCGCCATATTTTGTTCGTAGATCTGCTCTCAGTTTCTTTTGCACAGCAAGAGGGAGCCTCTGCCTATGTGTGGTGTGAATGAGGAGAGAGGGTGTGTGTATGTATGTATGTGTGTGTGTGGGGGGATAGAGAGAGAGAGAGAGAGTATATATGTGTGTGTGTGTGAGAGTGTGTGTGCATATATGTGTGTGAGAGAGAGAGAGAGAGACTCAGAGAGAGAGAGAGTGTGTGTGTGTGTGTGTGTGTGTGTGCTTACCAAACAATACTTATCCAATTACATTTAACTAGGATGTTGTTCATTGTGGGTGCATGCTTTTTTCTTTTTTTTTTGCTGATGTGCATTGGTTTATGTTTCAGGTGGAAGACATTTTGTCCAAGACGCGTTACCTGGTCAGCAACACTGAGTTGACTGAAGCTGATGTCCGTCTGTTCACCACCTTGGTCCGCTTCGACATGGTCTACCACACCCACTTCAAGGTAACCAGGTGTAAGTCTGTAACACCCACTTCAAGGTAACAGGTGTAAGTCTGTAACACCCACTTCAAGGTAACCAGGTATAAGTCTGTAACACCCACTTCAAGGTAACCAGGTGTAAGTCTATAACACCCACTTCAAGGTAACCAGGTGTAAGTCTACCACACCCACTTCAAGGTAACCAGGTATAAGTCTACCACACCCACTTCAAGGTAACCAGGTGTAAGTCTACCACACCCACTTCAAGGTAACCAGGTGTAAGTCTGTAACACCCACTTCAAGGTAACCAGCTATAAGTCTGTAACACCCACTTCAAGGTACCAGGTATACGTCTACCACACCCACTTCAAGGTAACCAGGTATAAGTCTGTAACACACACTTCAAGGTACCAGGTATAAGTCTGTAACACCCACTTCAAGGTACCAGGTATAAGTCTACCACACCCACTTCAAGGTAACCAGGTATAAGTCTGTAACACCCACTTCAAGGTAACCAGGTAGTCTGTAACACCCACTTCAAGGTAACCAGGTGTAAGTCTACCACACCCACTTCAAGGTAACCAGGTGTAAGTCTACCACACCCACTTCAAGGTAACCAGGTATAAGTCTGTAACACCCACTTCAAGGTAACCAGGTGTAAGCCTACCACAACCACTTAAGGGTAACCAGGTGTAAGTCTACCACACCCACTTCAAGGTAACCAGGTGTAAGTCTACCACACCCACTTCAAGGTAACCAGGTGTAAGTCTACCACAACCACTTAAAGGTAACCAGGTGTAAGTCTATAACACCCACTTCAAGGTAACCAGGTGTAAGTCTACCACACCCACTTCAAGGTAACCAGGTATAAGTCTACCACACCCACTTCAAGGTAACCAGGTGCAAGTCTACCACACCCACTTCAAGGTAACCAGGTATAAGTCTGTAACACCCATAAACATAAAAGTTTTCTGTTGTGTCCCTGACACCTGTCAGTTTGTAAGAGTAAGAAAGAAGTGTCCTGTAGAGCTTGTTGTTAGTTTCACTAAAGCTGTGGACCAGCTAAATACCCTTGTTCTCTCGCCGACATGTTATTGACTCACAAATGTAGATTCTGCACAAGCAGCTTTCATGAGTGTTCACCCATATACGTAAAATGTTTGGACTGTTTCACGTTGAAACATTTTTCAACCACATGACACTTGACCGATGCTGCTTATGATTCCTCTTTTTTTGTGTGTGTTTTCTTCTCATTTGCTGTCACACTCTTGGTTCCATCTCTGATATGACACGGCTGTTCTTGGGAGCTCTCCTAGCCATCGCCACAACTTCTCACGCATTGTTTTCCATTTGGCCTTTGTGGTGGGCTGGGCTATGAGCAACATGACCTTTCCATTTGGCCTTTGCGGTGGGATGTGCTGTGAGCAACATGACCTTTCCATTTGGCCTTTGCGGTGGGCTGGGCTGTGAGCAACATGACCTTTCCATTTGGCCTTTGTGGTGGGCTGGGCTGTGAGCAACATGACCTTTCCATTTGGCCAGGGTCTGTCTTGTCAGGTCGGCACTGAGTGGGTGTTCCTGTGGGATGTGATGTGCTGTCTCCTCTGCCTGCGCTGCCAGTAAAGGGTGGGGTGAACATCGGTTTGTGGTGCCAGTAAAGGGTGGGGTGAACATCGGTTTGTGGTGCCAATGGCTGTTAAGCCTTGGAAGCATTGCGTGTGCCTTGCCAAGCCTGAAGGTGGTGACCTGGCTATGTTCAACCCGAGCGATGTACAGCATCCCTTTCCATACGTTCTTGATCAGCCACGTGCTCCTGAAGATGATTTGATGGCTCTGGCTGATTGCCTGCAGCTCCTAGTTTAGCAGGTTGATCTTCAATTTACCAGCCATTACCGATTCCTACCCAGAGTTGAGTTTGCATTTCATCCACTTATAGGGATGCATCTCTGAGAGTGTTGCTCTAATTTCCAGACCAACACTGCAGGTGCATGTAGCTTTTAGGCCTGATTGACTACAGGATATACTATGAAAGTAAGTGTAGATGGACTACAGGATATACTATGAAAGTAAGTGTAGATGGACTACAGGATATACTATGAAAGTAAGTGTAGATGGACTACAGGATATACTATGAAAGTAAGTGTAGATGGACCACAGGATATACTATGAAAGTAAGTGTAGATGGACCACAGGATATATTGTGAAAGTAAGTGTAGATAGACCACAGGATATACTATGAAAGTAAGTGTAGATGGACCACAGGATATACTATGAAAGTAAGTGTAGATGGACTACAGGATATATTGTGAAAGTAAGTGTAGATGGACCACAGGATATACTATGAAAGTAAGTGTAGATGGACCACAGGATATACTATGAAAGTAAGAGTAGATGGACTACAGGATATATTGTGAAAGTAAGTGTAGATGGACCACAGAATATACTATGAAAGGAAGTGTAGATGGACCACAGGATATACTATGAAAGTAAGTGTAGATGGACCACAGGATATACAATGAAAGTAAGTGTAGATGGACCACGGATATACTATGAAAGTAAGTGTAGATTGACTACAGGATATACTATGAAAGTAAGTGTAGATTGACTACAGGATATACTATGAAAGTAAGTGTAGATTGACTACAGGATATACTATGAAAGTAAGTGTAGATTGACTACAGGATATACTATGAAAGTAAGTGTAGATTGACTACAGGATATACTATGAAAGTAAGTGTAGATTGACTACAGGATATACTATGAAAGTAAGTGTAGATTGACCACAGGATATATTGTGAAAGTAAGTGTAGATTGACTACAGGATATACTATGGAAGTAAGTGTAGATTGACTACAGGATATGCTATGAACACAAGTGTAGATGGACCACAGGATATACTTTGAAAGTAAGTGTAGATGGACCACAGGATATACTATGAAAGTAAGTGTAGATTGACCACAGGATATACTATGAAAGTAAGTGTAGATTGACCGCAGGATAAGATAAGATAATGTTGCTTATAGCCCAGCCGACCGCAAAGGGCCACATCAGGGCTGGACCGCAGGATATACTATGAAAGTAAGTGTAGATTGACTGCAGGATATACTATGAAAGTAAGTGTAGATTGACTGCAGGATATATTGTGAAAGTAAGTGTAGATGGACTACAGGATATATTGTGAAAGTAAGTGTAGATGGACTACAGGATATATTATGAAAGTAAGTGTAGATGGACTACAGGATATATTGTGAAAGTAAGTGTAGATGGACTACAGGATATATTGTGAAAGTAAGTGTAGATGGACTACAGGATGTATTGTGAAAGTAAGTGTAGATGGACCACATGATATATTGTGAAAGTAAGTGTAGATGGACTACAGGATATATTGTGAAAGTAAGTGTAGATGGACCACATGATATATTGTGAAAGTAAGTGTAGATGGACTACAGGATATATTGTGAAAGTAAGTGTAGAAGGACCACAGGATATATTGTGAAAGTAAGTGTAGATGGACTACAGGATATATTGTGAAAGTAAGTGTAGATTGACCACAGGATATATTGTGAAAGCAAGTGTAGATGGACTACAGGATATATTGTGAAAGTAAGTGTAGATTGACCACAGGATATATTGTGAAAGTAAGTGTAGATTGACCACAGGATATATTGTGAAAGTAAGTGTAGACGGACCACAGGATATATTGTGAAAGTAAGTGTAGATGGACCACAGGATATATTGTGAAAGTAAGTGTAGATGGACCACAGGATATATTGTGAAAGTGAGTGTAGATGGACCACAGGATATATTGTGAAAGTAAGTGTAGATTGACTACAGGATATATTGTGAAAGTAAGTGTAGATGGACCACAGGATATATTGTGAAAGTAAGTGTAGATGGACCACAGGATATATTGTGAAAGTAAGTGCAGATGGACCACAGGATATATTGTGAAAGTAAGTGTAGACGGACCACAGGATATATTGTGAAAGTAAGTGTAGATGGACCACAGGATATATTGTGAAAGTAAGTGTAGATGGACTACAGGATATATTGTGAAAGTGTAGATGGACTACATGATATATTGTGAAAGTAAGTGTAGATGGACCACAGGATATATTGTGAAAGTAAGTGTAGATGGACTACAGGATATATTGTGAAAGTAAGTGTAGATGGACTACAGGATATATTGTGAAAGTAAGTGTAGACGGACCGCAGGATATATTGTGAAAGTAAGTGTAGATGGACCGCAGGATATATTGTGAAAGTAAGTGTAGACGGACCACAGGAAATATTGTGAAAGTAAGTGTAGATGGACCACAGGATATATTGTGAAAGTAAGTGTAGATGGACCACAGGGTATATTGTGAAAGTAAGTGTAGATGGACCACAGGATATATTGTGAAAGTAAGTGTAGATGGACCACAGGATATATTGTGAAAGTAAGTGGAGATGGACCACAGGATATATTGTGAAAGTAAGTGTATATGGACTACAGGATAATGTTGTGAAAGTAAGTGGAGATGGACCACAGGATATATTGTGAAAGTAAGTGTAGATGGACTACAGGATATATTGTGAAAGTAAGTGTAGATGGACTACAGGATATGTTGTGAAAGTAAGTGTAGATGGACTACAGGATATATTGTGAAAGTAAGTGTAGATGGGACTACAGGATATGTTGTGAAAGTAAGTGTAGATGGACTACAGGATATGTTGTGGAAGTAAGTGTAGATGGACTACAGGATATATTATGAAAGTAAGTGTAGATGGACTACAGGATATATTGTGAAGTAAGTGTAGATGGACCACAGGATATATTGTGAAAGTAAGTGTAGATGGACCACAGGATATATTGTGAAAGTAAGTGTAGATGGACCACAGGATATGTTGTGAAAGTAAGTGTAGATGGACCACAGGATATGTTGTGAAAGTAAGTGTAGATGGACCACAGGATATATTGTGAAAGTAAGTGTAGATGGACTACAGGATATATTGTGAAAGTAAGTGTAGATGGACTACAGGATATGTTGTGAAAGTAAGTGTAGATGGACTACAGGATATGTGGTGAAAGTAAGTGTAGATGGACTACAGGATATATTGTGAAAGTAAGTGTAGATGGACTACAGGATATATTGTGAAAGTAAAAGTAAGTGTAGATGGACTACAGGATATATTGTGAAAGTAAGTGTAGATGGACCACAGGATATATTGTGAAAGTAAGTGTAGATGGACTACAGGATATGTTGTGAAAGTAAGTGTAGATGGACTACAGGATGTGTTGTGAAAGTAAGTGTAGATGGACTACAGGATATGTTGTGAAAGTAAGTGTAGATGGACTACAGGATATGTTGTGAAAGTAAGTGTAGATGGACTACAGGATATGTTGTGAAAGTAAGTGTAGATGGACTACAGGATATATTGTGAAAGTAAGTGTAGATGGACTACAGGATATATTGTGAAAGTAAGTGCAGATGGACTACAGGATATATTGTGAAAGTAAGTGTAGATGGACTACAGGATATATTGTGAAAGTAAGTGTAGATGGACTACAGGATATATTGTGAAAGTAAGTGTAGATGGACTACAGGATATATTATGAAAGTAAGTATAGATTGACTACAGGATATATTATGAAAGTAAGTGTAGATGGACCACAGGATACACTATGAAAGTAAGTGTAGATGGACTACAGGATACACTATGAAAGTAAGCGACTACAGGATACACTATGAAAGTAAGTGTAGATGGACTACAGGATATATTATGAAAGTAAGTGTAGATTGACTACAGGATATACTATGAAAGTAAGCGTAGAGTACAGCCCTGTCATGCAGTCATAGACCTGAATGGAACTCTATAGCGTCATCTTCGTGATGCTTGGTCTCAGCATTCAGCAATAGGGGAAAAAAGTTGATCTCCTTTCATTCCCCATGAAGACATCCACTGCAGCACTGTGGGCCTGTCTGTGCAGGCCTGACACAGCTTTAACTCTTTCATTCCTACTTTTCTATGAACCATTACTTCCTCTCGTTCCTAGATTCTTATAATACGAATATTTTCATCATTCCTGGATTTAGGGAGAAAAAAATAAAAAAGAAGTGTAAAGTGAGAACTGCCACATATGCAGTAGCAGACCAGCCAGAATAGAGCGACGATCACTTTACCACGCTGCAGGGGCTGTCTGGCATCCATTCCATTCATAAACATTGCCGTGCAAGCGACCCGGTCATGACGTGTACTGATGACGCCACTCGCGCGAAGTTCAAAGCGCTTACCGCGAGAACCGATTTTCCAGGCTGCAGGAAGGAAAGGAGGGATTTTGTGCTGCCCAGTTTTCCGGGCTGCAGGAAGGAAGGGTAGGATTTCTGCAAACTGGAAAACCGGATTGTAGGGATGAAAGAGTTAAGCTCGGCTCCTTCAGCTTGCCCTCGACAGGGTTCCCAAGATCAACAGGGCATTGGTGAAGATGACCATCACGTGTCGGCACTCCCATGTCAAGGCGACTGCATGGTCCATGGCTGCTGACTGAGCCACGGCTGCTTATGGGAGGTCAGTGAAGAACTTGCTGCCCAGGAGATGTTTTGTCTCTGCCGTCTGATCAGGAAACCGCACACAGATTCCAGACCCTCCGTTGGCTGCGGCATTTGTGGCAGACCTGTCTGTGTGCAGTGGATCCAGGCTTCTTGTGGGAAGGTTTTGTCAGTCGTGGGCAGTGTCAGTGCGTTCTTCCCACCCACTGTCCTGGACTTCTGTCTGCTGCAGCAGGGGATCTGTGGTGTTGATCTGCAGGTCAGGTGTCAGGGCACCCTGTTGTCCTGGTCCGACCGACGTTGTTATTGTTGGCAGGACTGTGGCAGGAAATTGGCACTGGTGCTGCCTCCTCAGTGTTCTGCTTGAGATATCCATTCACCTGGCACAAGCATAGATCAGAGGCGTACACAACACATTAGGACCTTGCCTCAGCGAGGATGTTCCATGTTTGTCCATATACCATGAGCTGACAAATGTACTTAGCAGAAGAAATTTTCCATTCAAGAAAGATGTTACCTTTTTGATTTTGAACCTCATCTCAGTAAAGTTACTTTATTTCTTTCTGTTCATCCCTGTGTTCTGTGTGACAGTAATCAAGCTGAGAAATCCAATGGCAGTCTTTGGGAAAAAAAACGAAATTAATTGGTGTTTGTTCCATTTCAAAATGATATACCACTCTTTTCTTCTGTATAATGTTGACTGGCAGACAGACACGAAGACATTGTATCTATACACTGCATGTTTTTGAGAACAATGCACACTTCCTGAGTCACTTAAAATTGTGTGATTTGGGCTTTCTTAACTGTCTACCAGCATCAACAAACCAAAACCTCCATGTCCAGATGATTATATGCATACTTTTGCGAACTGTGTCTGTGATTGAGTATGTGGTAAGAACAGTGTGTTTAGCTGACTTAATTTCGCAAGAAGAAAAGGATTTTAAAGCAGCGAGGGATGCATATTACTACTTCTGGTTTGTTGAATATCGTGCCCCCCCCCCCCAATGTCATGTGATGCAGATTTGTTATCAAATAATATTTTGTTGTTGCTGTACAGACAAACAAGCGTTGCATTGTGGACTACCCCAACATGTGGGCCTATGTGAGAGAGATGTACCAGCTGCCGGGTGTGGCAGAGACAGTGGACATGGACCACATCACCAAACATTACTATGTGAGTGAAACTACAAAAGCCTCTTCCATTTCATGTTGTGGGCCAGACGTCTTTTTATCACCAGGCATTACTATGTGAGTGAAACTACGAAAGCCTCTTCCATTTCATGTTGTGGGCCAGACGTCTTTTTATCACCAGGCATTACTATGTGAGTGAAACTACGAAAGCCTCTTCCATTTCATGTTGTGGGCCAGACGTCTTTTTATCACCAAGCATTACTACGTGAGTGAAACTACGAAAGCCTCTTCCATTTCATGTTGTGGGCCAGACGTCTTTTAAACTGCATGGCATAATGATGTTTCTGTTTAGAAGATGTGTTTTAATGGGTTGTTGGATTTCTTTTGTTTTTGAAATGACTTGAGAGTTGACTTCAGTGTAGTGACAGCCCTGACATGGCCCTTTGCAGTTGGATGGGTGTTAGGCAACATTATCTCTCTCTCTATAAAACACCTCTCTGAAATAGCTCTTAACAGCTAGAAACACGGATCTATGGCAAAGGGTTTTAACAAGGCATTGTTTTGCATAAGTTTTGTTTTGTTTTGTTTTCAGGTGAGCCACAGAAAAATCAACCCCCTGGGGATTGTGCCGATCGGACCAGAACTGAATTTCATGGAACGTCATGGACGAGATAAAATGTAAAAGAGCAATGGTCGGACCTTTTTTGTTTCCTCGTAGTTTTCACAGTATACTGTGATGGGAATGTAGATCTGTGCTGTTTTCATATACACTTGTTATATCTTTGTGAAATATCACTTTGGCAGCTTCATGGAGGGGTGGGGTGAGGAGAGGAATCTCTCAAGGTATGGGTTTTTTTAAATTTATGACCAGAGACTGTTTAAATTCTGTATTTGATCAGAGAGCATTATGGAATGACTTTACCAAATGTACTTGGGCATTAGCAACACACGTTTTATACTGATTCAAGTTTTAAAATCATGACAAAAGCAAATAATGATATACTTGTTACATTTATTAGATGCCCCCTTGTGTGTTTGAAGATATTCAAATCCAGTATTCTCATTGATTTCTGTTCTCTGTATGTGTATGTGTGTGTGTGTGTGTGCGCTCTTCTGGTTGATTAATGGTAACTATTTGAAGACTCCCATGAGTGTTCAAAGATATTCAGATCCATTTTTCTCATTGATTTCTGCTGTTTTTTTTTCCCCCTCCTGATGGATTAATGGTAACTATTTGGTGTCTTCTGGCAGAACTACATGTCAGAATTTTGCTCATACTCTTTGGCTTTCAGTACAGAAGTTTTGCCACTGATTCGAGGATTTAAGTCATGTCACAAATCTTCACTGAAAGTTGCTAAAGAATGTCACAAAGCCAATCACGTCAGCAGTGTCATTAGTAATTTGATGGGAGTGGTCCTTTGTCTGTTCTGTATGAAGTACATGCATTTGATGGGAGTGGTCCTTTGTCTGTTCTGTATGAAGTACATGCATTTGATGGGAGTGGTCCTTTGTTCTGTATGAAGTACATGCATTTGATGGGAGTGGTCCTTTGTTCTGTATGAAGTACATGCATTTGATGGGAGTGGTCCTTTGTTCTGTATGAAGTACATGCATTTGATGGGAGTGGTCCTTTGTCTGTTCTGTATGAAGTACATGCATTTGATGGGAGTGGTCCTTTGTCTGTTCTGTATGAAGTACATGCATTCATGTCCAAGGGCAGGGAGTGTAAAAGCATTTTTGTGTTTGACTTTTGTTGTGTACAAAGGGTCCTTTTCTTCATAACACATTAATGCTGTTCCTTGGATATGGTCCTTTTTCCCCATAAGACTGTCACATTAATGCTGTTCCCTGAATATGGACCTTTTTCCTCATAAGACCGTCACATTAATGCTATTCCATGGATACGGTCCTTTTTCCTCATAAGGCCGTCACATTAATGCTGTTCCATGGATACGGTCCTTTTCCTCATAAGACTGTCACATTAATGCTATTCCATGGATACGGTCCTTTTTCCTCATAAGGCCGTCACATTAATGCTGTTCCATGGATACGGTCCTTTTTCCTCATAAGACTGTCACATTAATGCTATTCCATGGATACGGTCCTTTTTCCTCATAAGGCCGTCACATTAATGCTGTTCCATGGATACGGTCCTTTTTCCTCATAAGACTGTCACATTAATGCTATTCCATGGATACGGTCCTTTTTCCTCATAAGGCCGTCACATTAATGCTGTTCCATGGATACGGTCCTTTTTCCTCATAAGACTGTCACATTAATGCTATTCCATGGATACGGTCCTTTTTCCTCATAAGGCCGTCACATTAATGCTATTCCATGGATACGGTCCTTTTTCCTCATAAGACTGTCACATTAATGCTATTCCTTGGATACGGTCCTTTTTCCTCATAAGACTGTCACATTAATGCTATTCCATGGATACGGTCCTTTTTCCTCATAAGACTGTCACATTAATGCTATTCCTTGGATACGGTCCTTTTTCCTCATAAGACTATCACATTAATGCTGTTCCTTGGATACGGTCCTTTTTCCTCATAAGTCTGTCAAATTGATGCTATTCCATGGATACGGTCCTTTTTCCTCATAAGTCTGTCAAATTGATGCTATTCCATGGATACAGTCCTTTTTCCTCATAAGACTGTCACATTAATGTGGTTCTTTGAATACTGTATATTCTGGTGGATTTTGTGAAGAAAATCGACATTTTTGATGCTTGTTATTGTTTTACTACCATTTTGCTGAGAATTTTTTGAAGTTTTCTCTGAAATTCCTTGGTGCTGTTATTATTGCAGACAGTGCAGTGATTTAAGTTGCCTGATATACAATGACATGAGAAAAGCTATGGTTTCGTCCAAGTTTGCTGTTGGCATGCAAACTTGAAAAATCCATAGAAACTTTTATCAACTATCAGCATACTGCATTTAATGTTAGAATTGATGATGTTGTATGAACTAAAAGTATAGTTCACTAACTTTGTTTTACGAAAATAACAACCATGAAGTTACTATTAACCAATTTCTGGCCCAGGTTAAGTAGACTCGGCCCACAAAGCCATAATGTCTTGATGAAAATACAGAAAACCAGTGGACACCGTAAAAACAGTGAACCCACAGTTCAAATGCAGTGCACATTCAACGTTCTGAAGGAAAGTTGCACAAGGAGATCAGCATGAAAATGTGATCATAACTGTTAAATATGTGAACTTGTCAAAGAATTTGGAGCACACTTGCTGTTATTTGACAAGTCTTGTTGTGAGTTATCTCATTAGTTGTCCAGAATGAGGGCAAAAAGATGAATAAAGTAACTGAGCCTGAAAGATGAAGTAATCAGTCTGTTAATTAAAAATTAAAAGTACAGTGCATCCCATTAACAAATCCAGTTACAAGATACAATCAAGTTACAAGATGAAGGCAAATTGGCACATATACATCAATCATTGGGGGAAAAAACCCATCGGAGAATGTCAACATTGTAAGCAGGATTAATTTTCTACATTTCTTCAAAATAAGTTGTTGATATGGATATAATTTTCTATGGAATCCGTTATATCATATTTCTATGCAATGCACATACTTTTTGGTTTATGTTAGTTCTTTCATTAATTTGTTCAAAATATGTTGTGTACTAGGACTGATTTGATCGAGTCTACATTTATATAAGAAAGTGTTTATTAGCAAATGATTATTTTTTGAAATCATTTTCAGTTTTCAGGTGCTCATCATTATCAAACATTACCAATTCTATATCATGTTTCATCCTTATTACATAGGCTTCTTTCTCTTTTGTTTCTGTCTAGTTTGCTGCAGAAGATTTTTACAGGTTCATAGTGCCATCAGCAGGGTTGCATCCAGTCTTTCTTTGTCTTACCAAATAACGTTATCGTTATACTTATTCTCATCAAAATACTGTTTGTGACAAGATTGTTATATTGTATCTGAATCTTGTTGTGCAGTATCCCAGTCTGAAATTATTTGATTTTCACTTCTGTGATTTTTTTATATTGGTTTTTAGAGTTTATTTACCTTGTCAATCATAATTCAGGCGTACATCCCATCAAGCAAAAGACGCATATTATCTTAGAGAACACTCTAAACTCTTATCCTTTGTTTATGTTAGATATAAACTCTTGTGCTTTTGTCGTTTGATTACTAGTGCAGTCCTGTATTATGTGTCTTTAAATAGCTTTTAATGGACAGAACATATCCAGGTATTTAAGTAGTTTGGGTCAATCTCATGTTTATCAGAAGCTTTTTGTAATCTAAATAACCTCTATTTTGAAAAGGAATACTTTTAAGCCGACAGAATCCATTTGTTTAGACAGTTTTTAAACCATGAAACCTCAATGTTTATTCTAAGTTTATCAGTATAGAAAAGTGGTTGTAGTAGGTTCTCACATAAAGTTTGGAGTGTGTGCGTGCGTTTTGAATTTTTTATAAGACAGTAAGACTTGTTCCCCAGGTAAATAATATGTTAGAAAGAAATTTTCAAGGATCTTGTTTAATGTATACATTTATGGACTTGAAATTTTATCCCGCCCCCCGTTTTGGAAAGTAGTGTGTATCTTTTTGTTATGTGTTGTTTTTAAAGCTTGTATAAAGTTTGTGTTCTGGTATTGCTTAACTTCTATTTTCAATGTTGGGTGCAGAATGATTTTTTCCCCCCCCCCCCAAATCCTGACCTTTTTTTCACATCATTCGTTCCTTTGAAATTCATTTATTTCTTTGTTTAGAGGGTTTGGTCGTAAGTGGATCATTTATTTCTTTGTTTATAAGTGGATCATTTATTTCTTTGTTTATAAGTGGATCATTTATTTCTTTGTTTATAAGTGGATCATTTATTTCTTTGTTTATAAGTGGATCATTTATTTCTTTGTTTATAAGTGGATCATTTATTTCTTTGTTTATAAGTGGATCATTTATTTCTTCGTTTATAAGTGGATCATTTATTTCTTTGTTTATAAGTGGATCATTGATTTCTTTGTTTAGAGGGTTTGGTCATAAGTGGATCATTTATTTCTTTGTTAGGGTTTGGTCATAAGTGGATCATTGATTTCTTTGTTTAGAGGGTTTGGTCATAAGTGGATCATTTATTTCTTTGTTAGGGTTTGGTCATAAGTGGATCATTGATTTCTTTGTTTAGAGGGTTTGGTCGTAGTATCCACATGCACATGAACTTCAGAAGTGATTTCAGCACTGGAACAGAGCCCAAGGCTGTTCGTGGCCTTCCAAGAACACAGTCTTTGCCTTGATGAATCTATCTGCTGCGTTTGGTCCACTCATTTCAGACAGATCATTGGGAAATCATATATTTAGGGAGTTTAAACTTGGACTGGGACCGTTTCTCCTCCTCCACTGTAATGTTTGTGTGCCTTCAATTTACTAGCAACATCTGTTAGTAGAAATGTTCAGTAGACTGGTGCTGTCAGTGAAATACATTTGTTGTGTTGACTTAAAAGCAGTATATCCTCATATAAGTGTTTTGTTTTGTATGTTTAACACTGCTGCTATTATTCACTGCAGAACGAATGATTGAAGAATCATTCATATAAAAGTGGCACCACTTACATATTTGCTGTGGTATTTTATGCTAAACTATGCTCGGTTGTTTGTTGTTGTTTTTTAATGGACCTGCTGTCACTCAGTAGATTTTTTTCAAGGAATGAATTAAATGTTTACCAAGTTAAAGCCAGCATTACAGACATCTTGCACAATTTACCAGTGCCTTCTTATTCCCAGCCAATGAGCTTGGCTGTTGGGATCAGCACTCGGTGAGGAGGTGCGATGCCAGAGAGTTGACCATTGATTTTTCTTCCATTTGCTCTTTCAGTGCTGTCGGTGGGTGAGGATTACCATCCTAAAGGAAACTGGCTTATGCAAAAACTTCCACCATCTCCAAACAGAGAATGAGCTGATGTCTTTGCTGATCTGTTCTGAACAATACTCATGTTTTTCAGCCATCAAAAACAATACTCATGTTTTTCAGCCATCAAAAATCAAAGCAACGTATGTCAAGTGTGCTGCCTGCAACTTCGATTGTAAACTGGATGTATGCGGCCATGTTTACTTTGCTTCAAGTGCTTGACAATATGGGAGAAATCGTACTGACAAACAATAAGGGTGTATGTATAAATCTCACACATACTACCCAGAATTGATCAAGAGAGTTGCTAGCTTTGCAGAGGGCCTTTTAAATTGGTGCAATCACATAATTACACACTGCATAATTATTTGTTCCTTCAAGTCAGACTCGGTTCATTTATTCACACTTTTCCATTCACATCATGCTCTTTCATTCAATCATGGAACAGCACAGTGAAATTTTGGTTTTATCGATTGATACCGAGCACCGATTAGTTCACAAAACTACGCTTTGGAGGCCAGTTTATTCAGTGCATGATGTTACTGCATTTGTGGTCCATTGGCTGTCGAAGTAAAGGTCACAGTTGAAGTAAAGGTCACAGGGCAAATGACTAGTTATCTGCAAACTGGCCCATATTTGTGTCCATTGATAGACATGCATGGACATTTAACACTCCACCGTCTTAGCTTGGTATGGGTTTTGCTTGCTTTATAGGTGTATATTGCTCCAGTGTCTTAACTTGGTTCAGTCTTTTATAGCTTGTGTCTGTTTTAGTTGCAGGTGCTGCCAAATGCTGTCAAGCTGTGTGTGTTAGGACCTTTCACTGCATGCTGTCAAGCTGTGTGTGTTAGGACCTTTCACTGCATGCTGTCAAGCTGTGTGTGTTAGGACCTTTCACTGCATGCTGTCAAGCTGTGTGTGTTAGGACCTTTCACTGTAACCATTTTTTCAGTGCCTAATGTGCTGTATGAAAATTATTATAAGATGTGCATTTGTCCACAATTATTGGTGCTGCTACAAATAGTATTGATAGTTATGATTATTAATCATTAGTAATTCTTTCATAGCTCCTGGTTCTTTGTTTACATGGATATTTCTTGTTTTCCTTGATGGTTTCCAAGTGAAATTTGTAACATGCTGTGTCAGTTAGAATAGCGCAGCCGTGTTATGTCAGATACTGGTGAAGCAATATTCATATCTCATGTTTACCATGATGCAGATATACTGTTCCTAGCTATTTTCTTGCCATTGTTGTTTGCATTATTTCTTTCTTTGTATTAAAAGATATTACAACTGACTGACTGGGCTACACCTGTTTGCTCCTAGCTGCTTGGGTTATCACCCTTTCACTCCCTTACACTTAGCGCTGGTGCTGCGAGCAGGATCATTGGTCTATGCCAAATCCCCCTCTCATATTCATTTTCCCTGTCCACCATAGTTTAGTCCCTCAAACCCAGTCACTTACCTTTGTGTGTGTGGTGTGTCCATGTGTGAGGTGGCAGGAGTGAACGAGAGAAAGGGAGAGAGAAAGGTATATGTGTATGTTATAGATACATATATATATATATATATATTGTTTAACTTACGGTATATGCCTAAACAAATGCACTAAGACAAATGATGGTTTATCTTTTAAATAATATTGTCTGAATTGAGTTTACTTCCCATTTACATGAATACTATGTGATTGTCAGTTTTGGCTTGGTGCTTGACTTTCTCAGTACCAACAAGGTGCAACGTGATCGTCAGTTTGGGGTGGATGGTTCTTGGTGCACAATTTTCTCTGCTCTAACATGACTGTCAGTTTGGGGTGGATGGTACTTGGTGCTCAATTTTCTCTGCTCTAACATGACTGTCAGTTTGGGGTGGATGGTTCTTGGTGCACAATTTTCTCTGCTCTAACATGACTGTCAGTTTGGGGTGGACGGTACTTGGTGCACATTTTCTCTGCTCTAACATGACTGTCAGTTTGGGGTGGATGGTTCTTGGTGCACAATTTTCTCTGCTCTAACACGACTGTCAGTTTGGGGTGGATGGTTCTTGGTGCACAATTTTCTCTGCTCTAACATGACTGTCAGTTTGGGTGGATGGTACTTGGTGCACAATTTTCTCTGCTCTAACATGACTGTCAGTTTGGGGTGGATGGTTCTTGGTGCACAATTTTCTCTGCTCTAACATGACTGTCAGTTTGGGGTGGATGGTTCTTGGTGCACAATTTTCTCTGCTCTAACATGACTGTCAGTTTGGGGTGGATGGTTCTTGGTGCTCAATTTTCTCTGCTCTAACATGACTGTCAGTTTGGGGTGGATGGTTCTTGGTGCACAATTTTCTCTGCTCTAACATGACTGTCAGTTTGGGGTTGATGGTACTTGGTGCACAATTTTCTCTGCTCTAACATGACTGTCAGTTTGGGGTGGATGGTACTTGGTGCACAATTTTCTCTGCTCTAACATGACTGTCAGTTTGGGGTGGATGGTTCTTGGTGCACAATTTTCTCTGCTCTAACATGACTGTCAGTTTGGGGTGGATGGTTCTTGGTGCACAATTTTCTCTGCTCTAACATGACTGTCAGTTTGGGGTGGATGGTACTTGGTGCACAATTTTCTCTGCTTTAACATGACTGTCAGTTTGGGGTGGATGGTACTTGGTGCACATTTTTCTCTGCTCTAACATGACTGTCAGTTTGGGGTGGATGGTTCTTGGTGCACAATTTTCTCTGCTCTAACATGACTGTCAGTTCTGGATGGTACTTGGGTGCTCAATTTTCTCTACTTTCTCAATATGGACAAGGTGCAAATGGATTGTCACCTTTGGCTAGGTACTTGGTGCTCAATTTTCTCTACTTTCTCAATATGGACAAGGTGCAAATGGATTGTCACCTTTGGCTAGGTACTTGGTGCTCAATTTTCTCTACTTTCTCAATATGGACAAGGTGCAAATGGATTGTCACCTTTGGCTAGGTACTTGGTGCTCAGTTTTCTCTACTTTCTCAATATGGACAAGGTGCAAATGGATTGTCACCTTTGGCTAGGTACTTGGTGCTCAATTTTCTTTATTTTCTGGATATCGACAAGGTGCAACATGAATGTCAGTTTTGGCTTTTACTTGGTGCTCAATTTTCTCAATACCACCAAGCTGGAGCAGTTGGCATAACATCTTGATCTTATGTGAACTGTTCAACCGCTGAACGCCAAGGTCTTTTCATTCCAATTTGAATGAGGATAACGGAACTGTTTAAATCATGTAGTCCAACATCTTCAACAACAGAAAGGCACAGCGATGGGAAACAGAGACAAATTTTAAATAATCTGGAGTCTAATTTACCTTCTTTCTGGTTGAAATCCACAGCATCTTTGATATGAACAAGGAAAATGTCGTCTTAAAGCGCCAGAGGCCAGAGAGGAAAATCTCTGTCCACATGCATCAACAAGGGAGGTAATTTGAATTACGCCATAGTAGCAAGTGTTGTAGAAATCATGTTTTTGTTTGCAGAGGGTACATGACCATCACAGAGGATGCATGACAAACTATAGTATCTCCAGGCAGGTGCCCCTTGCTGTTGTGTTTGTTCATTCAACAGGAAGCAGAAAGGAAGGACTGACACAAGCACATACACCTGCTTTCTCCCCCATACACCACTACACCATAGTGTGAGAGTCGCACACCCACACATTTGTGGCACACTCATGTATATAAACGTACAGTAATAGACACACAAATGCTCATCCCTCTCATAGCTGATATGTATCTTTCCACACCCCTGGCGCAAAAGCTCTCCACACCCTACCAGCCATCCCTGTGCAGACAGACGTTTATGGGCACACAGAGAGGGATGGCATGGGACATTTTCCTTTTGACATTATGTCCCTTGAAACAAGCACCTCAATAAGCACTGGGAAAGAATCCATTGGAAATATTATACAAGTAATGGCGATGTCCATTAACAATGATCTTTACCCCCCCCTCCCCCCAAACTTCTCTCCCTCCCAACTGTCCCTGTCTCTTCCTTTCTCTCGCGGCCATTCTTTTTTATTTTCTCGCTGAAGAAAAAGTCGCAAAATTTGCTTTTTACTTTCTGATTTGTGTAAGCAATTTATTGGTAAACAAATGATCACATGGAATAAACACACAAAAAAGACTTAATCTTAACCAGAATATGTCAATGTTGTATACATTGTTAAGGCAGCTTAATCAATCATGACAATGACATACAATACAGACAGAAGTAGTAACAAAGAGAGAGAGAGAACATAATCCGTGTGAAAGAAAGGCAACAGAAACAAAAGTAGGAGGGGAAAAATTCACAGGGAATGCTTCAACATTCTCAACAAAGAAAAAAAAATTAAATCGCCTCATGAACAACAAATTCCAAAGAACACAATCACGAGTCATATATGTGATATAGAAAGAGGGAAAAAAGTAGAATAATGACCACAGGTTCAGCAGTTCATTTATTCTCATTCATAAGATGCTGGTTTTCCTTTGTTGTTTCCCTTTCTTTCCCAATATTTTGAATGCATTCCTTTCTCTGTGGAAAAATAAATGACCATCAATATATACATCTCATCTCAAAGAAATCAACTTTCGGTTACCTATATCAATATCTTTGCATCACCAGTTATCCACATCTGTAACAACCATGATGGCACACTGAAGACACTGATAATTGGGGGGAAAAAAACACCACCACTAACAAAAAAGGAAACCTAACCACTAATAATGATCACGATATTATCATTTTTGTTGTTTTTGTTATCATTACCATTGTCACCGTCATAATTGATAATATAGTTGTGGTTATTATTACTGTTGTAAAACATTATTACTATCATTATTTTCATTAGCATTTTTATTCCAGATAGTATTCATCATCATCATCATCATAATTGTTGTTGTTGTTATTCAGTATTCATCGTTTTTATCTATAGCTGTGTCAAATTTGAAAACTGTAGCTTACATAGTTTTAGAATGATACATGTTTGAGTAGTTCAGTTCGTGATGTTTGTTAAGCGATGCACAACAGGCGCAGGGCTGAGTGAGGCTTTTCTTTTCTTTCTTTCACTTTTTTTACGCTGGCTAATGATGCAAAATACACCTGTTCTGGGGGGGCGGGGGGGGGGGGGGGGGGGGGGGGGGGGGGGGGGGGGAGATCAGGGAATAGTAATGCATGTCTTTCCATCATAAATAAAGTTACCTTTTTTCTGTTTACGGGTCAAGTCAAAGAAATAGATCTATTGTACAGGGTCGAACTTTAATTACGGACCACTTATACACAGTCTCACAAAACGGAAAGAAAAACCGACAAACGACAGAAACTTTATAAATGTTTAATTTCATTATCAGTGAACAACATTTTGTCACTTTCATCGAAAAAATCATTCTTTCTGATTAGACAGGGGAGCCTGAATGAGACTACCCTCCAAAATGACATTCACAAAAAAGAGTGTTTCTTTACAGTCTGATCAAAACCGAGTGTGCCCCCTCGTGCTGCCACACAATCCACACAGCGCTGCCTCATGGTGTTGACTGTTCTTGTAATGAGTGCCTGGGGGAGGTTTGCTCACTCCTGCTGCAGGTAGTGCAGCAGCTCCTGTCGATTTGCCGGAACAGGGTGATTTTCTTGAACTCTCCTCCCAAGCTTGCCCCAGATGTTCTCAATAGGGTTCATGTCCGGGCTGTTTGCTGGCCATGGCATCCTGGTGATGCCAGCTTGCACCACAAAAGTGTTCACGGCTTGACAACGATCCGTTCAGGTTGCCATCCACATGGTACAGGGGAGTCTTGTGGTGACTGCTGATGCCCCCCATACCATGACGGAGCCACCACCAAAAGCGACGACCTCCTAGATGACGTCATCTGCCAGCTGCTCCCTGGGACGCCGCCACACCCGAATGCGTCCATCTCGTGGCTTCAACTGGAACTTGGACTCATCTGTGAAAAGCACCATCCGCCACTGAGCCCGAGTCCATGTTCAATGAGCTGTGCACCAGGCCAGGCGACGTGCCCGGTGGGCCGCAGTCAAGTTTTGGTTTCCGGACTGGGTGCCTTGCTCGAAGGTTGGCAGCATTGAGGCGCCGCCGTATGGTCATCTCACACACTGCTGCAGAGCTTAATCTAGAGCGCGGGATTTGTACAATCCCCGAAAATCTGTTCCTTCCCGCAATTATCGAGACTTAACGCGGGCAGACTCCCGCACAGTTGCAGGACTGCCCGCCTGTTCACTGATCGTTGCGGGCGCTCGTTTGTCGTCTGCTTGTAAAAACTGAAACTAGGACTGAGCAGGAGCGAAGGATTTCTTGATATTTCATTGGCTGTTAGTGTAAATCAACCATCGGCGGCGTTCATCTCCTCCTCCTCGATCACCGACGAGAAGCTGCGAGAGTTTAAGATGCCATATTGGATATTTTCCAGAATGAAGCGTGCACCCACCCTATTTGACTTCGACTTTCGTGGAGGAAAAGTGAAAAAAAAAAAGATTCTGTGCCATGCAAGGGTGGAGAAGATCATGAAGAAACCGCGACTACATCCAGAAGCTCGGAGAAGCAGCCCGAAAAGAGTGCCAGTGCAAGGGAACACCGGTTTCAAAACGATTGGCTGAAGAAGTGGCCGGGGGGGGGGGGGGGGGGGGGGGGGGGGGGAGTGCCCCCCTTTTTTCGATTTGAGGGGGGGACTGCCCCCCTTTTTAAAAAATCCTAGATTAAGCTCTGCTGCTGTGTTAGTGGCAGCTTGGAGCCGATGCCTGATGGTGTTGGAGGTGGTGGTCCTGGTCCGAAGAGCATGTCTGCGGATGAACCTGTCATCTCTTGCAGTGGTCTTCTTTGGCTGGCCTGGACGGGGTCTCTCTTTGACAGTTCCAGTGGCTTGAAAACGTTCTCTCAGCCGAATGATGACGGAGTGGGACACTTGTCTTCTGGCCACTTCTCGAACGCCAACTCGATCCTGCAGCCATGCAATCGCCCGGGTCCGGTCAAAATCAGACAGCTTGCGTCTTGGAGGCATTTTTGTGTTATGAAGAATTATGCACGTTGGGCTGCTTTTAGGCGGTGGTTATACTGACCCGTCTACTAGACGCCGTCAATTAGACGGCCGTCAACTGAACGGCGGTTTCAGCAAATCCTTCTCTGGGCTTACTGGAGACCGGTGAACGTGGTTATACTGAGCCGTCTTGGACCCGTCAGTTTTCCACCGTCGATCAGTTTTATTGGGGTCTAAAAAATAAAAATAAAAATCAGACGATCAAATTACAGATCGTCTGATTTTTATTTTTATTTTTTAGACCCAATAAAATCTGTGGCACCCTAAAACAAAGTTACATTCAATGAATTAGTTGAAGAATGTAATTGCAAAAATCCATATGTATACTGAATGATGTGTACATACATTGCTAGGCACTTTCTGATAACAAAGATATGCATATATCCATCCCCTTTTCACCCAAAATGAATAATTTCGTTTCCTGCTACTGGCATAGAAAGCAAGTAAACTTCGCGGTCTTTTCCTTCCAGTCGGATGAAGGGTTAACACAACTGGGCGAATCATGTAGCCACAAACCAAGTCTTGCAGCCGAGTCTGTTCCTATGGAAGTTGCTTCACCCACGACATGGTAGGCGCATCTCCCCCTCACTGTCCCGCTCTCCCCTACACCTAATGAGTCAGTGGAGGGGGAGGGCAAAGACAGGGAGTGCAGGATGTGCGACCATATAGTAACCCAAGTCCAGACAGGGCCAAGGGGGTCACGCATTTACACGCACAAGAAGAAGCCTGGTGGTTTTCAAATGCTTGTCAGGCGGTTTTCTGTGAGTCTAAGGCTCCCAGCCAGGCCATGATGGTGGTTTTGAAGGCCTTGGGGAAACCAGCGTTGAGGGCTTCATCTTGGACCTGGTTCCACAGAAGAATTGCAGAGGGGAAGAAGAGTTGGGTGTGGGAGCCTGTGTGCAGGAGCGTGGGCTGAGGAGTTTTTCCCTGTGCCCTCTGAAATATGCGCCTCTAGGGTGCAGAGCAGCCCGAACTATGCCACTCGCGATTCCGTTCATCAAGGTGGCCTTAGCCGTTGTGCAGTGCAGCTTTGATTAAGGTCACGCAGGATTCATTGAGCAGAGCAACTATTGGACCATCTCCAAGCTGACCAGCAAGCGCTGTGATTAGGTGTCTTAGTATGCTTGAAAATCTGCCTCGCAAGTCCTTTGTAGCAATTCAGCTGGATGATTGGTATGTAGACAGCTTCTAAGGGTTTTGTACAGAAAGGCACCGGTCTTGTTTGCCTTTGCTGCGGTGGCCTCAGTATGTGTTCTCTAGAGTAAACCTTTTGTCAACTCCATGCCTATGTAACTGGCCTTGTCGGCTTTTTGAAGCTCCTCACTATGCATTCATGTTATCACTGGTACCGTAAGGGTTCATCTTTTCATGTCATTGGTAGAATAACACTTGCTGGCAATAAACATCTGCCAGGACTTCTCCCAGTGTTGAAGCTGGTGCAGGTCTTGGCTTTGGTGTCCTTCTGATCCTATTAATTCATTGTGATGGGAAGCATTGTAATATCATAACTGAAGCTCCTCAAAGAGTTGCTTTTCTTGGATGTTCTTCGCGACGCAACAGTAAGTCTAAATGGTAAATGATCGTAGCGATCTCTTTGGCTGTGTCTCTACAATTTATATTGAAAATGCAGGTTCACCTCTGTTTTGATAATCCCCTACTTTAAAGCCTAACCTGAATTGGTGTTAGAAGGCCAAAGAATTGCAAAGGGGGGGGGGGGGGGGGGGGCAGCTGTACATACAACCACTATCAAAATTCTCCTTCGAGGCAAGTAACTAGGAGGACTGGCTTGGACACTTTCAACAGTTTCGAAGGGCAACCAAATATCATCAGGAGGACTCGGGATATTCGGAGTGGCTCTCTCCCCTACACTTTGGGCTTTAGGCAAATAGTGAAGGTCCTGAAAAAGCTCAAATTTAATTGTGGAGCAACCCTCACCCCACCATCAGACTTTGGTGAAGAAATTCACTGGTTCTTCCATTTCTAAAACACCGTCCATGAAGAAGCATCTTCAGCTCAAGACCACAGTCATCTTCTGAGAGTGTTGACAATTTGTCTGGTCTTTGCAGTCACTGGCGCTGAACTGTAAGAAGTAACACAGAATGATGTCAAAGATAAATCGACACAGAACGGGCCGCAGTAAACCAGGCCTATGGTAAAGGTCACTTGACACAGAAAGTAATTTTGTTATGTAGATGGAAATGAAAGGTCTGGTGATTTATAAAGGGTGAGGGTGACCTGGGCCGAAGTTAACAATCAGGTGTTTCAGAATGGATCACAATGACCCGGAGGGATGCTCATGCTTATGTGACCCAGAAAAGACTACATTTATATTAAAAATCAAGTAAAAGGTTAAAGTGACCCAAGTCAAGAATGAGATTGAACCGACAAGAAAATGAATCGTGATGACCCATGTCGTTGCTAAAGTCAGATGACGCAAAATAGATCATGGTGATCAAGACACTGGTCAAAGGTCAAGTGACCCATTATGGGTAACAGTGACCAGAGTGATGTTAAATGTTCAGTGACCCACAATAGTCCACAGTGATTCAGATCCTTGGTATTGGTCAAGTAGGCCGGAATGGATGTATCATCAATGACCAATTCCAGTTCATTACCTTCTACCTCGATATGGATTACAAAGCCCATTAGAGTTCTTTACCTTTAAACCCAGTGTTGTTCGCTGCAATCTGCTCGGGGTCACCGATGTTAACCTTCGACTTTAGTCTTCATGACATATTATGGGTCCTTGCGACACATCAAACTTGGGCTAGTCTCGGTTGCAATATCACAGTCTGGAATACTTGACTATTAACCTAGATGTGGATTAACGTCTGGACCACGTAACACCAAACGTCACGCTCGGTCACCATGATTTGTCCAAATCTGGGTCACATACTCTTAAAGAAAACAGGTACACAGGTGGGGAGACCCTAAGCTTTCATCTATTTCACAACATAATATTCCATTCATAGTTATTTGATCTTCAGGTGTGGCTCATCGTGACCTACATTGGGTTACTGAATTATTTAAAAAAAAATTCTGGGTAGCTATGATGTATTCATTGGTATCACTATGACTCTTTCTGATCACCTGACCGTTAACACACGTCTAGGTCACTGCAGCGCTCATTTTGTGTCAATTTAATTAACCTGAAGCACTGTATTATGATCCGATCTGGATCATTGACCAAACATGGACCTTGGACAGTTGACCCAGTATGGGTAGCAAGACACGTTTGATCTGGGTGTTGACGTCCGATTTGGGGTCATTGGATCTTCATCCTTGATCTGGGTCAGCCGACCCATTGGAAGTCACCTATTTTTAACAGCAATGAAAAACAGGAAAACGAAGGATGTTGAGAACATAGGTCGGTTATGTGTGTGTGTGTGTGTGTGTGTGTGTGAGCGAGAAAAATGTCACACTTGATTGATTGATAATCTTTATTTGCAAGGGTAAGGATTAGCAAATACATGCTTTTTGTCATGCGGCCCTTGCCCCACAAAGGGACTAAGCGTGACTAGCAAGTAACTGAACATGACTAGAGACTATCTATACTCCCACACATGAAATTAGTAAATCCCCATCCTCCCTTAATGGTCTCAGTGACCACCTCTGTTTCTCCCAGACATAGACACACACAGAGAGTTTCTCTGCCCAGCGTTGGCACCAATGTCACAGTGGTAGACTGTGACAGTGAGGGAGAAGCTGGAGGTGGGATTTTTGAGCGCACACGATGAGCCAGCCAGCTGACTCCAATGTCACATGAGAGACTGGCTTGTCATGCGTCTGCTTGAAACAAAAAAAAAAAAAAAAAAAAAAGCTCTTATTAATTAAAACAAATTGATCTGGTTCAGTTGATCTGGTCAAAAGAGGGTACAAAAGTCGTGTGTTACTTCATTGTAGGCCGATGAGTGCAGATGTGTTGACGCTAGCTTGTTACCCCCCCCCCCCCCCCCGAACATCTACAAAGAAATTGTTGGGAATTTTGTATTTATGTACAAATGAACACAGACACATAACTTTTACGAGCGCAGTGCCAACAAGCTGAAAAATATCTGTTGTCTCGACAGACTTTTCTTTCTTTCTTCCTTTATTTATTTATTTATTTTTTTAAAGGCTACTGGTTTCTAGTGAAATCATGTTTCAAAACACATACGAAAGGATCCATTAAACATTTGGGCTGATTTCAGCAGGTTGACCCACCCGTTGTATTGGAATGGGAACGTGAACTGGGATCCAGCCGGTGGGATCGTGCTAAATATTTGAGGCTCAAGATATTTGTGAAAGCAATCCAGATTAAAAAAAAGATGCAAAGCATATAAACGTACTCCCAGTTTATCCTGAATACGTGTGAAATATTCCATAAAGAGGAAAAACCGTCTTGGGCTGGTGTAACCGTTAGTAATGGCTATTCTGGTAAACATCGGCTATCGTCTGTGACCTAAAATGAACATACTTACAAATTTTCAGAAAGATCGGCCAAGAACTTTCTAAGAATTCCATAAAGAAGAAAACCATTACGGGCCGTTAGTAACCGCTTTAACGGTAAACATAAACATCGGGCATCATCCGTGACCCATAATGAACATATCTACAAATGTTCAGAAATATCGGCACGTACTTTCTGAGATATTCCATAAAGAAGAAAAACAGTTACAGGCTGTTACAGCCGTTAGTAACGGCTATAACGGTAAACTAAAACATCGGTCATCATCCGTAACCCATAATGAAGATACCTGCTAATTTTCAGAAAGATCGGCCAAGTACTTTCTGAGATATTCCATAAAGAAGAAAAGCGTTACGGGCCGTTACAGCCGTTAGTAACGGCTATAACGGTAAACTAAAACATCGGGCATCATCCGTAACCCATAGTAAACATACCTGCTAATGTTCACAAAGATCGGCCAAGTACTTTCTGAGATATTCCATAAAGAAAAAAAAACTTTATAGGCCGTTACAGCCTTTAGCAATGGCTATAACGGTAAACTAAAACATCAGGCATCATCCTTGATCCAAAATGAACATACCTGCTAATTTTCACAAAGATCGGCCAAGTGCTTTCTGAGATATTCCATGAAGAAAAACAACCGTTACAGGCCGTTACAGCCGTCAGTAACGGCTATAACGGTAAACTAAAACATCGGGCATCATCCGTGACCTATAATGAACATATACAAATTTTCAGAAAGATCGGCCAAGTACTTTCTGAAATATTCTATAAAGAAGAAAAAGCGTTACAGTGCGTTACAGCCGTTAGTAACGGCTATAACGGTAAACTAAAACATCGGACATTATTCGTGACCCTAATGAACATACTACAAATTTTCTGAAAGATCAGCCTAGTACTTTTTGAGATATACTATAAAGAAGAAAAACCGTTACAGGCTGTTACAGCCTTTAGTAACGGCTATAACGGGGTAAACTGAAACACCGGGCATCATCTGTGACCCATAATGAACATACCTGCTAATTTTCACAAAGATTAGCCAAGTACTTTCTGAGATATTCCATGAAGAAGAAAAAGCGTTACAGGCCGTTACAGCCGTTAATAACGGCTGTAACGGTAAACTGAAACATCGGGCATCATCTGTGACCCATAAGGAACATATCTGCAAATTTTTCAGAAAGATCGGCCAAGTACTTTTTAATATATTCTTAAAAGAATAAAAACCGTTACAGGCTGTTACAGCCGTTAGTAACGGCTATAACGGGGCAAATTGAAACATCGGGCATCATCCGCGACCCATAATGAACATACCTGCTAATTTTCACAAAGATCGGCCAAGTACTTTCTGAGATATTCCATAAAGAAGAAAAAGCGTTACAGCCGTTAGTAACGGCTGTAACGGTAAACTAAAACGTCGGGCATCATCCTTGACCCATAATGAACATACTTACAAATTTTCAGAACGATCGACCAGTAGTTTTGTCTGGAGCGAGTGGAGCACATTTTGACCACGGACACACAGACAGACACACACACACACACACACACACACACACACACACACACACACACACACACACACACAGACACACAGCATTTCTTCGTTCCCATTCTAAAGTACTCTCCTGTTCTTTAAGAACTGGGAGCACAAACAAAAAGAAAAAGAAAATTATCTTATTTATATGTTTTTTGTCCTTTAAAAAAACAACAAAACTTTTAGCTAAAACATTCCTTCATCAATAGCACTCATATGCTAATAGCGAGGAAAACACGTACTTCAACCCAGTAATCTGAAGGAAAAAAAAAAAAAAACAAGATGCAAAGCATATAAACGTACTCCCAGTTTATCCTGAATACGCGTGAGATATTCCATAAAGAGGAAAAAACCGTCTTGGGCTGGTGTAACCGTTAGTAATGGCTATTCTGGTAAACATCGGCTATCGTCTGTGACCTAAAATGAACATACTTACAAATTTTCAGAAAGATCGGCCAAGAACTTTCTGAGATTATCCATAAAGAAGAAAACCATTATGGGCCGTTAGTAACGGCTCTAACGGTAAACTTAACATCGGGCATCATCCGTGACCCATGATGAACATATCTACAAATTTTCAGAAATATCGGCCATGTACTTTCTGAGATATTCCATAAAGAAGAAAAACCGTTACAGGCCGTTACAGCCGTTAGTAACCGCTATAACGGTAAACTAAAACATCGGGCATCATATCCGTAACCCATAATGAAGATACCTGCTAATTTTCAGAAAGATCGGCCAAGTACATCGGGCATCATCCGTAACCCATAGTGAACATACTGCTAATGTTCACAAAGGTCGGCCAAGTACTTTCTAAGATATTCCATAAAGAAAAAAACACACACAAAAAAAAAACACAACGTTACAGGTCGTTACAGCCGTTAGTAATGCTATAACGGTAAACTAAAACATCAGGCATCATCCTTGATCCATAATGAACATGCCTGCTAATTTTCACAAAGATCGGCCAGGTACTTTCTGAGATATTCCATGAAGAAAAACAACCGTTACAGGCCGTTACAGCCGTTAGTAACGGCTATGACGGTAAACTAAAATATCGGGCATTATTCGTGACCCATAATGAACATACCTGCTAATGTTCACAAAGATCGGCCAAGTACTTTCTGAGATATTCTATAAAGAAGAAAAGGTGTTACAGGCCGTGACAGCCGTTAGTAACAGTATAACGGTAAACTAAAACATCGGACATTATTAGTGACCCATAATGAACATACGTACAAATTTTCTGAAAGATCGGCCTAGTACTTTTTGAGATATTCTATAAAGAAGGAAAACCGTTACAGGCCATTACAGCCTTTAGTAACGGCTATAAAGGGGCTAAACTAAAACATCGGGCATCATTCGTGACCCATAATGAACATACCTGCTAATTTTCACAAAGATCAGTCAAGTACTTTCGGAGATATTCCTTAAAGAAGAAAAAGCGTTTCAGGCCGTTACAGCCGTTAGTAACGGCTATAACGGTAAACTAAAACATCGGGCATCATCTGTGACCCATAATGAACATTTCTACAAATTTTCAGGAAGATCGGCCAAGTAGTTGGCCGATCTTTCTGAAAATTTGTACGTATGTTCATTATGGGTCACAAATAATGTCCGATGTTTTAGTTTACCGTTATACTGTTACTAACGGCTGTAACGGCCTGTAACGCCTTTTCTTCTTCATGGAATATCTTAGAAAGTACGTGGCCGATAGGCCTATTTCTGAAAATTTGTAGATATGTTCATTATGGGTCACGGATGATGCCCGATGTTTAAGTTTATTGTTAGAGCCGTTACTAACAGCCCATAATGGTTTTCTTCTTTATGGAAAATCTCAGAAAGTTCTTGGCCGATCTTTCTGAAAATTTGTAAGTATGTTCATTTTAGGTCACAGACGATAGCCGATGTTTACCAGAATAGCCATTACTAACGGTTGCACCAGCCTAAGACGGTTTTTCCTCTTTATGGCATATCTCACGCGTATTCAGGATAAACTGGGAGTACGTTTATATGCTTTGCATCTTGTTTTTTTGATGAGAAAAATCTACTATAGTTTGTGAGCGTTTTTATTTTCGAACTTTGTCACAGTGACCACAAGAATTTTAGAAAGAAGTTGAAACTACCAAAAAATAGCATTTTAATTGAATTTAATGATCTGCCATTTATAATTGATAAATATCTAAGAAATATTCGAAACTATGGTAAGGCATGACTGATCGACAATTTCCTTGGTAGCCACAACAAAACAAGAATGGCGTTCGCTGTGCGGTTTTATGGAACGTGATTTTGACCTTCTTCCAACAATGACTGCATGACAGAGGCTTAGGTTTTGGTAAGTATTGCAGAATTATTAGTTTTTGGCCGTTTGTCTCGCATACACTTTGCAATATTTCGTGTGCGTTTGCCGAGCCATGCACTTGTCTTGGTTTGTTGGGTTTGAGCAAACACGAAGATTACCGCCCGTTGATAACATTTTCCAGATTGTTGTGCCGGGGTATGGTTGC
>CM031610.1:85090573-85098073 GCA_018398815.1 Conus ventricosus | reverse complement strand
ACACACACACACACACACACACACACACACACACACACACACACACACACACACACACACACACTCACTCACTCTTGGGGAGCAGAGTGTACAAGCGCATAAGCGGTCTGGTGTTTTTTTTAACACCACCTTGGTATGATGACAAGAAAGTTGTCTTGTCAGGAGCCCACTTATATGAAGAAGCATTCTTTTGCTGTGTTAATGCTTTTGTATCTGTTTAGCTGCATTTCAGTATTGCTAGAATACTTTGGACAGTGGTTAGTACCTAAGACAGATTTATGCACCCGAGATTTTCAGTGAGAGTATTTAGTTCTCATCAAAGATAAGAGAGTTTTCCAACAAACTTACATATTTTGGAAACTGCTTCGGTCTTGACACTTTTCCCTGTGAAAATGGGGAGGCTGTCCCACAGGAGAGGATTTACAGTGTCAGCGTGCATGGGTTGAGTTAACTCCCATCACATGACAGTCTGTTTCTGCAATGAATACCAGTCTTGTTGATCTCATTAAATTCATGCTAAGAGAAGGCCAGGTTTTTTGTTTCAGTAGGGGGGGGGGGGGGGGGGGGGGGGGGGGGGGGGGATTTTTCCCTCGGAGTTAACATTGGTTCTGACTCCATTTCCCATACAGTCCTTCGAATGATAAGATAAGATAAGATAATGTTGCTTATAGCCCAGCCGACCGCAGAGGGCCACATCAGGGCTGTCACCACGTTAAAATCAACTCACCAGTCATTTAAAAAAAAAAAAAAAAAAAAAAAAAAAAAAAACTTTCACACATCTCGTTAAATGACATCGTCTACAAACGAACCAGAAACTTTGTTAAAAATCCTTCTTCCGTAAAATCTCAAATCAGATGAAAAATGTTAATTTCTCTCAAAAACCCAAGGATCACGTCAGGCGGGACATCCCTGAACAGGATCTTCATGGACTCCGCTGTAAAATGTTTGTGTCTCACATCGTGCAAGTCCCAACACTCTAAAAGAACATGTTTCATTGTGAGTGGTGCATGACATGGAATGCACCACGGAGCTTCTTCACTCTTTAAAAGGTAAGAATGGGTAAAATACGAATGGCCGGTGTGCAGCCGGCACAGAACCGTTTCCTCTTACGACCACCCGACGTAGATGGGAGGAAGTCTTTAAGGTTTGGACGGATCTGAAAGAGTTTGTTATTCGTCTGTGGGGTTTTCCCAAACCTCCTGCCAGAGGTCTCTCACATAATCGTTAATTTTGGGTTTCACATCTGAGCAGGGGATATAAGTGTTGGACAGTTTCTCTCTTGTGGCGTTCTTGGCTAAACGATCAACCATTTCATTCCCGCCGATGCCAACATGGCCAGGAACCCAAGCAAGAGTAATGTTGTAACCGTCCGCCTTCAACTTGCTAAAAAAGTTCAAAAAAAAGTAAAAGTTCTGGATGCTGAAGGTTGCGGCCAGCTATGGCCTCCAAAGCTGACAGCGAATCTGACAGAACCAGAAAGTCCCTCTCGAAGAATGGGAGATTATCTTCAAAGCCAGTACTAGAGCAGTAAGTTCAGCAGAATAGACAGAAGCGTCTGAATGTATATGTTCCAACAATATCTGAGAAGGAGCCCCAGGGCAGTAGGCTGCACAGGCCACTCCATCCTCAGACTTGGAACCGTCAGTGAAAACTTTTTGATAGGATGGGAATTTGGAACAGAGCTCGGCATACAAAGCCTTGTACGCCAGAGAGCTGGTAGACTCCTTACGGAAAGCTGCGAGATCAAAACGAATCTCTGGTGTGAAAAAGGTCCATGGAGGTTGATCCGGAAACTTGGAAAAATCGGAAACTACTCCCAGGTCTATACCTGCATTCCGCACGTGAGGCTGCATACGAAGCCCAAACGGCGGAATACATTTCGGGTTTGTTTCAAACTTACTTTGGAACGGAGGGTCAAAAACACAGTCATAGGCAGGATTCTGCGGTTCTGAGAACAGTCGGATGTAATAATTCAAAGACAGTTTCAGCCTGCGGTTGGACAGTGAAGGTTCACCTGCCTCTGCGTACAGGCTGTACACAGGGGTGGTGCGGAACGCTCCAAGACAGAGACGAAGCCCTTGATGGTGGATAGGGTCCAAGAGTTTGAGGTAAGATGATCTTGCGGAGCCGTACACAGCACAACCGTAGTCCAGTTTGGAACGGACCAGGGCTCTGTAGAGGCGCAACAAAGTTTTCTTATCAGCGCCCCAGTCGGTGTGTGCTACGACCCGCAGAACATTCAGTGCCTTTTGGCAAGCAGTTTTGAGGTCCTTAATATGGCTGAGAAAGTTAAGTTTTTGGTCAAAAATGACTCCCAGAAATTTGGCCTCTTTAACAGCTGGAATGGGAGACTTCCCTACTTGAAGTTCCGGATCTGGAAAAAACTGACGGAAATTATGGAAGTGAATACACTGGGTTCCTGTAGCAGAAAAGGTGAAATCGTTTTCATCCGCCCACCGATGGACCCCATCTACGCAAAGCTGGAGCCTGCGCTGGACACCCGGCACGGGCCTCCAGTCGCGTAGACAGCAAAATCATCCACAAACAATGAGCAGCCCGAACCCCGCTGAACTGATTGAACAATGTTGTTGATCTTAATACTAAAGAGGGCAGGAGACAGTATGCTCCCCTGTGGAACACCCAACTCCCGCCCGCGGACACCAGAGAGAGTGGCGCCAACCCGGACCCGAAACTGTCGTTCCGCCAAAAAATTCTGAATAAAAAGCGGAAGATGACCTCGAAAACCCAGATCGTGGAGATCATGAAGCATCCCCGACTTCCAGGTGGCATCGCAGGCCCTCTCCAAGTCAAAGAAAATTGCCACCGCATGCTGTCTGTCTAAAAAAGCGTTCCTAAGTGTAGATTCCAGACGAATCAAATGGTCAACTGTACTACGATGTTTGCGGAAACCACACTGTTCTTTCGCCAAAAGGCCATCGGTTTCGAGTTTCCACATGAGCCTAGCATTGACCATTTTTTCCATCAATTTACAGACACAGCTGGTCAAAGCTATGGGACGGTAGTTAGATGGATTAGAAAGATCTTTTCCAGGTTTGGGGATGGGAATAATGAGGGCTTTCCGCCAAGAGGGTGGAAAGCAACCCGTAGTCCACACGTGGTTGTATACCTGTAACAGGATGTTCAGACCTTCTTGCGGAAGATGCCTCAACAGTTGATAATGAATGTCATCTATACCTGGAGAGGAATCGCTGCAAGAGAGTAAGGCAGATTTCAGCTCGTTTAACGTGAAAGGAAGATTGTAGTCTTCCATGTTGTCGGACGAAAAGTTGCAGGGTGATTTTTCTTTTAGGGCCTTGTTTTTGACAAAAGTGACTGATTTATTAGAAGAGGAGGAACTCCTTTCTCCTTCGAATGAGACTATAAACTAAGGTTCTGTGTTTGAATGCACGCATACCTTCTTGCACACACGTAAAATCCCATCACCATCTTTCGGAAGAGAAGGCCAGTTTGGCTGTTTGTATGGATGACATGTACACATAGCATGCACCTTCCGTGAAGTTGGAGTATGGCTGCCTTAATGGCGGGATAAAAAATGGTCATACACACAAAACACCACTCCCTTTGTTGGGTAGATCGGCTTAATCCTTGCCTGTCTACACAGGGAGTGTCCGCAGGAGTATCAGCCGGCATACGCAGAAAGAAAGAAAGAAAGAAAAGAAAGTTGATCTCATTATCATCATGCTGAGAGAAGGCCAGTCTTTTTTTTTTTTTTTTTTTTGGTCAAAACTAATGACCAGAACAAACATGTAAAGTGTCTTCAACATAAACTGTGAACACGCAACACTAGTTTCGTGGGCTGTATTTTTTGGAAAATACAGGTTTCTTTTCTTCTCTTGATGTGTCATAGTGTATGAAATAGCCAGGAAGTCTATAGTTGAATAGGTTGCTGTGTGTATAGTGGAAATTCACTCTGCAGTTGGTGGTCAGGGGAAGCAAAGCTGAAGATCCTCCCTGGATGAAATGGATAACATTCAATTTGATACAGTCTTCTTTATGGAGGCTCTAAAATCTCATTTTTACAACTGATATGAAGAAAGACTAAGTTTTATGGCACTTATCCGTGTAGCAGTATGTGCTTTACAATCACTTTTATCAGTCACATTTACCAGAACACATATAAAAACACTTGTCAGAAGTTCATGTGAAAAATACATATGAATTTGTTGCTGTTTCATGCACACACACACACACACACACACACACACACACACACACACACACACACACACACACACACACAAGCAGTCATTTTAGATGTTCATGGAAAGGAAGAACAAAGAACAAAAAAGCACACACACACACATAGACATAAACACACACACGTGCATGCACACACACACACACACACACACACACACACACACACACACACACACACACACACACACACAACAAATACACATGCATGCATGCACTCGTGCTTGCATGAACACACACACACACACACACACACACACACCACACACACACACACACACACACAGATAATTATCCTTGTAGCCACCCAGAATATAACGGTCATCAGTCAACCAACCAGCCCAAACCACAGCATGGCTTGTACTCTTTACAACTTGCTGTAAGAGCATTCATAAAGTAACTGTAAAAGAGAAAGAGAAACATTTCTTCTGGTGGGTCAGTGCGAATGCTGCAGAAGTCTTTTACTGAGACAAACAGCTGCATCCAGCAGCATGTTCCTTTCTCCAAACACATCAAAAGAATCACATGAGTAAATTGAAAATAGCCAGAAAATATAACCATAATGCAAACAAAATGTTGATGCTGACTGAAATGAAAATTATGGATCTTGTACAGAAGAATAAATTCAGGAACAGGACATAAACTGGAAAAAGGTGCTGCTCTCCTGTGCAGCTTACCGAGAAGGAATGTTTGCATGTGATAGGCAAAAAAAGAAAAAAAGAAGGAAACTCAGTCCGTGAATGTATTTATGTACAACATTTGTGAAGAGGGACAGTCAGTGCTGGTCCCTTATCTTTCCCCTTGTTTTGACAGAACTTGGTTCCCAAGTTTATGAGGTCAGACTGACTGCAGATCAATAGCTTTTGTCAGGGGCTTCCATTGTCAGCGACAGGAGTACCGACTGCAAATGAATACCTTTCTCAGTGTACAAACCCTGGCCTGTGCAGGCATGGACACGTTGGTGCTTACATACATGGGCGAAGACTCAGACACATACGTCGAATTCAACACACATGCACATACATACACACACACACACACACACACACACATGCACACGTACACACACACAGATGCACAAATATGGGAATGAACAAGTGAGGACATGCAAGCACATTCTCACCTATACACACACCAATGTACAAACACTCAGGCATTCGCTCTCTCTCTCTCTCTGTACTACCCCCCCCCCCCTCCCCTCTGTCTCTCTCCAACTCACACACACATGAATGCATACACACATACATACAAGCATGCATGTGTGCACATCAGAACACATACATGTGGGCGTACACACACACACACACACACACACACACACACACACACACACACACACACACAGGTGCACACTCACAAGCATGCACACACACACTCATACACACACACACACACACACACACACACACACACACACACATACACACACACACACACACACACACACACACACACACACACACACACACACACACACGCACGCACGCACAAACGTACACACATAACACGCACACAAACGCACATACACACGCACACGTGCACACACACACAGGCACACACATATGCACACACACACACATGCACACACACACACACACACACACACACACACACACACACACACACACACACACACAGTAATGAGCTGATTTGGACAGGCGGGCATGTTTATAAATGTACAATAGTAACCTCCCTCACCCTTTGTGTGTAGTATACCTCTCATAACCCCCCCCCCCCCCCCCCCCCCCATTTCTCTATACATGTAGGTGCAAACACACACACACACAGAGCCACACAGACCAGACACAGTGACACACACACACACACAGTCACACACACACACACACACACACACACACACACACACACACACACACACACACACACACACACACTCACTCACTCTTGGGGAGCAGAGTGTACAAGCGCATAAGCGGTCTGGTGTTTTTTTTTAACACCACCTTGGTATGATGACAAGAAAGTTGTCTTGTCAGGAGCCCACTTATATGAAGAAGCATTCTTTTGCTGTGTTAATGCTTTTGTATCTGTTTAGCTGCATTTCAGTATTGCTAGAATACTTTGGACAGTGGTTAGTACCTAAGACAGATTTATGCACCCGAGATTTTCAGTGAGAGTATTTAGTTCTCATCAAAGATAAGAGAGTTTTCCAACAAACTTACATATTTTGGAAACTGCTTCGGTCTTGACACTTTTCCCTGTGAAAATGGGGAGGCTGTCCCACAGGAGAGGATTTACAGTGTCAGCGTGCATGGGTTGAGTTAACTCCCATCACATGACAGTCTGTTTCTGCAATGAATACCAGTCTTGTTGATCTCATTAAAATCATGCTAAGAGAAGGCCAGGTTTTTTTGTTTCAGTATGGGGTGGGGGGGGGGGGGGGGGGGGGGGGGATTTTTCCCTCGGAGTTAACATTGGTTCTGACTCCATTTCCCATACAGTCCTTCGAATGAGACTATAAACTAAGGTTCTGTGTTTGAATGCACGCATACCTTCTTGCACACACGTAAAATCCCATCACCATCTTTCGGAAGAGAAGGCCAGTTTGGCTGTTTGTATGGATGACATGTACACATAGCATGCACCTTCCGTGAAGTTGGAGTATGGCTGCCTTAATGGCGGGATAAAAAATGGTCATACACACAAAACACCACTCCCTTTGTTGGGTAGATCGGCTTAATCCTTGCCTGTCTACACAGGGAGTGTCCGCAGGAGTATCAGCCGGCATACGCAGAAAGAAAGAAAGAAAGAAAAGAAAGTTGATCTCATTATCATCATGCTGAGAGAAGGCCAGTCTTTTTTTTTTTTTTTTTTTTTGGTCAAAACTAATGACCAGAACAAACATGTAAAGTGTCTTCAACATAAACTGTGAACACGCAACACTAGTTTCGTGGGCTGTATTTTTTGGAAAATACAGGTTTCTTTTCTTCTCTTGATGTGTCATAGTGTATGAAATAGCCAGGAAGTCTATAGTTGAATAGGTTGCTGTGTGTATAGTGGAAATTCACTCTGCAGTTGGTGGTCAGGGGAAGCAAAGCTGAAGATCCTCCCTGGATGAAATGGATAACATTCAATTTGATACAGTCTTCTTTATGGAGGCTCTAAAATCTCATTTTTACAACTGATATGAAGAAAGACTAAGTTTTATGGCACTTATCCGTGTAGCAGTATGTGCTTTACAATCACTTTTATCAAGTCACATTTACCAGAACACATATAAAAACACTTGTCAGAAGTTCATGTGAAAAATACATATGAATTTGT
>CM031610.1:85063073-85085573 GCA_018398815.1 Conus ventricosus | reverse complement strand
GAGGAGTTGCCCAGGAAATGCTTTTTGCTTTCTCTGTTGATGTGACTCCTATCATGGGTCATGCTGGTTTGGCAAACTGTTAGTGAACACACGTACATGCATGCATACCTAGTCTAATATCACCATTGTTGTGAACAGACGTTAAATTAAATCAATCAATCAATCATGCACACATGCACATGCTCACACGCACACACACACACACATGCACACACACATGCATGCACATGCATGCACGCACACATGCACACACACATACTCATTCACACACATTCTCTCTCTGTCTCTCTGTCTGTCTGTTTGTCTCCCCCTTTCTCTCTTTCTCTGACCCTTTCTCTCCCTCTCTCTGTGTCTGTCTCTTTGTCTCTGTCTCACAGTCCATCCATGTCTCGATCTATCTATAATTCTAAGGAGCGTGGTTGAGGCCTCTGAGGTCTGATGGACTATGATCAATGTGACTGAACTTGACATGCATTCCCTCTGATCAGTGGTGTCAGACTGTTTTCCCTCAGCATTGGTTGTTTTTTTTTTTTTTTCAGTATCAATTTCTTTGTTGAATGTTCAATATAAACAATACCGTGTCAAGATTTTTCCACTTTGGGTTCACCATCAGCTTACCACGGCTCTGAAAAATGAGAAGACAGCAGAACGTGAAGAAAGGAAATGTGGAAGTGCAGAATCGTTTCAGCTCTTTGCAAAGTGAGGAGTACATGTGACACCAATGACTGGTCCCTAGGGGGCGCTGCAATGATGAACGCTGTGCCAGATGTCTCTGCCTCTGATGTTTGTGGGCCAAGTACCTGGGTTTGCAGCAAAGCGTTTCCCAATATGACCTGTCGTCTCTTCCCACTCCACTCAGTGGTGTTGTCTGTCCACCTCTTTCTCTGTGTGACCTGTCTTCTCTCCCCACTGGTGTTGTCTGTCCACCTCTTTCTCTGTGTGACCTGTCTTCTCTCCCCACTGGTGTTGTCTGTCCACCTCTTTCTCTGTGTGACCTGTCTTCTCTCCCCACTGGTGTTGTCTGTCCACCTCTTTCTCTGTGTGACCTGTCTTCTCTCCCCACTGGTGTTGTCTGTCCACCTCTTTCTCTGTGTGACCTGTCTTCTCTCCCCACTGGTGTTGTCTGTCCACCTCTTTCTCTGTGTCTGTCCACCTCTTTCTCTGTGTCTGTCCACCTCTTTCTCTGTGTGACCTGTCTTCTCTCCCCACTGGTGTTGTCTGTCCACCTCTTTCTCTGTATGACCTGTCTTCTCTTCCCACTGGTGTTGTCTGTCCACCTCTTTCTCTGTGTGACCTGTCTTCTCTTCCCACTTGTGGTGTCTGTCCACCTCTTTCTCTGTGTGACCTGTCTTCTCTTCCCACTGGTGTTGTCTGTCCACCTCTTTCTCTGTGTCTGTCCACCTCTTTCTCTGTGTCTGTCCACCTCTTTCTCTGTGTCTGTCCACCTCTTTCTCTGTATGACCTGTCTTCTCTTCCCACTGGTGTTGTCTGTCCACCTCTTTCTCTGTGTCTGTCCACCTCTTTCTCTGTGTGACCTGTCTTCTCTTCCCACTGGTGGTGTCTGTCCACCTCTTTCTCTGTGTGACCTGTCTTCTCTCCCCACTGGTGTTGTCTGTCCACCTCTTTCTCTGTATGACCTGTCTTCTCTTCCCACTGGTGTTGTCTGTCCACCTCTTTCTCTGTGTCTGTCCACCTCTTTCTCTGTGTGACCTGTCTTCTCTCCCCATTCCACTCAGCGGTGTAATCCGTCCACCTTTTTTTTTTTCTGTGCGGCCTGTGTTCTCCTCTCCCGCAGTGTTCCTTGGAGCAGGGTCTTGGGAGAGTCTGCTTGATCTCATCACATGCTCATACTCCTCCCGCTTTGTTTTCTGTACCGCGGTCACCAGGCCTTCATGGTGACTTGGCTGCTGCCTGACGACCTGCCGCTGAAGAAGTCACAAATCACCATTGATTAGTTTACACAAGAACAAAAACAAAACACGAGAAAGAAAGAAAGAATGAAAGAAAGAAAGAAAAGAAAGACAGAAAGAAAGAAAGAAAGAAAGAGAAAAAAAAAGAAAAGTCAGATGATGTAAACATATTGAACTCTCCAGTTTGCCTCAAAGTTGTCGGTGTAGGCAGGTTCCTGGAGACTGTCACTGGATGGATGTAGCTGTAACATCAGAAGGTATACTCTCATTCACACTTTAGTGTGCTCAGTAGATGCTGTCCAGCGTATGCTGGATCGTAGCAGGCACCATTGAATGCCCACCAAAGAGACTCAGCAGCAGTGCAGTGTCTCCTCTGAACAGGCACCACTGAATGCCCACCAAAGAGACTCAGCAGCAGTGCAGTGTCCCCTGTGGTGGGTCGCCTCAGGTCAGCCTGATTTTCTTTTTCTTTTTACTGTTTCATCATCCATGGCAGCCATTGACATTACACAGTGCTCATTTCACCTCCTCCCCACACCCCCACACCCAGGTTTATCCCGCTGCTGTTCCAACGTCTGTAGTCTGCAGGGAATGATCAGTATCAAGTTGTCATGAGGCATGGCATGAGAGGAAACACTGCACTTCTTCTGGGCCACTTCCTGATCTGACATATGCTAGACCCTACCCACTGTAAGCCTCACACTGACAAGAATAAAAGCATAGTTGTGGACTCTGCATGGGTGAGATTGCCCCCTTCCAGAGAGCGTCACCATATTCATCTAATGACAGTCCCCACGGACTTGCCTGTGCTGATGACTTTGACGAACTCACCATGGGCCACAGGTGTAGAGAGGGAAGGGAATCTGATGTCAGCACGAGAGGAGGGCATGAAGGACCATAGATTTGATACTTTTTTTTTTCTTTTTGTTATGGTAGTCAATGAGAATCAGGATGTTGAAGCTGATGCTATGAAGTCCTATTAGGTCAGACTACATGACAGGGCTGTACTCTATGCTTCCTTTCAGACTATGTCCAGGAATGACAACCTGATAACTGATTAAACCTGTTGGATTGCTGAGGCTATGGAGCAACATTTGGCTCAGTTGGGATGTTTATGGTGGTAGCTGGAAGGGGCAGGGTAGGTATAATGCTACTAAAGGGCCATGGAAAGTGAGAAAAGGGGGGGGGGGGGGGGGGGGGGGGGGTGTGGAGGAGGAGGATCTACACTGGGGTGTAGGCAGTTTTGGGATTCTCCCATCACTTTTCTTTGCGACAGTGTCACATTGAAAGCAACACATTCTTCAGACCGCTGGAAATTGTCTTTTACTTGCTGTCCTTGGAATTTTTTGTTCTCTCTGAAAGACAATTGAAAACTTAGCAGAACGTTTTCTCAAAATTCTTCATGGATGGGGTGTGTGTGTGTGTGTGTGTATATGTGTGTGTGTATATGTGTGTGTGTGTGTATATGTATGTGTGTGTGCGCGCGCGCGCGCGCGTGTGTGTGTGTGTGTGTGTGTGTGTGTATGTGTGTGTGTGTGTGTGTTTGTGTGTGTGTGTGTGTGTGTGTGTGTGTGTGTGTGGTGTGTGTTTCTTTTTTCACAATGACCGGTAGCTCTGGATCTATTGAGGTATTGATAAGGGGATTAATTATGAAAAAACAAACAAAAAACATTCTGACGAGGTGTAAACATCAGAATTGAAGAACTAGTGACACAGAAGTTACAGGAGTCTTTGAACTTAGGAATTGACGTTGTGTTTCATCGATGAAAAGAAAGAAGTGCTGAGTGGTGTCCCCTCTTTTCTCATGATGTCCACCACTCCTACAACCCCTTTCTTTTATCCCATTTTTTCCCCTCTTTCTCTCTTCATTTTCTCTCTGTCTCTGTCTGTTTGTCTGTCTTTATCTGTCTCTCTGTCTGTCAGTCTCTGTCTGTCTGTCTGTCCGCCTGTCTGTCTGTCTCTCATATCTGTCTGTCTGTCTATCTGTCTTCCCACCCCCTTTTCTATCTCTGTGTCTCTGCTTCAACCTCTCTTTCATTAGGTGTGTGGGAATTGCACATGTAAATGACGTATTTGAATACAAGTGTACCAATATTCAGCGTGCAGATCCAGTATTGTACTTGAATGAGTATTTCTGTATTCCTGAATGAAAATGATTTTTTTTTTTTTACGTTCTTGGCATTGGAATGTTTAGTGATAAAAGAAAAGACCCTCTTTGATAAATTTTGTGGGGAGCAGGGGGAGGTGGGGGTTTTTAGGAGAGAAGTATGAAGAGAGATGGATTGAGAAAAAGGGTGGGGGGTGGGGTCACATGTTGTTTGTCTGACAAGTCACAGGGCTTTGTGGAGATCACCATCAGCCTGTTTCTCTGGTCCAGTTTCATTTTCTGTTTTGGGGAATGGAGTTCACATACCATGAGTTACCTGATCTTGAATTTTGTTTTCATGTTAATCAAGTGCTTCCCCCCCCCCCCCCCCCCCCCCCCACTGATCCTGTGGTCAGTGTTTAAGCTTTTTTTTTTCTTTTCTTTTCTTTTGTATTTGCTTATCAAAATATTGAACAGACGTTGTAGCAATGTAACATACATGTGCGTATGCTCTTACATTCCTACATGTATACATTCTACATATGCATGCATACCTTTATAAACATATGAACACATACGCAGTTGCATGAATTTGTACTTGCACACATCCATACATACATATATACACATACAACCATTGATTTACATACAAGCCATGCCAACTGATGTTGAACCGCATTACAGGACTTGTGCCCACATTTTCATTCAATTTAAAAGAAGAAGAAGAAAAAAAAAGAGAAAAAAGCATGTGTATCTCAAATTGAAAGACATGCAGGAGAGACCAACCAGCAGACAGACAGACAGACAACAGACAGACAGACAGGCAGACAGACAACAGACAGACAGACAGGCAGACAGACAGACATGGAAGCAGACATGGACAAAAACAAAGGCTCGGACAAGCAACAGATGAAATGAAACAAAGAGACATGACAGGTTTGCTGTTTTCTTTCTGTCTTTTCGCTTTCTTTTTCTTTTCTTCTTTTTGTAAATTAAAAAAAAAAAAAAAAAGTTGCATACTTTTACTGCTATTACTGTTCGCTACTCATTTCCATCGCTAATGGAAGGGAGGGATTCCACTGTGCACAATGGGATAAAGTGTGACCAGGAAAAAGCAAGGGCTGAATGCTAGCGTTCATGTTCTTGCTTTTCTTGGGACAGCAATCAAAGCATGGCTACCAGTCGAATCAAGTGCCTGTCAATCATATAAAAGAAAAAAAAAATTCAAATAAGGAAAAAAAAAAAAAAGAGTAAAAGATTTTCAGGTTTAATTTTCCTCAGTTGTATTTGCACACACACAAACATTCAGTGCCACGTTGAAACAGAAACGTGCAAGTAAATGTATGCCCTCCCACGCTCACACTCTGGCTCAGAGGATTAGGGAGGGGAGGTTACAGGGGAGGGGGGGGGGGGGGGGGGGAAAGAGGGAAGAGGGGGAGAAGAAGGTGTAGGGAGGGAAATGGAAAGAGTGAGCTGTTGAGAGATTATAAAGAAAAAAACCAAAGACAAACAACATCAAGAGGTGGGTAAGAGGATAGTAAAGACAGTGAACTTTTATTACACACACACACACACACACACACACACACACACACACACACACACATATATATATATACACATGCACACACACACACACACATACACCACACACACACACACACACACACACACACACACACACACACACACACACACACACACACACACACACACACACACATGCAGTATGAGAGAGAGAGAGAGAAAGAGAGACAGATAGGAAACAGATTTTGAAGATCTGTGTAAAAATCTCTACCGTCGAAGTTGGACAGTGAGAGAGGAACAAGAAGGTTGTTTGGTCAATGAATGTGTGCCAAAAAAGAAAAAAATGGCAAGGCTCGACAAGTCCTTTTTCTTTTCTATTTTGTTAGACAGACTCGGCAGCACCGACGGCGTTTGATAGAAACTATTGCTGAATGAATATTTCATTATTTGAATGAACTCGCTCCATTGATCGGCGTTGTCCTACCAGAGTGGAAAATGTTGTCACAGGGAATAGGAGCATTAATAATCCATCCAGAATCAATACACTGTGATTAGCAATGCAGTGTTGAAACCATGGTAACAGGGAGACGTTGATCAAGCGTGAATGCGTGAACAAATTAACGATCTGAGTAGATCATCTCAAAAGATGTGTGCCATGTTCTATTTATGCGACAATATTGACTGCGTTTGTCACATGAAATGCATTTACACAGGATGATGCACAAGATTTTTATATAGAATGTAGTGCGCACCTCTGCATTATTAAGAAAGAAGATCTCTTTCATCAGTAAATCTAAGAGGCTTTGGAATGTAAGACATCAATTTGAGCATGGTCCAGGCTGCTGTCTGCAGCCTTGTTCCTGACACACTGGAACAGGGACACATGGCCATGCTTGACTGCATGGCGTTGTACATGTATGTATGCTGGACTGATCTGCGATTGGTCTTTCAATCTCGATAGACTCAGACACTGATTGTCAGCCAGAAATGAAGGTGTGATGAAGGGGGAATGTATCACTACAGGGGGAGTGGGGGGGGGGATAGCGTAGCTGAGCCTCTCAGTAATAGTCTCAAGAAATCAAAAAACAACAACTGAGGCTTAAAAAGAAGGGAATGTTTAAGAGGGAGATAAATATAGCGAAGACAAAGAGAGAAAAAAGAATGCTGTAGAAAAGACAAGTTTGTGAAAGTGCTGGATTATTGGGAGGGAAATGTCATGTAGACAATGAAAAAAGTGTTCCAGTGAAAAAAGGAATCTTTAATGAAAAGGAACTGATTATTGGGAGGTAAAGTTAATAGAGACAAAGAGAAAAATGCTCTAGAAAAAAAAAAATCTTGAAAGGGAAGGAGGTGACTGTTGGGTGGACAGTGTCATAGAGTCCAGGAGAACAGTGTTCCGGCGTCATGACATGGAAAGAGCTGATTACCGATTACAGTGCCAGGAAGACGAAGAAGTAGATAACTGAAAACTAACAGTCTTTTAGAGGGAAGGGGCTGATGGTTGGGAGGTAGATATGATAGAGACAGAAAGAAAGTTTAAGAAAGAAAAAGAAAATCTGCCAGTCTTAAAAGGGAATGAGTCTTTGTGAGAAGGTAAATGCAATGATTGATAAAAGAGAAAAATGTTGTTAAAACAACGTTTTTAAAGGGAGGGAATCATTATTCAAAGCATCTTTGTAAGGTGTCACGCTGTGAATCAGATCTACGCATCTGTACTCTGTACAGCATATTTTGTATGATATTGTATGAAAGAAAAACAGTTGATTTTCCACACTGCATGGACACCCCCCCCCTCCTTCTCCCTGCTCTTCACAAGAGAAAATAAGGTGCCTGATGGAAACAATGTTTCAGAGTATTCACAGTGACTGTACAGCTAGCTGCCTCCTTCAGGACACAATGTTTCAGAGTATTCACAGTGACTGTACAGCTAGCTGCCTCCTTCAGGACACAATGTTTCAGAGTATTCACAGTGACTGTACAGCTAGCTGCCTCCTTCAGGACACAATGTTTCAGAGTATTCACAGTGACTGTACAGCTAGCTGCCTCCTTCAGGACACAATGTTTCAGAGTATTCACAGTGACTGTACAGCTAGCTGCCTCCTTCAGGACACAATGTTTCAGAGTATTCACAGTGACTGTACAGCTAGCTGCCTCCTTCAGTGAAGTTATGCGGTCATCCATGTCACTTGTGTTGGTTTGTTTGTCTGTCTCTCAGCAAGACTACACAAGAAAACTAGCAAACAGTTTTTAGCAAAACTCAGCAGAAAGACATGTGTGAAGACCTGCACTCTCTTAAACAGCCTTTTTCATGCTGTTTTGTTGGCTTCCTACTCATTCCCTGCTCATGTCTTCTTCCTTTTTTCTTCAGGTTTGAAGATGGATTCTTCAGAGAACAGGGAGAGAGAGAAGTCTGAGAATCATCAGACCTCGGACGATGAGACTCCTCAGATTTTAGACACCACCCCCACCAAACAGTCTGACTCGGATTACAACTATGAAGATGACTTTGAGGAGCTCGATTCATCGCTCAATCAGGAAAAGTCACGGGACATGTCCTCATCTCAGCAGTCAGGCTCGGTAAGCACAACTACTGTTGTCAGCACGTTGTATTCATTATATTCTCACTTTCCATTCCTTTTGTGAAGCTAATTTAGCCTCCTTTTTTTGCCTTGCCAGGGCCCAGTCTCAGATAAGTTACTTCTGATTCATTTTTGGTGTAGCCAATTGTATGTGATTAAGTCAGAGTGAAAAAAAAAAGATTTTGATCATACACTAAGATTATGAAGGAGGTGAAAGGAAATACGTGTGTGTGTGTGTGTGTGTGTGTGTGTGTGTGTGTGTGTGTGTGTGTGTGTGTGTGTGCTAATATATCATCAATGTTTTCATTGTAGTGTTTGATGGGTATGAGGAAAATCTATATGACCATTTAAGCCTTTACTTGCTGAACCATAATGAATAGCAATCAACAATAATGACTGTTACAAGACCTGATCTTGGAGAGGTGAGGAGAGCCTGCAGCATTAATATGAATGAACACCTTGGATCATCAGAAATGGAAAGAAAAAATGCAAACATATATGTATGTATAAATATATATAATGCTGAACAAGTTAGCGGTTAGTTGTTGCTGTCATACCCTGGCTAAAAGACCTCAGGGATCATCCAAACAGCCGAAGTACTTGAACACTATGGTACAAATGCATCAGCTGGGGATGAGAACATTACATGTGTGACTGTTTTTGATTACCCCGCCACCTGGGCAGCCTCACTCCAACTTCTGGGGAATTAGTGGTTAGGAAAACCATATGCACAGGAATAGTTTCTGTAATGACTTGAAAGAGGAAAAACAAAAGAGAAAGGAAAGGGGGAACAGGGCACCAAAGATAATGGCAGTGATAAACTAAGGAAATAGGTTAGATGCATTAAGTCATTTACGAGAATCATATGGGGGACCATTGTAACTTCTCTTGTAAACAGAACCATTCATGTGGCCTGCTCCAAGGCCTTTCATATACTGATCAGGTTTTATTAGGGGGACAAGGTGAAGTGTGTCTGTGAGCCCTTGGCATCAAGTGGAGACATAGCACAGTCTCTAATTCTGTGGTATTCTCACCACCAAGGGTTCAGAAACGGAGCCCAGCAGCACCCCCAAAGCAGCCAGCGAAGGGTTGAAAATGAAAAGAAAGTGCGGCAAGGAAATAAGTTGCTGAAAAAGAAAAAAACAGGATGTACAAAGTATTAGCGTAGAAATAAAAACTCTTTGAGCCGGTGCTTGAGGATGCAAGGGAGGTGGAAAAGTGTCAACAGTCAGAGGGATCAGCCTGCTATTTCATAATGTAAGCATTGTCATTTACTTAAGTGCTGACAGCAGCAAAGAATTGTGCAGAACAGCCTTTACTCGGATTTCCCCAGAGATGCTATCTCCCGCCTGACTGACCAAACAATACTAAATTGAACAATTTAGAAGGTTGGGGTGGCGGGGGGGGGGGGGGGGGGGGGGGGGGGGGGGAGTGGAAGGCAGGCTAACAATGCCGCCATGATTACATTAAAAGAAACAAGTGGGGGGGGGGGGGGGGGGAGTGCTTGATATGGCACCACATACCCACTTCTTCCCCCCCCCCCCCCCCTTCACTTCCCGGCATAGTCCTTCCACTTCATCGCTCTAACCTTACATAAATCTCTGTCTCTGTCTCTGTCTGTCTGTCTGTCTGTCTCTGTCTCTGTCTCTCTCCTTCTCTCTCTCACCATACCTGTCCCGGAGTCTTTAAGACCTTTGGGATAGGTGAGGTGAGGTGCGTGTGTTTGTGTCTTTGTTCGTGTCTTGTCTTCCAAGGATCTCTTCTATTCCACAACAACAACAACAACAACAAAGACTGTTGCACTACCTTGGTTTGGGGCAATAATCTTGTAACCTTGAATTGGACCACAGATAGTTGGATGTAGGCCTTTGGATCCAGCTTTTGGCTGAGACCTTTATGAAAATCTGAAAGACAGATCCTGTGCCTGTCTGCTGCAAGAAGAGTCAGACGCACTAAATGTAATGACCCACTTGGAGCCTCACCAGTGCCTCTGTTCTGCCCTGTGATGGACAACACTCCTAACACATTTGACCGATTTCACCATGTGTCAAAATGGAACCATGTTCTGTTTCAGTTTAAAAACAAAACAACAACAACAACAAAAAGATAAACAAGGATGTTTTTTAAAGTAATAAGCTAGTTTGTTTTGTATTTGTTAACATATTTTGTTGATGAATAATTAGTCGTCTGGTCATGGAATCTGTGCTGTTTTATTTGTTTAATCTGTCACTTAGTCTGTGGCAGATAGAATTTTGTGTCTTTCATGAGTTTAAGTGTGTGTGTGTGAGGAGGGGCACGGGTGTATCGGGGGGAAGTTGAAGGGGTGTGTGTGTGTGTGTGTGTGTGTGTGTGTGTGTGTGTGTGTGTGTGTGTGGATGTGTGAATGTGTGTGTAGTGTGTGTGTAGTGTGTGTATGTGTGTTTTATGGATGTGGATGTGTTTGTGTGTGTGTGGAGGGAGATAGGATGGAGGGACATGTATGCATCAGTGTGTGTGTGTGTGTGTGTGTGGCATGTGCTCCTTGTGTTGAGCAAAGTCCTCACATCTTGTGTTCATGTCCACACATTTTGAGATATGCACTGACGTGTTTGCGACATCCTTTTCTCTCTTCAGGACAGCTCCAACAAACAAGATACCACCCAGGAATCTGACTCAACAAACAACAACATCAGTGACCACCACCACCACTGCCACCGCAGACACTCCTTCTGCAACAGACAAAGACAGCTCTGCGGCAGAAGACGCAGTTGACTCCTCCTCCCGAAAGCCCGCTGATTCTCCCTCCGCCTTCGACGACCCCAGTCGGACGACTCGGAGCCTGAGCCTGAAGGTGACGTGTTGTTCACAGACGATCAGCAGCGTGCCATGCTGGAGCTGATGGCCCAGAAGCATGACAGTGGGGACTACTCAGGTACCGTCAGACCGCCACACACACAGCGGGACATGCATGGTTTCACTTTACGCTAATGTAGCTTGGCCATCATTTGACCTTGGATCCCTCCTGTAGGGCTCGATTTGAGACTAGCTGCCTTTGGAGCTGTTTTCTTTTTCTTAAAAAAAAAAATACAGTGAAGCATGCATTTCTTTTTGTGTGTTTGAAAAAGCTGTGGTCTGTATATTCCTGGGATTTTTTTTTGGGTTGGTTTTTTGCCTTCAGAGTATGAAATACTGTGACATTTAGGTTGTTGGAAAGAGGATGGGATAATGAGTGATTTTTGCCTAGTAAAACGATATAGTAATTTTTTTGTGTTGCACAATCTTGTGTTTGTTTGGGTTAGTGATATTAGTTCTTTCTTTCTTTTATATTTTTTATTCATATATTTTTGTTTTGGTTTGTGGCTTTTCTGTTGGAAAATATCTACGCTCGCCTTTGATAAACTTGACATTTACAAGCCATTTCAGTTATCTAAAAAAAGAGTCAGATCTTTCTGTTGAACTGTAAGCAGAGTCCAATGAAAGCTGGTAGTTGGGGTGGTGTTTTATGCCGGCATGACTGATATCTCACAAAGGGCTGAGTTCAGAGGAGTTTTGACAAACGAATCACAACAAGTCGTCTTTCATCATGACATGTTTAGTTCAGTTCAGAATCAAACTTGTGTTTTCTTTCTTTTCTTGTTATGGTTGTGGGTGTTATGAAATGACCCTTTTCACAGATTGAGGCTTATCTGATTAAACCATTTATATTTCCTGTTTGTAGGTTCTCATTGAAATCAGAAACAAAATCATCGTTAGCTACAGCTGAAAGAGTGCTTCACAGAAACGAAGATTGCTACACATCAGAATGTAAAGTCTGTATTTGTGGGTTGAGGACTGTTCAAGTTGAGTGTTTGGGAGTACTGCATGTGGTGAAATTGGTGAAGATGCAGAGAAATGCCAAACGTGAAGTAAGCCATGACAGTGAAGCATCAGTATGGTAGCTGGCCAGTGCTCTTAAATTCTCCCTGTGTTGCATTGGATGATGTAGTGAAATTGCTGGCTCAATGTAAACAGTAAAGTTCAAGCTCCTCTGCAGGTATTTTCCCAACAAGTGTGTGTAATTCCATGTGACACTATACATGAAGTCTTCCGGAGGTGTGGGTGCGTTTTTGTGCTGCTCACTGCGCGTGCCTTACAGACCCATTCACACAAACGGGGTGTCTCAAACAGGAACCTATTGAGTGATAGCAGAGTTCTTGAAGCAGTGGCTACCATCAAAGGGGTAGGGAGCAGGGTTGGGGGGGTTGTAGGTTTGAGTCTCATCAAAGCTGTGTGCTGGATCTTTTGGCCCTGCCCAGAGTTCGGTGTGCTGCAGGCTCAGATGAAAAGACTGGAACCACATGTTGTGTCTCACCTCCTCAAAGAAAGTGCCCCTGAGAATGTTGTTCAAATTCACTGGCCAAGGCTGCAGGTGTTTGCTTCTATTAGGTCTGCTTGATGCCGGAACATGCAATGACAGGAAGAGTAGAGGGCAAACCAGGACCAGAATGGAATTCTGTGTCATTGCCATGATCACCGTCATCCTCTTTGATCAGTTTATATATATAAAAAAAGTCTTACATTGTAAAGTCCTTCATGCTCTACTCTTGTATAGATCTTAGTCCCGATGTCCTCTTCATGTCCAAGTTGACAGCATCAGCAAGTTCCTGTGTTCAGTAGTGACATGGTGTTCAGTGGAGGTCTGAAGCAGGACTCAGGTGTCCTGGGTGTGTTGGATCAGAACAGGCATCTGTGGACACCACTGAAGCAGCAGTGTGTTATCTCCCTTGTTGCCCCGTGACACCCCGCCTTCCCTCAGAACCGCCTGTGCTGACGCTGTGATGGCACAGGTCAGTTGATGCTGTTTATAGCCCTGTGCTGACCCTGTGATGGCACAGGTCAGTTGATGCTGTTTATAGCCCTGTGCTGACCCTGTGATGGCACAGGTCAGTTGATGCTGTTTATAGCCCTGTGCTGACGCTGTGATGGCACAGGTCAGTTGATGCTGTTTATAGACATAACCACCTGTGCTGACGCTGTGATGGCACAGGTCAGTTGATGCTGTTTATAGCCCTGCCCACTGCAAGGGGCCATGTCAGCCGTTTGACTGGACACACCAGGATGTGTCTGGGTAAGGGGGAGAATTGAAATGAAAAGGCATGGGAGTAAAGCTTCAGAGAGAGTGCAGGAATTCAAACAGCCCCCACCATCCCTCTCCCCACCCCCGTCCTCTTCTCACCAAGACGCCCTGTACCAGTTTCCCACTTTGTGGTGGAAGTAGCCCAACCTTTTCGAATTAGGAACTGCTGATATTGATATTTCAAACAAAATCATGGGGAGCCCTGTACTTTTGAAAGGAATTGACAATTACTGTAGATTATATTGTTGGTATGTGATCTGAAAAAAGACACGTATGGATCGTTATCCTTCTTATTTTTGGTGTAAACAGCAGTGTAAAAAAAAAATTGCTTAATTAGACAAACAAAAATCTTTTGACATGAGCATGGAACATTTCAGAAGTTGAGCTGCAATGAAATTTGAGGAATATCAAGCAGCAGATTCTTCTGTACTGAAAAGCTGATCATATGTTGCTGATGTATCAGCTGCAATGAAATTTGAGGAATATCAAGCAGCAGATTCTTCTGTACTGAAAAGCTGATCATATGTTGCTGATGTATCAGCTGCAATGAAATTTGAGGAATATCAAGCAGCAGATTCTTCTGTACTGAAAAGCTGATCATATGTTGCTGATGTATCAGCTGCAATGAAATTTGAGGAATATCAAGCAGCAGATTCTTCTGTACTGAAAAGCTGATCATATGTTGCTGATGTATCAGCTGCAATGAAATTTGAGGAATATCAAGCAGCAGATTCTTCTGTACTGAAAAGCTGATCATATGTTGCTGATGTATCAGCTGCAATGAAATTTGAGGAATATCAAGCAGCAGATTCTTCTGTACTGAAAAGCTGATCATATGTTGCTGATGTATCAGCTGCAATGAAATTTGAGGAATATCAAGCAGCAGATTCTTCTGTACTGAAAAGCTGATCATATGTTGCTGATGTATCAGCTGCAATGAAATTTGAGGAATATCAAGCAGCAGATTCTTCTGTACTGAAAAGCTGATCATATGTTGCTGATGTATCAGCTGCAATGAAATTTGAGGAATATCAAGCAGCAGATTCTTCTGTACTGAAAAGCTGATCATATGTTGCTGATGTATCAGCTGCAATGAAATTTGAGGAATATCAAGCAGCAGATTCTTCTGTACTGAAAAGCTGATCATATGTTGCTGATGTATCAGCTGCAATGAAATTTGAGGAATATCAAGCAGCAGATTCTTCTGTACTGAAAAGCTGATCATATGTTGCTGATGTATCAGCTGCAATGAAATTTGAGGAATATCAAGCAGCAGATTCTTCTGTACTGAAAAGCTGATCATATGTTGCTGATGTATCAGCTGCAATGAAATTTGAGGAATATCAAGCAGCAGATTCTTCTGTACTGAAAAGCTGATCATATGTTGCTGATGTATCAGCTGCAATGAAATTTGAGGAATATCAAGCAGCAGATTCTTCTGTACTGAAAAGCTGATCATATGTTGCTGATGTATCAGCTGCAATGAAATTTGAGGAATATCAAGCAGCAGATTCTTCTGTACTGAAAAGCTGATCATATGTTGCTGATGTATCAGCTGCAATGAAATTTGAGGAATATCAAGCAGCAGATTCTTCTGTACTGAAAAGCTGATCATATGTTGCTGATGTATCAGCTGCAATGAAATTTGAGGAATATCAAGCAGCAGATTCTTCTGTACTGAAAAGCTGATCATATGTTGCTGATGTATCAGCTGCAATGAAATTTGAGGAATGTCAAGCAGCAGATTCTTCTGTACTGAAAAGCTGATCATATGTTGCTGATGTATCAGCTGCAATGAAATTTGAGGAACGTCAAGCAGCAGATTCTTCTGTACTGAAAAGCTGATCATATGTTGCTGATGTATCAGCTGCAATGAAATTTGAGGAATATCAAGCAGCAGATTCTTCTGTACTGAAAAGCTGATCATATGTTGCTGATGTATCAGCTGCAATGAAATTTGAGGAATATCAAGCAGCAGATTCTTCTGTACTGAAAAGCTGATCATATGTTGCTGATGTATCAGCTGCAATGAAATTTGAGGAATATCAAGCAGCAGATTCTTCTGTACTGAAAAGCTGATCATATGTTGCTGATGTATCAGCTGCAATGAAATTTGAGGAACGTCAAGCAGCAGATTCTTCTGTACTGAAAAGCTGATCATATGTTGCTGATGTATCAGCTGCAATGAAATTTGAGGAATATCAAGCAGCAGATTCTTCTGTACTGAAAAGCTGATCATATGTTGCTGATGTATCAGCTGCAATGAAATTTGAGGAATATCAAGCAGCAGATTCTTCTGTACTGAAAAGCTGATCATATGTTGCTGATGTATCAGCTGCAATGAAATTTGAGGAACGTCAAGCAGCAGATTCTTCTGTACTGAAAAGCTGATCATATGTTGCTGATGTATCAGCTGCAATGAAATTTGAGGAACGTCAAGCAGCAGATTCTTCTGTACTGAAAAGCTGATCATATGTTGCTGATGTATCAGCTGCAATGAATTTGAGGAATATCAAGCAGCAGATTTCTTCTGTACTGAAAAGCTGATCATATGTTGCTGATGTATCAGCTGCAATGAAATTTGAGGAATATCAAGCAGCAGATTCTTCTGTACTGAAAAGCTGATCATATGTTGCTGATGTATCAGCTGCAATGAAATTTGAGGAATATCAAGCAGCAGATTCTTCTGTACTGAAAAGCTGATCATATGTTGCTGATGTATCAGCTGCAATGAAATTTGAGGAATATCAAGCAGCAGATTCTTCTGTACTGAAAAGCTGATCATATGTTGCTGATGTATCAGCTGCAATGAAATTTGAGGAATATCAAGCAGCAGATTCTTCTGTACTGAAAAGCTGATCATATGTTGCTGATGTATCAGCTGCAATGAAATTTGAGGAATATCAAGCAGCAGATTCTTCTGTACTGAAAAGCTGATCATATGTTGCTGATGTATCAGCTGCAATGAAATTTGAGGAATATCAAGCAGCAGATTCTTCTGTACTGAAAAGCTGATCATATGTTGCTGATGTATCAGCTGCAATGAAATTTGAGGAATATCAAGCAGCAGATTCTTCTGTACTGAAAAGCTGATCATATGTTGCTGATGTATCAGCTGCAATGAAATTTGAGGAATATCAAGCAGCAGATTCTTCTGTACTGAAAAGCTGATCATATGTTGCTGATGTATCAGCTGCAATGAAATTTGAGGAATATCAAGCAGCAGATTCTTCTGTACTGAAAAGCTGATCATATGTTGCTGATGTATCAGCTGCAATGAAATTTGAGGAATATCAAGCAGCAGATTCTTCTGTACTGAAAAGCTGATCATATGTTGCTGATGTATCAGCTGCAATGAAATTTGAGGAATATCAAGCAGCAGATTCTTCTGTACTGAAAAGCTGATCATATGTTGCTGATGTATCAGCTGCAATGAAATTTGAGGAATATCAAGCAGCAGATTCTTCTGTACTGAAAAGCTGATCATATGTTGCTGATGTATCAGCTGCAATGAAATTTGAGGAATATCAAGCAGCAGATTCTTCTGTACTGAAAAGCTGATCATATGTTGCTGATGTATCAGCTGCAATGAAATTTGAGGAATATCAAGCAGCAGATTCTTCTGTACTGAAAAGCTGATCATATGTTGCTGATGTATCAGCTGCAATGAAATTTGAGGAATATCAAGCAGCAGATTCTTCTGTACTGAAAAGCTGATCATATGTTGCTGATGTATCAGCTGCAATGAAATTTGAGGAATATCAAGCAGCAGATTCTTCTGTACTGAAAAGCTGATCATATGTTGCTGATGTATCAGCTGCAATGAAATTTGAGGAATATCAAGCAGCAAATTCTTCTGTACTGAAAAGCTGATCATATGTTGCTGATGTATCAGCTGCAATGAAATTTGAGGAATATCAAGCAGCAGATTCTTCTGTACTGAAAAGCTGATCATATGTTGCTGATGTATCAGCTGCAATGAAATTTGAGGAATATCAAGCAGCAGATTCTTCTGTACTGAAAAGCTGATCATATGTTGCTGATGTATCAGCTGCAATGAAATTTGAGGAATATCAAGCAGCAGATTCTTCTGTACTGAAAAGCTGATCATATGTTGCTGATGTATCATTTTTACATCAGAAAACTTCTAACTTTTGTATATTTTGAAATCAAGGGCTAAATTAGGTTGTCATTTTTTTGGTATTGTTTAACACTGTTTTGATTTTCTTCATTACCATTATAATCTTCTCCATTGATTTTCTCCTTTTTTCTTTTTGTTTTTTAACTATGAGGGGTAATCTGACATTTGAGGTCAATTCATAACAGATCTAATAGTCATCATTGTTTACAGGTTGATGACATTTTTAAAGGAATTGACATTGATACTGTAATCGTTGATAATGATTAGCTTTTGTTTCTCATAACACAGTATTTCATATTATTGAAGCGGACTTTGAGTGAACATTATACTTGTGTGAAACGACAAACTGTTTTTTCCCCTGTCCCCATTTTATCAATGTCTTTTTCCTGAAATACCTTCAGAACGTTTTACTAGATGTGAATTTGTTTTATTTTTGGGTTTGACCTTCATTTCCTTTTCGAAATGCTTGATGTATATGAAATGCTTGATTTTATGCTGCATGGAATATAGAAAATTGTATGCAGTGGGCATACGTTAAAAAAATTTATTGAAAAAAAAAGGGGGGGGGGGGGGGGGGATGAGACGGAACAGAAGTACTGAAAAGCATATGTTGTCGCTGTGAGAACATTTCATCAAATAAAAAAGGAGAGAAATAAGTTTATCACTGGAATACAGTTTCACAGAAATTCTTTTGAAATTTTTGTGTGTGAAAAAGTACATTTTCTTTTCATGCAAAACTAGAAAGTATGCTTCTGATTTCCCACTTTTATAAAGTCTGTTCACACAAGTATTGCTATGAATTCTGTTCACACAAGGATCTAAAACGTAATAAAATGGCTAAAAAAGAAAAAGCATGTACAGACCACAGTTTACAGTGAAACTTCTCTGATTTTGATGTGTGTCACATTTTTACGTCGTTGACAAATTTTATAGATGTGTTTGATTATACATCTGACTGTATTAATCTTTGTTTCCCAAATGCTGTTGGTTGCATTTTATCCAACTGTTGGTCAGAAATTATGAAGTCTTGGGATGCAACCGAAACTCAAAAAGAAAAACACTGGAAACCAAAAAAAAAAAAAAAGAAAAAAAAAAAGATGTTTGCCAGATCAAAAGCAAGAGAAATTTCACTGTATTTTCAGGTTTGAGGGAATCTGATGTTTTATGTTGACCTATTTTTTCTCTTGTTATCTTTCTTATCAAATGCCTACTGCTGTTGCGCCAGTGTGTAGTCATTTGATTCTTCAGATGTTGACAAGGCAGCAGCATTTGTGTGCAAGTTGACTTTTGCATTTTGTGTGCTGTACCAGTCAAATACTAAAACGTTTCCTTTCACATATTACGTTTATATCATGTAATCCTTTTGTGTTCTGTGCTGAAACTGGTTGTTTTGGTTTTGTTTTATTTTAGTATCAGGTTGCAAGATGTGGTTCAGATGGTAAAAATTGAAGGGATCATCATTGCTTGTGGAAGTAGAGCTAAATCCATGCTTTCTGTCCAGTGTGGGGCAAAATAGTTACGGTTCTGCTTGGACCCAACACTAAAACACAGTTTAACCCCGCAGCTGTCAGAGCTTACAGTGTGCACTGAAAAATCAGCTTACGCAATGCCTGAATGTTTTCTGCACTGCCTGCATCACCACCACGTAGATGCGGATTTTTTTGCTGATTCTGTCATTGTCAAAATCATCGTAAAGATCCACCCCCCTCTCCCACCCCAAATGTAGTTTTCACTTGTGGTATCAGGCTGTTTCCACACATTTCCACACCCACACCCACAAAACTTTTCCATACCCACAAAACTTTTCCACACCCACAAACAGCAGAACACTATTGATGCCACCAAAAGGACATAAAAAAAAGACATTTATAAAAAGAAGAGCAAAACCCTGTTGAGAATCTCTAAGGAATAATCGGCTGGTGGCCCTCCAACTGCAACAGGCTGTTGGTGTATGGGCTGAGCTTACACACACATCAGTTATTTGGAAAAAGGGAGTGATCACATGCCCATGAGGATGCACATGCGCATTACCGGTGCTATCAACATTCACTGATTCAGTGCCATGAATGTGTCACCGTTTTCAGGGTAGAGGTTCTGTTTGTGGAGGTGGTCTGTGGGGGCAGTGGTGTTGCTTAAAATACAGTGTGTGTGTGTGTGTGTGTGTGTGTGTGTGTGTGTGTGTGTGTGTGTGTGTGTACGCGTGCACGCGTGTGCACATCGTTGCATGCTTTGCATGCTGTTCTGGTGTGAGAAAGGCTGAAAACTCATGAAAGGAAAAGGAAAATCTTCACTTGCCAACTGACATTTTGAAATATGCCTGTGTGTGGGCTAGCTGTGCTTGCAGATGGATTTGAGAGTTGGAAGGGGTTTTGTTTCCAGGTTCTGCATCAGCCTTTGTCACTGCCCTGACTTCTGCATGCCGTTAGGGGGGCTCTCACAGGATAACGTTTACATCGATCAAAGCAGCTTCTGCAAATGTTACCATGGCAATATCTAACAGCAGATTAATACTAACAGATCTCTGCTCCGCCTTCATTGTGTTAGGAGATAGGTACATTACCATTAGGGACCAGATTAAAGCATTAGGCTGTGAAACTGACCTGTGCTGTTGAACTACCTTTGGGGGTGGATTTTCATGGCTTGAGAACTCTCACTGTGCACTCGGGTGTAAGTAAGTAATGGATTCAGTTCAGGGAAGATTAAGGCAGCAAACGGAGAAGGTAGGGTTCTACCTTCCATGCCATAGACGGGGTGAACTTGGAAGAGTTCGCTGCCCTGTTGCCATTAGCAAGGAGATGTTAACGTGGTCGTTATTTCCGCACTGTTTTCCATGTTAATCTTTTCCCCCCTCTAATTTTCATTTTAATTGTTTGACTTTTGTTGTGAGTTTGTAAGATTACTCAACATGATGCTTTTATTTTGTCAAAATCTGAGGTGGTTTTAAAGTCTCAGAATTGCTCCTGGCAGCAGAGACGGCTGCTTCAGCCTTGCACATTCTTCCTTCAAACACTGAAATTGATACACAAGAATGTCTCGATAACAATCTGCCGAATCTTTCATGTAAAAAGAGAGCTGAGTTTTTGTTTGGGCATGAATTAGCTAGTTACAGGTGATGAGAACATCCCATTAAAGAAAAGTCTGTTAAAGGATTGAGTCTTAATTGGGATATAAATTAAAAATAAGCTTTAAGAAAATTAAGGAGAGAGGAAATTTGGAAGTAATTCTAATCTATACAAAGAGATAAATGTATTAGCAAAAAAAAAGGAGAAGAAAACAAAGAAAAGAAGAAAGAAGAAGAGAGAGAGAGGGAAGAAAAAGCCAGCAAACAAGGGGAAAAAAGGATCTTTTTAAGACAGACTCTTTCTTGGGAGGTAAATCTGGTTCAAAGAGAACAACCATTCCAGATTAAAAAGAAAATCTTCAGAGAGATGGAGTCTTTGTTTGGAATTAGATCATCACAGAGAATGAGAAAATTGTAGGGCTTTTTGTGTTTGCTCCTTTTATTATTATTATTATTTTGATTTGTGTAAATTCTGAAATGTCTATGAGGAAGTAAATCTAATAGACCCAAAGAGGGAAAAAAGTTTTAAAAAAACCCCAGAACAACGAGTCTTCAGAGGGAGAAAGACGCCATTTTGATATAAATCTGTAAAAGACAAAGTGAAAATCATTTCAGAAAAAAAGCTTCTAAAAGAAGGAAGTTTTATTGTGGCAATAGACAGAGAAGAATGTTCCAGAAAAAGAAGCATTTTAAGGAAGAGACACACTTGTTTAACACACACACACACACACACACACACACACACACACACACACACACACCACACACACACTCAGGAAACAATATTTTTAAAGAAACATGTCTTTTGGGTGGAGTAGAATTGTCAAAAAAAGAAAAGAAAAAAAACCAAAAAAGAAAAAAAAAAGTAAAGAAAAAAGCAAACAAGAACAAAAAAAAAGCTGAACAGTTTAGTAGCGGGGGAAAACAAGTGCAGGCTAACAATTCTTCCTTCACTATATAAACGGCTTGGCAATATGATAAAAAAATATGTGTGTATATATATATATAAAAGGGAGGGGGGGGGGAGGGGGAGAAGAAAGTGAGAACATAAGATAGGAAAATAAGAAAATAATGCTTAATGCTTCACAAAGATGGATTCTGTCGAGGGAGGCAAAGTTTGTACAGACAACTTCTTTAGATGGAGGTTGTTTTCATGTGAGGTAAATCAAGAATAGACAAGGAAAAAATGTTTCACAAAGAAAGTCTTTAAAGAGAGATGTTAATGGGAGGTAAATCAAAGTAGACATGGAGAACATGTTTCACAAAGAAAGTCTTTACAGAGAGATGTTAATGGGAGGTAACGATAGCGCAGACAAAGAGAAAAATGTTTCAGAAAGAAGGTCTTTAAAGAGAGATGTTAATGGGAGGTAAATCTGGCATAGACAAAGAGAAAAAAGTGTTTCACAAAGAAAGCCTTTAAAGAGAGATGTTAATGGGAGGTAAACCTAGATAGACAAAGAGAAAAATGTTTCAGAAAGAAAGTCTTTAAAGAGAGATGTTAATGGGAGGTAAACCTAGATAGACAAAGAGAAAAATGTTTCAGAAAGAAAGTCTTTAAAGAGAGATGTTAATTGGAGGTAAACCTAGATGGACAAAGAGAAAAATGTTTCAGAAAGAAAGTCTTTAAAGAGAGATGTTAATGGGAGGTAAACCTAGATAGACAAAGAGAAAAATGTTTCAGAAAGAAAGTCTTTAAAGAGAGATGTTAATGGGAGGTAAACCTAGATAGACAAAGAGAAAAATGTTTCAGAAAGAAAGTCTTTAAAGAGAGATGTTAATGGGAGGTAAACCTAGATAGACAAAGAGAAAAATGTTTCAGAAAGAAAGTCTTTAAAGAGAGATGTTAATGGGAGGTAAACCTAGATAGACAAAGAGAAAAATGTTTCAGAAAGAAAGTCTTTACAGAGAGATGTTAATGGGAGGTAAACCTAGATAGACAAAGAGAAAAATGTTTCAGAAAGAAAGCCTTTAAAGAGAGATGTTAATGGGAGGTAAACCTAGATAGACAAAGAGAAAAATGTTTCAGAAAGAAAGTCTTTAAAGTGAGATGTTAATTGGAGGTAAACCTAGATAGACAAAGAGAAAAATGTTTCAGAAAGAA
>CM031610.1:85040573-85058073 GCA_018398815.1 Conus ventricosus | reverse complement strand
GGAAGTCGGCTGCATTATCAGACCATGTAGTTTTCATTTCAAGGTCATCAACCTTTCAACATTCAGCATTAGTTCAGCATCATTTCTTCAGTTCTTTTAAGAACCCTTGTCAGTTTGAATGATCTGGTTATCAAAAAAAGAAAAAAAAGAAAGAGAAAATCTGAACCCCTAGGTTTTGCTTAAGAGACGCACCAAAACTAAATAAGTGTAGATTCTTGGATGTTGGTCGAATTGGGGATAAGTCGGATTGATTTTAAGTCACTTTTGAGTTTTGCTACCTTCAAGTCATAATGTTTACTGCTTAGCCCACCGTAGAAGCCACATCAGGGATGCCTTTCATTCCCACTGTGATGTTTATGAACTGTGGAGACATGGTGTGACATGGTCTTTCATTAAGACTGTTTGAAATGCTGAGTCGTTCGGCATGAAGACTGTATGAAATGCTGAGTTGTTTGGCATGAAGACTGCATGAAATGCTGAGTCGTTCAGCATGAAGGCTGTTTGAAATGCTGAGTCATTCGGCATGAAGACTGTTTGAAATGCTGAGTCATTCGGCATGAAGACTGTATGAAATGCTGAGTCGTTCGGCATGAAGACTGTTTGAAATGCTGAGTCGTTCGGCATGAAGACTGTTTGAAATGCTGAGTCGTTCGGCATGAAGACTGTTTGAAATGCTGAGTCGTTCGGCATGAAGACTGTATGAAATGCTGAGTCGTTCGGCATGAAGACTGTTTGAAATGCTGAGTCGTTCGGCATGAAGACTGTATGAAATGCTGAGTCGTTCGGTATGAAGACTGAAATGTTGAGTCGTTCGGCATGAAGACTGTATGAAATGCTGAGTCGTTCGGCATGAAGACTGTATGAAATGCTGAGTCGTTCGGTATGAAGACTGAAATGTTGAGTCGTTCGCCATGAAGACTGTATGAAATGCTGAGTCGTTCGGCATGAAGACTGTATGAAATGCTGAGTTGTTTGGCATGAAGACTGCATGAAATGCCGAGTCGTTCAGCATGAAGGCTGTTTGAAATGCTGAGTCGTTCGGCATGAAGACTGTTTGAAATGCTGAGTCATTTGGCATGAAGACTGTTTGAAATGCTGAGTCGTTCGGTATGAAGACTGTTTGAAATGCTGAGTCGTTCGGTATGAAGACTGAAATGTTGAGTCGTTCGGCATGAAGACTGTATGAAATGCTGAGTCATTCGGCATGAAGACCGTTAAATGTTGAGTCATTCGGCATGAAGACTGTTTGAAATGCTGAGTCATTCGGCATGAAGACTGTATGAAATGCTGAGTCATTCGGCATGAAGACTGTTTGAAATGCTGAGTCATTCGGCATGAAGACTGTTTGAAATGCTGAGTCGTTCGGCATGAAGACTGTATGAAATGCTGAGTCGTTCGGCATGAAGACTGTATGAAATGCTGAGTCGTTCGGCATGAAGACTGAAATGTTGAGTCATTCGGCATGAAGACTGTTTGAAATGCTGAGTCGTTCAGCATGATATACCGGAAATTTAATTCCTGTACATTAGGATCCACGTTCCTAAAGATTGGACACGTGTAATAACAGCAAAGACAAATTTTATGAGAGCTAACACTCATGGTATGAATGAAAGTGTGTGTGTGTGTGTGTGTGTGTGTGCACGCGCATGTGTGTGTGTGCGTGTGTGTGTATGTGTGTGCACGCGCATGCGCCACATACACACATGCACACATACACACATGCACACATACACACATACACACATGCACAGACACACACACACCATGGGTCAGATGCCTGTTTGTTCTTTCTCTCACTACCCCTCCCTCCCTCCCTCCCTCCCTCCCTTTCTCTCTTTCTCTCTCATATGAAAGTCAACAGAAGAATAAAGGACGATGCCAAACATTGAAAATGATATTTTTGTTGACTTGCATGAATTTGTGTTAAGCTGCATATAGAAATGTTTTGTAAAAGTTCTGTCCATAATTGAAATTGAAGAGAGTAATGTACAAAATTTTGTTTGATTTTTATGTCTTGTATTTGTATCCATCTTAATCAGGTTCAAAGGACAACAGATACTGTAACCTTATTACAGTTGGAGTGTGAAGTTTAAAATAAATTAGTTTTTGAAATTGAATTGCAGTTAGGGGATTATATTGAAAGCAAACAACAAACACAAAACAAACAAACAGCTGCAAATAATCGAACATTCACATGTATATTCATGTTGTTTGTATGTGATTTGCATCCTATCATGAGGGACATAAATGCGCATATGAGCATGCATGCACACATGCATGTAAACGCACGCTCATATGCACCGATGCCTGCATAAATTCATACGTGCGCATGCACGCACACATGCACTCATGCATGCATGCGCACATGCGCGCGTGCACACACACACACACACACACACACACACACACACACACACACACACACACACACACATTTCCTCTCCCCCTAATCCTATGTACACATATGTTTTGCTCAGTTGCTCTCACATACACACACACACACACACACACACACACACACACACACACACACACACACACACACTCTCTCGCTCACACTCTCGCTCACTCAGTCACTCACATGCACACACAAACACACACACACACACACACACACACACACACACACACACAGAGTGTATACACACATACATGCATACACATATTTTTGGGGCATGCATTAATGCTAAACACACAGAAGAAATCTATTTTCAAACATCAGTTAAACCTTTGTCAAGAGTTCCCTTTCACCCTCTTCACATCCCCCTCCTCTTGCCCCCCTCACCCTCCATGTCCCCCTTCTGTGATATCGTTGAAAATGGTGCATAAATATTTTATCGATATCATTGAAAATGGTGCATTAATAGTTTATCGATATTGTTGAAAATGGTGCATAAATATTTTTAATCGATATAATTGAAAATGGTGCATAGATATTTTATCAATATCGTTGAAAATGTTGCATAGATATTTTATCAATATCGTTGAAAATGGTGCATAGATATTTTATCGATATCGTTGAAAATGGTTCATATATATTTTATCGATATAACTGAAAATAGTGCATAAATATTTAATCGATATCATTGAAAATGGTGCATAGATATTTTACCGATATCGTTGTAAATAGTGCATAAATATTTTATCGATATTGTTGAAAATAGTGCATAGATATTTTATCGATATCGTTGAAAATGGTGCATTAATATTATATCTGCCAAAGGATATTCTGTTATATGGGGGACGAAGGATTTCTGTTTTGAAGTGTGTACTTTTATATCTGTTCCGTTGTTAGTATTCTCTCCATCCTTTACACCACAGATACAGAGGTGTGAGGATAAGTATTTTTGCTTTTTCTCTCTGTCCTTTACACCACAGACACAGGTGTGAGGATAAGTATTTTTGCTTTTTCTCTCCGTCCTTTACACCACAGACACAGAGGTGTGAGGATAAGTATTTTTGCTTTTTCTCTCTGTCCTTTACACCACAGACACAGGTGTGAGGATAAGTATTTTTGCTTTTTCTCTCCGTCCTTTACACCACAGACACAGAGGTGTGAGGATAAGTATTTTTGCTTTTTCTCTCCGTCCTTTACACCACAGATACAGAGGTGTGAGGATAAGTATTTTTGCTTTTTCTCTCCGTCCTTTACACCACAGACACAGAGGTGTGAGGATAAGTATTTTTGCTTTTTCTCTCCGTCCTTTACACCACAGACACAGAGGTGTGAGGATAAGTATTTTTGCTTTTTCTCTCCGTCCTTTACACCACAGACACAGAGGTGTGAGGATAAGTATTTTTGCTTTTTCTCTCCGTCCTTTACACCACAGATACAGAGGTGTGAGGATAAGTATTTTAGCCTTTTTGCTAGTTAGACTTCCTGTGCTGATGTGGAAGGTGTTGCTCTGATGGGCTGTCTGTCAACCCCTGTTCATGGGTTGGCTGTCTGTCAACCCCTGTTTGTGGGTCGGCTGTCTGTCAACCCCTTGTTCATGGGTTGGCTGTCTGTCTACCCCCTGTTCGTGGGTTGGCTGTCTGTCAACCCCCTGTTCATGGGTTGGCTGTCTGTCAACCCCCTGTTTGTGGGTTGGCTGTCTGTCAACCCCCTGTTCATGGGTTGGCTGTCTGTCTACCCCCTGTTCGTGAGTTGGCTGTCTGTCAACCCCCTGTTCATGGGTCGGCTGTCTGTCTACCCCCTGTTCATGGGTTGGCTGTCTGTCAATCCCCTGTTCATAGGTTGGCTGTCTGTCAATCCCCTGTTCATGGGTTGGCTGTCTGTCTACCCCCTGTTCATGGGTCGGCTGTCTGTCTACCCCCTGTTCATGGGTTGACTGTCTGTCAATCCCCTGTTCATGGGTTGGCTGTCTGTCAACCCCCTGTTCATGGGTTGGCTGTCTGTCAACCCCCTGTTCATGGGTTGGCTGTCTGACTACCTCCTGTTCATGGGTTGGCTGTCTGTCAACCCTCTGTTCATGGGTTGGCTGTCTGTCAACCCCCTGTTCATGGGTTGGCTGTCTGTCTACCTCCTGTTCATGGGTTGGCTGTCTGTCAACCCCCTGTTCATGGGTTGGCTGTCTGTCAATCCCCTGTTCATGGGTTGGTTGTCTGTCAACCCCCTGTTCATGGGTTGGCTGTCTGTCAATGTCAACCCCCTGTTGATGGGTTGGCTGTCTGTCTACCTCCTGTTCATGGGTTGGCTGTCTGTCTACCTCCTGTTTCAGGGTTGGCTGTCTGTCAATCCCCTGTTCATGGGTTGGCTGTCTGTCAATCCCCTGTTCATGGGTTGGCTGTCTGTCAACCCCCTGTTCATGGGTTGGCTGTCTGTCAATCCCCTGTTCATGGGTTGGCTGTCTGTCAACTCCCTGTTCATGGGTTGGCTGTCTGTCAATCCCCTGTTCATGGGTTGGCTGAATGTCAACCCCCTGTTCATGGGTTGGCTGTCTGTCAATCCCCTGTTCATGGGTTGGCTGAATGTCAACCCCCTGTTCATGGGTTGGCTGTCTGTCAATCCCCTGTTCGTGGGTTGGCTGTCTGTCAACCCCCTGTTCATGGGTTGGCTGTCTGTCAATCCCCTGTTCATGGGTTGGCTGTCTGTCAATGTCAACCCCCTGTTCATGGGTTGGCTGTCTGTCAATCCCCTGTTCATAGTGTCAAGCTGTCAAGGTTGAAGCACACACACACATACGCATGTGTGCATGCATGCACGCTCGCTTCCTTGTGTGCACCTGTGCACGCCAATGTGTGTGTGTTGATGGGCTGACTGTGCTGCTTGTAGTGTCAAATGTTGTGTGTGTGTGTGTGTGTGTGTGTGTGTGTGTGTGTGTGTGTTTGTGTGTGTGTCTGTGTTATGAGAATGCTCTGAGTGTGTGTGTGTGTGTGTGTGTGTGTGTGTGTGTGTGTGTGTGTGTGTGTATGTATGAGAATGCTCTGAGTGTGTGTGTGTGTGTGTGTGTGTGTGTGTGTGTGTGTGTGTGTGTGTGTATGAGAATGCTCAGAGTGTGTGTGTATGTGTGTTTGTGTGTAAGTGTGTTTGTATGTGTGTGTGTGTGCGTGTAAGTGTAAGTGTGTGTATGAGAGTGCTTTGTGTATGTGTGTGTGTGTGTGTCTGTGTCTGTGTGTGTCTGTGTGTATGAGAATGCTCTGAATACTCTGAGTATGTGTGTTTGCGTGTGTTTTGTCTGTGTCTATGAGAGAGTGTGTGTGTGTGTGTGTGTGTGTGTGTGTGTGTGTGTGTGTGTGTGTGTGTGTGTGTGTGGTGTGTGAGTGAGAGAGAGAGAGAGAGAGAGAGAGAGAGAGAGAGAGAGAGAGGGAGAGAGAGTGCATTGTTGGTTGTGTGTGTGTGTATAATTGTGTGTGTGTGTTTGTCTTTATTTTTTTGTTTTTCTATCTTAGTCTGAACACTCACACAACACTATGTACATACACATCTATACAGAATGTGACTGAGCAGGTAGGCACATGCACATGTGCAATATCAGACTGAGCCAGCAAAGGCTGCATGCAGGCAGGGGGCCGACTTCGCTGAACAGCCAACCACAGCAGTCTCTCACCTGTAGTTACCTTGTAGGGGCGCCCAGCCAGCTGAACAGTTCTTTGGTGGCAAGTGGTGACCCTGGTGCCCAGAAGTGATGAGGGCCATGTGTGAGTGAACAGGAAGCAAGGTACTTGTCCTGCCACCTCAACATCTCTGTTTACACGCTGCGCCAGGTGCCAGACGGGAAATGTCTGTGGCCTGCAAGGTCGCTGGACTTTGGTCACACATAGGCATTGCAAGATCCTCTGAAAGTCAGTGATCAGTTCAGTCATTTCTTTGGTTGATTATTTGCTCTTGAACGTGAGTTTGAAAGAGAAATTATTTGTGAGGTGACTGCGGGCAGAAATTGAAACAAATTTGAAAGAGAAATTATTAATAATCCGCCGGACAGAAAGGACAAATTACAAGACAAAAGACAATGCGTTTCAATCTCTTTGGTCTTCTTCAGGCAAGATAAACAACATTCAGAACAATGAAAATGAAGAACGGGCATTTTGCGCCTAATATGAGAAGGTAAGTGATTGCTTGATCCTCGTTTTCATTGTCCTGAATGTTGATCTTGTCTGAAGAAGACCGAAAAGGTCCAAACATGTCGCCTCACTTTGAAAGGAAGTTGAATGCGAGTTAAACTGTATTTTGCCGTCTGTTGTTGATTGGTATGTGTACTGCCTTGAAATGTGAAACCCACGAAGACAAGACAGGATAGACATAAGTGAGGAGAGATCAGAATTGGCCAATTTTGCAATCAGTTTCTTTCAAACGATTAGTTCAGTAGATGATTCATGAACAGGATATGTGGATTCGGTTGTTCAACCAGCTGTCTGATAAACCAGGACCTGCAGATGCAGTCCTTATCCCGGCCTGCTGATTTCAGATGACCCGCCGGAGTACAATGTGAAAGAGAGGCTCAAAGAACTCAACGCCGAGTTGGCCATGGAACCGGACCCCGACGATCGCCAGCACCGTGTGGGCTTCAAGGAGGAGCTGGTCGACCTCGTGGCCCCGCCTCCGGAAGTGAGCGATGAGGAAGACACTCATCGGAAAGCATTGTCATCGGACGATGGGGACAAAGAGAGGAAAGCATTGTCATCGGACGATGGGGACAAAGAGAGGAAAGGGGAGGGGGAAAAAAGAAACAGTTTGTAGTGGAGAGGGATGGGAAGTTCGACGTCGTGGCCGACCACGAGCTGACGGCCTCCGAACGTGCCATGTTCCACATCCCTAACGAAGGGAGCCAATCAGAGACTAAAACTGATGAGGGGAAGATTCAGAAGGGTGAAGGAGACAACCATGCGAACACCAACAACTCCAGCTCGCAAGGGAACAAGGAAAACGTTCACCCCAGGCCGCCCTCCAAGGCTCGGCCCAACACTGCCAGCGGCTACTCCCGTCGCAACGTGCGCCCCTCGCAGTCGCCCCGGCCGCAGACTGCGTCGTCCATCCGCTCCTTCAGCCACTCCTCCACCCTGCAGGACTTCAACTACAACTCCCCCTATGCCATGTCCAGCGAGGAGAAACAGCGCGCCCAGGAAAGGGCCAGGTTAGATGCTCTCTCTGTCTCTCTCTCTACCTCTCTGTCTGTCTGTCTGTCTGTCTCTCTACCTCTCTGTCTGTCTGTCTGTCTGTCTGTCTCTCTACCTCTCTGTCTGTCTGTCTGTCTCTCTACCTCTCTGTCTGTCTGTCTGTCTCTCTCTCTCTCTACCTCTCTGTCTGTCTGTCTGTCTCTCTCTCTCTACCTCTATGTCTGTCTGTCTGTCTGTCTGTCTCTCTCTCTACCTCTCTGTCTGTCTGTCTGTCTGTCTGTCCATCTGTCTCTTTCTCTCTCTACCTCTCTATCTGTCTGTCTGTCTGTCTATCTCTCTCTCTCTCTTTTGTCATTTTCTTGTAGTAACTAGGTGTCTGTCTTCTTAGAAATGTAGAGCAGGCTCAGGAAAGGCAGGGTTAATGTACATGGTGTGTGTGTGTGTGTGTGTGTGTGTGTGTGTGTGTGTGTGTGTGTGTAGGTATTTTCCTTCTGCATATCTGACTGTCTGTCTGTCTGTCTAGCTCTGGCTCTGCATCAGTTTCTTCTTCCGTCTTACTTTTTTTCTTTTTCTTTTTTTTTTCTTTCTTTTTTTAATGGATGTAACAGTGTGCTCAATTTTGAAAAAAATGAAAGTAGAATAATTGACTCACTGAGCAGGTTCAAGGAAGAGCAACTCCGAATGGTTTGTGGAATTTGTGTGTCTGTAATATTTCCTTCCATTCAGTTTTTCTCTCTCTCTTTCTGTCTGCACCGTATGTTTGCCTATCATGGGTAATGTTAATAGCCAGAGCAAAAAAAAAAAAAAGGCTTTTGATGTTTTTTTGATAGAGAGTTTGGATAGATGTGAAACTTGTTTGTTAGCTACATGTATGAAAGTGTACTGTACAGCATGGTGCAGGAATTTGGGGCTAGGGTAAGGGCATCACCATTCATGTATTTGCAGTAGAGCATTTTCTTGGAGTTGAATGGCAAACGCTGAATGGTTTCTTGTGTGTAGAATTAGATCCAGCGTGTGTGAATTCTAACATTCAGATGCATTAAACATTGGCAATGTGTAGTTCATATGCAAGGAGCAAACTTACATGAAGCAAGCTAAAACATGAAAGACTTCATATGACTTCAGTTGCAGAGGAAAATTTTCGTGGGCGTCAAGTGTTCATAGCTGTTTACATATAAATCAGATAGTAGTTAAAAGTAGTTTGTATGGATAAAGATGCTCTGTATGCTTAAAGATAAAAGATTTGATAACCTAACTCACAAAGGAAAATATGTTGTAAGTTTCAAGCGTTCAGTAATGTTTATATACTACTGGTGGATTCCGACATGTCTGGAAAAGTTACAGCATTAAATGTGAGTATCATTGTGAGGAATGTTTTTTAAAGAGAGATTGACTGACTTCTATCTTGGCTAAAATGGAACTTTCACATTCACAGTAGTGATAGATTAACAATACACAGGACACGTAAGACTGGAATTTGTAGAGAATCCTTTGGTGAATTTGAATCGGTTTTGCAAAGTAGTGTCTTTGAATTCAAATAGATACAGATACCAAAAAAACAACCTGGCAGCAGACTTCAGCTGTGCAGGAGAAGCAGAACCTGGCAGGAAATCACCCGCTGAGCAGAACTCGTGCACTTGCTGACTGGCACATGTCTGATTCTTGCTCATCATGGGCGTGGACAGAGAAAAGCAAAATAAATCTGAGATCACCTTGGGAGCAGGACAGAAAGGGCAGCAAAGTTTGAGACTTAAAAAAAAAAAGAATTCTCAATCGAGGCAGTGAACAGTAAACAGTGAATCACAAAGAAGTAGGGTGACTTAAATGAGACAGTAAACAGTAAATCACAAAGAAATAGGGTGACTTAAATGAGACAGTAAACAGTAAATCACAAAGAAATAGGGTGACTTAAATGAGACAGTAAACAGTAAATCACAAAGAAATAGGGTGACTTAAATGAGGCAGGAAACAGTAAATCACAAAGAAGTAGGGTGACTTAAATGAGGCAGGAAACAGGAAACAGTAAATCACAAAGAAGTAAGGTAACTTAAATGAGGCAGGAAACAGTAAATCACAAAGAAGTAGGTTGACTTAAATGAGGCAGGAAACAGTAAATCACAAAGAAGTAGGGTGACTTAAATGAGACATGAAACTGTAAAGAAGTAGGGTAACTTAAATGAGGCAGGACACAGTAAATCACAAAGAAGTAGGGTAACTTAAATGAGGCAGGAAACAGTAAATCACAAAGAAGTAGGGTGACTTAAATGAGGCAGGAAACAGTAAATCACAAAGAAGTAGGGTGACTTAAATGAGACAGGAAACAGTAAAGAAGTAGGGTAACTTAAATGAGGCAGGAAACAGTAAATCACAAAGAAGTAGGGTGACTTAAATGAGGCAGGAAACAGGAAACAGTAAATCACAAAGAAATAGGGTAACTTAAATGAGGCAGGAAACAGGAAACAGTAAATCACAAAGAAGTAGAGTAACTTAAATGAGGCAGGAAACCGTAAACAGTAAATCACAAAGAAGTAGGGTGACTTAAATGAGGCAGGAAACAGTAAATCACAAAGAAATAGGGTAACTTAAATGAGGCAGGAAACAGGAAACAGTAAATCACAAAGAAATAGGGTAACTTAAATGAGGCAGGAAATAGGAAACAGTAAATCGCAAAGAAGTAGGGTAACTTGAATGAGGCAGGAAACAGTAAATCACAAAGAAGTAGGGTAACTTGAATGAGGCAGGAAACAGTAAATCACAAAGAAGCAGGGTAACTTAAATGAGGCAGGAAGGAGGAAACAGTAAATCACAAAGAAGTAGGGTAACTTAAATGAGACAGGAAACAGGAAACAGTAAATCACAAATAAGTAGGGTAACTTAAATGAGGCAGGAAACAGTAAATCACAAAGAAGTAGGGTAACTTAAATGAGGCAGGAAACATTAAATCACAAAGAAGTAGGGTAACTTACATGAGGCAGGAAGCAGTAAATCACAAAGAAGTAGGGTAACTTAAATGAGGCAGGAAACAGTAAATCACAAAGAAGTAGGGTAACTTAAATGAGGCAGGAAACAGTAAATCACAAAGAAGTAGGGTAACTTAAATGAGGCAGGAAGCAGTAAATTACAAAGAAGTAGGGTAACTTAAATGAGGCAGCAAACAGTAAACAGTAAATCACAAACTAGTAGTCATAAGCAGTGTTCGTGTGGAGATATAATCGTGTATTCACTTCATCGTGGGAGCAAGAGTTACCCTGCTTGTTTCCTATATTCTTTTTTTTAATTTCCTTATGAGTGAAGATGATGAAGATGCTGCTGCTGAATTCCATGTTAGGCTGAGACAGCATGACAGGGCTGTACTCCATGCTGAATTCTGTGTTAGGCTGAGACAACATGATAGGGCTGTACTCCATGCTGAATTCTGTGTTAGGCTGAGACAACATGATAGGGCTGTACTCCATGCTGAATTCTGTGTTAGGCTGAGACGGCATGACAGGGCTGTACTCCATGTTGAATTCTGTGTTAGGCTGAGACGGCATGACAGGGCTGTACTCCATGTTGAATTCCATGTTAGGCTGAGACAGCATGACAGGGCTGTAGTCCATGCTGAATTCCATGTTAGGCTGAGACAGCATGACAGGGCTGTAGTCCATGCTGAATTCCATGTTAGGCTGAGACAGCATGACAGGGCTGTAGTCCATGCTACTTCCTTTGACATCATCAACAGGGGTCTGAGAGATGCCAAAACCGGCAGCTTTGCCCTGGAAATTTGAGCAAAACACTCCAAGACCCAACCAATCAGAGAATCCAAACTTAAGGCTACAGTCCCAGATGAAAATGCTGGTGATGGTTGTGGAACCCCCTGACCTCCTTGCCATCAGCCTGTCACACTGACCACTACACCACAAACAGCTGGTTGACCTCAGGGTTGGTTGTTTTTTTCCCCCTCACTGACAGCAGGTTGACCTCAGGATTGGTTGGTTTGGTTTGTTCCCCTCACTGACAGTAGGTTGACCTCAGGGTTGGTTGGTTTGGTTTTTCCCCCTCACTGACAGCAGGTTGACCTCAGGGTTGGTTGGTTTGGTTTGGTTTGTTCCCCTCACTGACAGTAGGTTGACCTCAGGGTTGGTTGGTTTGGTTTGGTTTGTTCCCCTCACTGACAGTAGGTTGACAGCAGGATTGGTTGGTTTGTTTTGTTCCCCTCACTGACAGTAGGTTGACCTCAGGATTGGTTGGTTTGTTTTGTTCCCCTCACTGACAGTAGGTTGACCTCAGGATTGGTTTGTTTGTTTTGTTCCCCTCACTGACAGCAGGTTGACCTCAGGGTTGGTTGGTTTTTTCCCCTCACTGACAGCAGGTTGACCTCAGGATTGGTTGGTTTGGTTTTTTCCCTCACTGACAGTAGGTTGACAGCAGGATTGGTTGGTTGGTTTTGTTCCCCTCACTGACAGCAGGTTGACCTCAGGGTTGGTTGGTTTTTTCCCCCTCACTGACAGTAGGTTGACCTCAGGATTGGTTGGTTTGTTTTGTTCCCCTCACTGACAGTAGGTTGACCTCAGGATTGGTTGGTTTGTTTTGTTCCCCTCACTGACAGTAGGTTGACCTCAGGGTTGGTTGGTTGGTTTGTTTTGTTCCCCTCACTGACAGCAGGTTGACCTCAGGGTTGGTTGGTTGGTTTGTTTTGTTCCCCTCACTGACAGTAGGTTGACCTCAGGGTTGGTTGGTTGGTTTGTTTTGTTCCCCTCACTGACAGCAGGTTGACCTCAGGGTTGGTTGGTTGGTTTGTTTTGTTCCCCTCACTGACAGCAGGTTGACCTCAGGGTTGGTTGGTTGGTTTGTTTTGTTCCCCTCACTGACAGCAGGTTGACCTCAGGATTGGTTTGTTTGTTTTTTCCCCTCACTGACAGTAGGTTGACCTCAAGGTTGGTTTGGTTTTTTCCCCTCACTGACAGTAGGTTGACCTCAGGGTTGGTTTGTTTTTTCCCCTCACTGACAGTAGGTTGACCTCAGGATTGGTTGGTTTGTGTTTTTCCCCCTCACTGACAGTAGGTTGACCTCAGGATTGGTTGGTTTGTGTTTTTCCCCCTCACTGACAGTAGGTTGACCTCAGGATTGGTTGGTTTGTGTTTTTCCCCCTCATTGACAGAAGGTTGACCTCAGGATTGGTTGGTTTGTTTTTTTCCCCTCATTGACAGAAGGTTGACCTCAGGATTGGTTGGTTTGTTTTTTTCCCCTCACTGACAGTAGGTTGACCTCGGGACTGGTTTGTTTGTTTTTTCCCCTCACTGACAGCAGGTTCGGTTGACCTTAGGGTTGGTTGGTTTGTTTTTTTTCCCCTCACTGACAGTAGGTTGACCTCAGGACTGGTTGGTTTGTGTTTTTCCCCTCACTGACAGTAGGTTGACCTCAGGATTGGTTGGTTGGTTTGTTTTTTCCCCTCACTGACAGCAGGTTGACCTCAGGACTGGTTTGGTTGGTTTGTGTTTTCCCCCTCATTGACAGCAGGTTGACCTCAGGACTGGTTGGTTGGTTTCTTTTTTTCCCTTCACTGACAGCAGGTTGACTTCAGGGTTGGTTGGTTTGGTTTTTTCCCCTCACTGACAGTAGGTTGACCTCAGGGTTGGTTGGTTGGTTGTTTTTTTTTCCCCTCACTGACAGCAGGTTGACCTCAGGGTTGGTTGGTTTGTTTTTTTTCCCTTCACTGACAGGAGGTTGACCTCAGGATTGGTTGGTTTGGTTTTTTCCCCTCACTGACAGTCGGTTGACATCAGGATTGGGTTGTTTGTGTTTTTTCCCCTCACTGACAGCAGGTTGACCTCAGGGTTGGTTGGTTTGTTTTTTCCCCTCACTGACAGTAAGTTGACCTCAGGATTGGTTGGTTGTTTTTTTTTTCCCTCACTGACAGCAGGTTGACCTCAGGATTGGTTGGGTTGTTTTTTTCCCTCACTGACAGTAGGTTGACCTCAGGATTGGGTTGTTTGTGGTTTTCCCCTCACTGACAGTAGGTTGACCTCAGGATTGGTTGTTTTTTTCCCCCTCACTGACAGTAGGTTGACCTCAGGATTGGTTGGTTTGATTTTTTCCTCCCACTGACAGTAGGTTGACCTCAGGGTTGGTTGGTTTGAATTTTCCCCCTCACTGACAGTAGGTTGACCTCAGGGTTGGTTGGTTGATTTGGTTTTTTCCCCCTCACTGACAGCAGGTTGACCTCAGGGTTGGTTGGTTTGAATTTTTCCCCTCACTGACAGCAGGTTGACCTCAGGGTTGGTTGGTTTGGTTTTTCTCCCTCCAGGATGAAGGAGCAGCAGCAGAAGGACGAAGAGAGGCGTCGCAGAGAAGAGGAGCACAAGATGCAGCAGGAGTCGGAAGACGCTTTCCAGGCCTGGCTGCAGCGCAAGCGTGAGGACAACCGGCGCCGGAGGCAGGAGCAGGGGGAGAACAAGAACGCCAAAGTTGACAGGGTAAGACAGGACTTGTAGACTGAGATCCACCGGCGCCACTTTTTCCTTCTTGTTGTTGTCGACATTAACCGTCAAGTTTTGTGTGTTTCATATTGGCCAATGGTATGTACTTGTTAGTGCTTAAAAAAAAAAAATTGACGCTTCATCCAGTGTATGTGGCCATATTGTTTTTCACTCAACAGACGGCACATTTCTGTGTCAAGACTGCGTTTTTATAAAAAGGTCATGTGATTCTTTAGGGAAAAGAGAATCCATGATGGTTCTGTAGGTGTCCTGTGCTTTCTGCTTTGAGGTGTAACCGCTGGAATGAACTTTTCGTTGAACTTTTGTCACAACACTCCATGTTGACGTACTGCAACAGAAAAAGTTTAGTATGTGTTCTTTAATTTTGTATGGAGCTGAATTTTGATAAGTGAACAACTCGTTGAATGACAAAAAAACCAGACAGACAGACAAACAACACACACACACAAAACTAATGTTTATCTTTCTTGATATTACAGTGGAAGGAGGCAGAGGTGATTATGAAACCCTTGTTGTTTCCACGCAGTTTTATCACTCCCTTTTTGTGTCTTTGTTCTTTCTTCCTTTCTTTGTCTGTTTGTTTCTGATTTGCTGTTAAGTTGACTGGTCAACTGATGATCCTAATTCAATGTCCAGCTTTATTTTTGTCTACATTCATGGGCGTCAGAAATGAGCTTAACCTAACTTGAGTAGGGATGTAGGCATAGACACATAAACATGTGCATGGGGATAAGTTGGATGCAAACATACACACACACACACACACGCACACACACACGCACACATACACGGACACACACTCACACTCACACTCACACTCACACACACACACACACACACACACACACACACACACACACACGTCATACACACACACACACACACACACACACACACACACACACACACACACACACACACACACACACACACACATCATCGTCAGTGATCCTGCTAACATGTCATTTCCCTTCTTGTTTCTAGTCAGATGATCCAGAGGTGATTATAATTATTTTCTTACACTTCTTTTCTCCTTTTTCTGAAACTTTGATTGTTTTTACGTAGTCCATGACTGAGCTTACTCCAGTGATTGGTTGAGACTTGGGGAGCATAGGGATAGGGTGGTGGGGGAGGTGGAAAGGGGGAGAAGGCAGGGAAGTCATTATTCGTTTTCTTATATTTCTTTTTTTTTCCTACCCTTTGTTTCCTTGTTCTGATTAGGGACACTGTCTTTTGTGTGATGGTGTTAGTGCGGAGTGTGGTGCTGACTATGTTGGTGGATGGCTGTCAGGTTTGTGTCATGGTGTCAGTGTGATGGTGACTATGTTGGTGGATGGCTGTCATGTTTGTGTCATGGTGTCAGTGCGCAGTGTGATGGTGACTATGTTAGTGGATGGCTGTCAGGTTTGTGGCATGGTGTCAGTGCGCAGTGTGATGGTGACTATGTTAGTGGATGGCTGTCAGGTTTGTGTCATGGTGTCAGTGCGCAGTGTGATGGTGACTATGTTGGTGGATGGCTGTCATGTTTGTGTCATGGTGTCAGTGCGCAGTGTGATGGTGACTATGTTAGTGGATGGCTGTCAGGTTTGTGTCATGGTGTCAGTGCGCAGTGTGATGGTGACTATGTTAGTGGATGGCTGTCAGGTTTGTGTCATGGTGTCAGTGCGCAGTGTGATGGTGACTATGTTAGTGGATGGCTGTCAGGTTTGTGTCATGGTGTCAGTGCGCAGTGTGATGGTGACTATGTTAGTGAATGGCTGTCAGGTTTGTGGCATGGTGTACTGCTTCCAAGATGCAGATCGTTTTGATGTGTCAAGAATCAAACGGCCCATGGTTGGTGAAAATGAGGCATCAGTTCTATCAGAAATGATCGGCCCAGTTTGAAGTGTCTCACACATGTCTCACACTTTTGTCATTAAAAAAAAAAAGGATGTGTTTATGAACAGCAAAAAAAAAAAAAGAAAAGAAAAAGCTTCGTTACTGCTGTAGAGCTTCAGATTGTTTTGAGGTATCCATAGTCGAATGATCCGTTGCTGATGAACAAGAAGGGCCCTGTTCCCATTATCCACTGATGAACATGATGGCCCTGTTCCCATTATCCACTGATGAACATGATGGCCCTGTTCCCATTATCCACTGATGAACATGATGGCCCTGTTCCCATTATCCACTGATGAATATGATGGCCCTGTTCCCATTATCCACTGATGAACATGATGGCCTGTTCCCATTATCCACTGATGAACATGATGGCCCTGTTCCTATTATCCACTGATGAACATGATGGCCCTGTTCCCATTATCCACTGATGAACATGATGGCCCTGTTCCCATTATCCACTGATGAACATGATGGCCCTGTTCCCATTATACACAGGTAACGGATGAAAACTCCAAAGTTCTGAAACTAACATGATGAAAACAGAACAACAACAACAACCTTGCTGGTTGCCTGTTATGGAAAAGTGTGCCTGACTGAGAAATTTCCCTCAGCACACTGACATACATGCACATATATACATACACATTAGGCCACCTGCTCAGCCACATACTGTCGACTCAGATACACACAGCAGATCACCTGCTCAGCCACATACTGTAGACTCAGACACAGCTAAGATCACCTGTTCAGCCACATACTGTAGACTCAGACACAGCTAAGATCACCTGTTCAGCCACATACTGTAGACTCAGATACAGCTAAGATCACCTGTTCAGCCACATACTGTAGACTCAGATACAGCTAAGATCACCTGCTCAGTCACTTACTATACAGGCATGTTGATGCACAGTAACCCGCCTGCTCACTCAGCTCAGTCTGATATTGCACATGTGTAGACATACACAGTAACCCACATGCTCAGTCACTTACTGTGCACACATATATGTACATGTTATTGTATTAGCAATTACACATGTAAAGAGACACACATACAGACACAAACACACTCTCTCTCTCTCTCTCTCTCTCTCTCTCTCTCTCTCTTCTCTCTCTCTCTCTCTCTCTCTCTCTCTCTTTCTCTCTCTCACACACACACACACACACACACACACACACACACACACACACACACATATACACAAGCTCAGAAGTGAATATAGATGAGGCGTAGATTATCAAAATAGATGTGACTGAATACTCTCCTTTAGGTAAAAAAAGAACAAAACATTTTCAAGCTTCCCTTCGCATCTCAAAACCATCGTTTCTTGCCCATAAAGTTCCTGTTAACCCATCTCTGATCTCAAAATCTATCTGCCCAAACTAGTGACAGCTTGGGAATTATAGTGGGTGACCATAACTCTTTGTTCAGTAAACTGTGCTTGGTGGATTGTATGTTGTACGTCAAGTTAGTGGTGTTGGCAAGCTAACTGTTGATCGGTGGGTGCTTTTCAGTAGAATTAACACTGTTGGCTTTTGGTGGGTTAGTGTCTGTGGAATCACCTCTGCTGACTGTTGGGCTCTGT
>CM031610.1:84995573-85035573 GCA_018398815.1 Conus ventricosus | reverse complement strand
ACTGTATGTGTGTATGGAGTGTGTGTGTGTGTGTGTGTGTGTGTGTGTGTGTGTGTGTGTGTGTGTGTGTGTGTGTAAGTGCATGCATGCTGTGTGTGTGTGTGTGTGGTGTGTGTGTGTGTGTGTGTGTGTGTGTGTGTGAGAGAGAGAGAGAGAGAGAAGAGAGAGAGAGAGAGAGGGGAGAGAGAGAGTATATGTATATGTTTACATGCCTTCATGCATGTATGTTTGCTTCAGGGTTGGGCATATGTGTGTCTGTGTGCGTGTTATGATTAGACATGTGTGTGTGTGTGTGTGTGTGTGTGTGTGTGTTGTGTGTGTGTGTGTGTGTGTGTGTGGATGGACAAGTCTGCCATCAGTGGTGTTGATACATTCGAATGAGTGCTTTTGTCGTCTAAAACTGAAGGTAAATTCAGTGTGGATGGTTCTTGCATATAGACAACTGTCCTTAAGTGCCTCTCTTTACAGGTCATGGGTATACTCCCTGGCCAAAAAGTATCATGAGAGCCACTTCAGATGGAGAAAAAAAAGCTTTCACAGAAATCATGAATGAATGAAAATGGGACATTTGTTTGAGAAAAAATATTAAAAAACTCACTTCACTGATAACTACTTCTTAACAGAAGCCCGTAAAACTTGCTTAGCACTCTGATGAAGCAGTTGCTGGGAAGTATTGACTGAATGAACATTCTTGAAGATAATTCCACCTCTCTTCACCATCAGGTGGAACTGGGTACGTGACATACATTGCATGTTTTTTGTCAAACACTGATAGCCACCTCACTGAGATTGAAGACGTTGTGGCGGTGCAGTAGGTTCCATCAAGACAGCCTGTTTGTGGAGAAAATGACACATGCAGCAAGTTCCATCAAGACAGCCGGTTTGTGGAGACAAGACACATACAGTAGACCAGCTGCTGTGCTGCCATGGTTACCTGTGTGGGCTAAAAGAGATTTTCCTGTGTTTGAGTCTCATCAGAGAAGTTTCTTTGTGTGATTTTTGGTCCCAGTAGGTCCTTGCTGAAGTTGAATATTTGCTGAAGTACTGGAACCATGCAGTTGACTTTCGTCTCCTTATGGATGCGTGTCGGAGAGAGTTGCTCAGATTTCTTAACCAACACTGCAGGTGTCTGTATTTCTTGGGCCTGGTTGACACTGGGATGTTTTATGAAAGAAAGCGTTAGGGTAGCCTCAGACCACAATGGAACGTCATAGTTTATCTTTGTTATCTTGATCCTCAGTGATTATCCTCAAAAAGAAAAGTTACTGTTTGGTTGCCTTTTGTGCTCTGCACTTTTGGTGACCTGAATTTGTGTTAAAGTGATTGGCAACGACAGGTTTACAGAATTTGTCACGAGATGGACATGGTGCGGCTTGCTGAAGATGGACGCTCATTCGTGCTGGCTCCATGTCAATGCAGTTATTGTTTCAGCAGGGAGCCAAGTGGCCAGCTGGCATCCCAAGCTCATTCGTGCTGGCTCCATGTCAATGCAGTTATTGTTTCAGCAGGGAGCCAAGTGGCCAGCTGGCATCCCAAGCTCATTCGTGCTGGCTCCATGTCAATGCAGTTATTGTTTCAGCAGGGAGCCAAGTGGCCAGCTGGCATCCCAAGCTCATTCGTGCTGGCTCCATGTCAATGCAGTTATTGTTTCAGCAGGGAGCCAAGTGGCCAGCTGGCATCCCAAGCTCATTCGTGCTGGCTCCATGTCAATGCAGTTATTGTTTCAGCAGGGAGCCCAGTGGCCAGCTGGCATCCCAAGCGTGTCAATGCAGTTATTGTTTCAGCAGGGAGCCAAGTGGCCAGCTGGCATCCCAAGCGTGTCAATGCAGTTATTGTTTCAGCAGGGAGCCAAGTGGCCAGCTGGCATCCCAAGCGTGTCAATGCAGTTATTGTTTCAGCAGGGAGCCCAGTGGCCAGCTGGCATCCCAAGCGTGTCAATGCAGTTATTGTTTCAGCAGGGAGCCCAGTGGCCAGCTGGCATCCCAAGCGTGTCAATGCAGTTATTGTTTCAGCAGGGAGCCCAGTGGCCAGCTGGCATCCCAAGCGTGTCAATGCAGTTATTGTTTCAGCAGGGAGCCCAGTGGCCAGCTGGCGTCCCAAGCGTGTTGGGTCAGGACAGGCAGCTGTGAACGCTGATGGACAAGACACCAGGACAGAGCCTCCTCTGGCTGGTTGTCTCATGACAACATGATGTGCTTGTTCCCTGTGGAAGGATGACACCCAGACTGGCCATGTGTGAAGGAGCTGGCATGAGGAACATGAAATTTATGCCATTGAGAGGATATTGAAGTCTGGACAGCCTATTCAGTTGGAGGAGATATACACAGAACTGCATATTCTGTTTCTTTAGCTTGGCAATTCGGCAAGGTTAACCCAATGTAAAATCTGTTCCTTCTGTGAAAAGCTGTATACACTGCGCTAAAAAACCCTCATAGTTGTGGACAGGCTTGGCACAGGTCACATTCATAAAGGGAGATAATTTTGCTCAGAGTAGTAAGACCTTCCTCCTGTCTTGCTTAATTAACTCTCAACAGTTTTTGAGATTTTTGCATTTTAACTATTGATTTCGTAACATTCTGCGCACTGTTTCTAAAATAATAATATTTTGTGATGAATGTGTCTGTTTGTTTTGTTTTTTAGGTGATATATTGCTTCAGATGACAAAAATGTTGTTTTAAATACCATAATTCCGGTAAGAAAACCGTCGATCACCGGTGATCGAAATTCAAGATAAGATAAGAAAATGTTGCTTATAGCCCAGCCGACCGCAAAGGGCCACATCAGGGCTGTCGAAATTCAAGAGAAAGAACTGAAGAGAGTTAAGCTCTTGAAGGACATGTTGACACATTACCATCTGTATGGAAGGGGAACAGCAGCAAGGTAAAGAGTTGTGTGAGTGAATGATTTGTGAGTTGATTTTAATGTGGTGACAGCCCTGATATGGCCCTTTGCGGTCAGCTGGGCTATAAGCAACATTCCCTTTTTTAGCAAGGGAAGTAGAGAGGGAGTAGGTCATGGAAGAATTGGGCCATGACCTTGAACTTGAATGCACATGTGCCACCCCTATCCCACCTCTGTATTCCAGGGAAGAGGTACAAATCAACCAGAGCGCTCATTTCATCAAGACACTTCAGAAGACCCATAGGAGTGTAAAAAAACCAGAATGTTCAGGCAGGGAGTGTGTCCCAAAGAGAGGCAAGAGATAGTAGTGTTTTATGGTTTGTGGCACCGACACGTCTTTCAGCGTGTGCATACCCACCTTGGAGAGATCCTCATGGATCTGCTGAGTGAAAAGCCTCATGGCTGGATTCCGTGTGTGTGTGTGTGTGTGTGTGTGTGTGTGTGTGACATGATGCCATGGTGGATGCTGTGTTTCAGTCCAAGGAGAATGAGGAGGCCTTCAAGGGCTGGCTGAAGGCCAAGCAGGGGCAGATCCGCCGGGAGAAGCTCCTCAAGAAACGGGAAGAGGAGGAAATCAAAGACGGATACTACGTGCGCAGTCGGGAAGAATGCGATCAGGCCTACAGAGAGTGAGTGACCTTGGTTGATGCTGTGGTTTGCTTCAGGGGGAAAATGCTTAATTCTTCCCGCAGCAAGACATAGATATGAAACAAATTTAGACATGTGCGCTCACACACACACACACACACACACACACACACACACACACACACACACACACACACACACATACACACACACACACACACACACACACACACACATACACACACACACACACACACACACACACATACACACCCCACAGATGCACAGACAAACACATACATATGCACACTGACAGAGTTACGACAAGGTTAGTGATCTTTGTATGTGCTTTGTAAGTAAAACAGATTGAAAATACACTAATAGGTGATACCAGTGGGCACATAAACACATACATACGCACACTGACAGCGTTACGACAAGGTTAGCAACCTTTGTGTGTGCTTTGTAAGTAAAACAGATTGAACATACACTGAGAGGCAGTGGGCACATTTTTTTCCTGGGTTTTGAACAACTTGGGGGGGGGTGTGGGGGAACAGGAAGGAGTGTTCAGAGGCAACGATCTTGGAACCCATCCTAAGTCTTCCTAATGGTGAAGGCTGACATATTCCAGACAAACATTGCAAGTCAGTGTCACTGAGTCTGTTTAGCCAGCTTTTATTTTGTCTGTCGAATCATAACTATCCCCAAACTGAAAATGGACATTTTGCTTGTGAGTCTTGGTAAGTAAAGATCACATGCACATGCGTGCACACGCACACATGCACACACACACACACACACGCACACATGCACACACACACACACACACACACACACACACACACACACACACACACACACACACACACACACGCATGCACGCATGCATGCACACACACACACACACACACACACACACACACACACACACACACACACACACATGCTCGCATGCGCACACAACACACACACACACACACACACACACACACACACACACACACACACACACTTACATATCAGGGCATTTGACCCACATTTCTGTGCTCGTAAATGAATTAACATGGAAATATTGTAACTGCCGTAAGGCTGACATCAGAACTTAGGCATCGGTGAAAGTGCACTCTTTGTTTTGTCTGTTTACTCTGAGTCCATGCATTGCATAGACTGACCGTCCAAGCGAGCATGACGTTCCACATGTGTGCAAAAACTGTGCAGCTCATTGGCAATCCTCTGATACAGCAGAGGGGACAACTAAAACATCTGTCAGAATTATAGCCCCCTTGGTTTTTGAGTTTAGACAATTTTCATTTACGAATGGTATGTTGAAACGTAGATCTTACTTGTATGAGTCTGTCTTCCTCCACACACACTACATTTGTGTCACAGTTGATCATTTGTGCAGGATTGTAACTGCTTTTGTTGCTGTTGCTACCAAACTGTTCAACGGAAAGTAAACAAGGTGCGAAGCATATAAACGTACTCCCAGTTTTCCAAACCGCTTATAAATCAGCCAAGTGCTTAATGAGATAAGAAATAAAGGCGAAATAACGGTTTTAACGGTTATTTAACCGATGTACACTTTTGAAACTGGTATTTTAGTCCTCACTGGGCTAAAGCCTATGTACATACCAAATTTGATCCAAATCGGACGATATGTCAAGAATAACGGTTTTTAACGGTCAGATTTTGAAACACAGCATGGAAGTGCCATTTGTGTGTGATGACCTTTCTATATACAAAATTGCATTAAAATCCACCAATATATGAAAAATAACGGCAAAATAACGGTTTATCGGTTATATAACCGATATACACTTTTGAAACCGGTATTTTAGTCCTCACTGGGCTAAAGCCTGTGTACATACCAAATTTCATCCAAATCGGACAATATGTCAAGAATAACGGTTTTTAACGGTCAGATTTTGAAACACTGCATGGAAGTGCCATTTGTGTGTGATAACCTTTCTATATACAAAATTTCATTAAAATCCACCAATATATAAAAAAATAACGGTTTAACGGTTATATAACCGATATGCACTAATTTGAAACCGGTATTTTAGTCCTCACTGGGCTAAAGCCTGTGTAGATATCAAATTTCATCCAAATTGGACAATATGTCAAGAATAACGGTTTTTAACGGTCAAATTTTGAAACACTATATAGAAGTGCCATTTGTGTGTGATAACCTTTCTATATACCAAATTTCATTAAAATCCACCTATATATAAGAAATAACGCCAGAATAACGGTTTTTTAACGGTTGTTTAATCCATTTTCAGCATTACATCACTTACATATGGACAGAGGATCCGATTTGTCACAAGATCATCCATACCGCTTATAAATTGGCCAAGTACTTTCTGAGATATTCCATAAAGAAGAAAAACTGTTACAAGCCGTTACAACCGTTAGTAACGGCTATAATGGGGCAAACTAAAACATCAGGCATCATCCGTGACCCATAATGAACATACCTGCTAATTTTCATAAAGGTCGGCCAAGTACTTTCTGAGATATTCCATAAAGAAGAAAAACCGTTACAGGACGTTACAGCCGTTAGTAACGGTTATAATGGTAAACTAAAACATTGGGCATTATTTGTGACCCATAATGAACATACCTACAAATTTTCAGAAAGATCGGCCAAGTACTTTCTGAGATATTCCATAAAGAAGAAAAAGCGTTACAGGCCGTTACAGCCGTGTAAACTAAAATGTTGGGCATCATCCTTGATCCATAATGAACACACCTACAAATTTTCAGAAAGATCGGCCCAGTAGTTTTGTCTGGAGCGAGTGGAACACATTTTTGACCACGGACACACACACACACACACAGACACACACACACACACACACACACACACACACACACACACACACACACACACAGACAGCATTTCTTCGTTCCCATTCTAAAGTACTCCCTGTTCTTTAAGAACTGGGAGTACAATAAAAACACTGGTTCATCGTTATCTAAAGTAATTGTTTTAACAAACTGAAGAAAAATCACTGTTCTGCCGAATGAAAGAAACAAAGAAAGTGCAAGACAAAACACGACGTGTTTCCACCTCTTTGGTCTTCTTCAGGCAAGACAGACAACACTCAAGACATTGAATGACTTATCTCCCTCAAATTGGGCGCAAAACAGATGTGGAATGAAAACAAGGCTGAAAATGGCTGCTGTACATGTGAAACTTTTCCATTTGAAGCTGATGATTGTGTTGTGAGGCCAACAAAGCCAGCTGTAACCCTGTATGTAGTCAGTGTCATGAGGCCAACAAAGCCAGCTGTAACCCTGTATGTAGTCGGTGTTGTGAGGCCAACTAACTCAGCTGTAACCCTGTATGTAGTAGTGTTGTGAGGCCAACAAAGCCAGCTGTAACCCTGTATGTAGTCAGTGTTGTGAGGCCAACAAAGCCAGCTGTAACCCTGTATGTAGTCAGTGTTGTGAGGCCAACAAAGCCAGCTGTAACCCTATATGTAGTCAGTGTTGTGAGGCCAACTAACTCAGCTGTAACCCTGTATGTAGTCAGTGTTGTGAAGCCAACAAATCCAGCTGTAACCCTGTATGTAGTCAGTGTTATGAGGCCAACAAAGCCAGCTGTAACCCTGTATGTAGTCAGTGTCATGAGGCCGACAAAGCCAGCTGTAACCCTGTATGTAGTCAGTGTCATGAGGCGACAAAGCCAGCTGTAACCCTGTATGTAGTCAGTGTCATGAGGCCGACAAACCCAGCTGTAACCCTGTATGTAGTCAGTGTCGTGAGGCCAACAAAGCCAGCTGTAACCCTGTATGTAGTCAGTGTCATGAGGCCGACAAACCCAGCTGTAACCCTGTGCTGCCATGTCTGCTCCACAGCTGGCTGAGGAGCAAGTACGCTGAGATCCGACGGCAGAGAGTGGCGGAGAAGCAGCGTGCCAGGTCCTTCCGATCCTATGCCAGGAAGTCACGCAAGCATCAGATGATGGCTCGAGCCATGCGACAGTCCCAGGCGTTCCGCTATGTCGACTATTATGGATACCGATTTTAGGATGTTCTTGTGTATGTTTATTTATTGCTTGCTTGTTTGGGGGGGGGATGGGGGGGAGTTGTCGCTGTGGGTCTTATAGGATACATTTCACGGCTTGAACAGATCTGCAAAGGTTTTTGAGAGTAGGATGTGAATCTTATTGAACATGCGCTGGTCATAGCAATACCCATAATGGTGTGTGGTATGGATTACTTTATAGACCTGTGGTTCAGTCCTTTGATTCTGGTTTGCCATCTCTCTCTCTTCTTTTTTTCTTTTTTGACTGAAGATTACAATGCAACCTGAATATTCATTTTGTAGACCAAAAACATTTCTTCAGACTGTCTTGATCTGGTCTCAGATAACGGTCTCAGGACCTTCCCCCCCTCCCCCCTCCCCCCCTTACCGGCCCTTTCCCCAAAACCCATCCCTGTCTCCCCACCCCAATTCTCTCCTGAAAGATTCTGTATGTTTGTGGTCTTTTTGCAGAGCAGAAGGTCATGACTGCAAAGTGGACAGTGCCTCACACTTCTGCCTAAAATGGTCTGTGGGTTCAATTCCCGGTCATGCCAACCTGCTAGGGCTCAAACCTCTTTTGTGAGCACAGAAGATGAAAGGTCTGTGGGTTCAATTCCCGGTCATGCCAGCCTGCTAGGGCTCAAACCTCTTTTGTGAGCACAGAAGATGAAAGGTCTGTGGGTTCAATTCCCGGTCATGCCAACCTGCTAGGGCTCAAACCTCTTTTGTGAACACAGAAGATGAAAGGTCTGTGGGTTCAATTCCCGGTCATGCCAACCTGCTAGGGCTCAAACCTCTTTTGTGAGCACAGAAGATGAAAGGTCTGTGGGTTCAATTCCCGGTCATGCCAGCCTGCTAGGGCTCAAACCTCTTTGTGAGCACAGAAGATGAAAGGTCTGTGGGTTCAATTCCCGGTCATGCCAACCTGATAGGGCTCAAACCTTTTTTGTGAGCACAGAAGATGAAAGTGTGCATGCTGGCATTCTGTACGCTGTGTTGAAGTTTGATCGATTTTGTATGGATGGGGGGGGGGGGGGGGGGGGGGGGGGGGGGGACTCTTGAAGTAGGTACAGTCTGCAGGTGAAGAGAAGCAGGATAACGGATGTCCATGCTGAAGTCTGAATGCAGGAATCGGTGCCTGTCAGTCGCAGCCCACAAAGGCTGAAAAATCAGACATGCCAACATCCCCCTTTGGTGCATTAATGGATGGAGTTGACCACCCACAGACTAGTATGGGGAGATATTCATTTGTTTATTACTATGACATGTCTGTCTGTTTTATTTAGTGAACAAGTGTGAGTTGGAACGCCACATGTCTGTCTGTTTTATTTAGTGAACAAGTGTGAGTTTGAACGCCACATGTCTGTCTGTTTTATTTAGTGAACAAGTGTGAGTTGGAACACCACATGTCTGTCTGTTTTATTTAGTGAACAAGTGTGAGTTGGAACGCCACATGTCTGTCTGTTTTATTTAGTGAACAAGTGTGAGTTGGAACGCCCACACACATACATACAAACTCACTGTAATATACACTACCATGCCTTCACCATCCCAGTTCCACGTTCATGACATGTAACAACAGTGCCAACGCCAGTAAACAGCAGTGACGAGCAACAGCCAGCCCACCACCATGTCCATGACACCGGAATATCGGTCAACAGCAGGAGCAACAATGACCAAGACGTCCAGATGATCTCTCAGCCAAAGACCACAAATGAAGATGTGACCCAGTTTCTACAATATTGGATTGAACTAATAGTTGTAACATCGCTAATGACTTTTTTTTTGTGTAACTGTTTTCAAGATGATGGTCATGAATGCTTTTGTGTCAGTTGTTTTTGTCATTTCATAGTGTGTTTCTGCGATTGTTTTCATCACTTTTATCGTCGGTTCTTAACTGTAATCTGTTTGAAAACACCAGGAAAAGCTGTGATTTTTTTTTTTTACTTATATTTTCTTCCAATTTTTATGATGAATATACCAGTGACATTAGAATATTACTCTATATCTGCATAAAGATGAATCATGACAATGGGCTACATAGGATTCAATGCCTGTTTTTTTGCATTTTGTCAATTTATTTCACATTATACTCAACAACAAACAACATCTGATCTTTGGACAATTGGACATGTATGTTGAAATCACCTGTAGAAATTTATTCATGATATCCAAAATGATATGTAATATAAACTACTGACTTCATTTCAGATTTTTTAGCAACAAGCCATCAATTATTCCCCATCTAAATAAGCAGTAAATGCTGTAAATTTAAGTAAATTTAAGATGTGAACTACTGAGTAAACATTTTAGATTCAAGTGTTATATTGACAACGCCTGCACATTCCATTATGAAGTTTCACAATGAGTAGTTCTACATTGTTCTGAAGTCTTTCGTTTTTCTTGTAATCAAAACAGGCTTACAGTCAAGACACTTTTAAATCTAAACAGTACAGTATTCATAGATCCAGCAAACAAAGCAAGAATGGATCCACCAAGCAAAAATAGTCATGTAGATCTAGATACCTTCATAATCAAAAGGGTACATGGTTTCATATAGCCTTCTATTAAAACAGTTATATTGATTCATAGCGTAGCTCGATAGATTAAGCAAAAATTTGTATGCAAAAATGATTTAGTCGTAAAGATGGTACAGGTGTGGGTATTAAGTAAATGTTCTCACAAGTACAGATATATAACTGAATAGACGGAAGCCTGTTTTGAGCAGAAAGATATACAAATATCTTGGTATAACTACAGAAGGTGTTTGCAAAACTACTTAAAGTTGTGGACGTATACACACACAAAATGATTTGAAATGTTATCTTCCTTTTAGATGTTCAGAAAACAAAAGAATGAGTAAGGCGTTAGAGAACTGAACATGTGTACAAACGGCAGCTGTGACGAGTTGACAGCGTCCATCAGTACATCTGAACATGTATACAGACAGCAGCTGTGACTGCAGTTGACAGTGTCCATCAGTACATCTGAACATGTATACAGACAGCAGCTGTGACTGCAGTTGACAGTGTCCATCAGTACATCTGAACATGTATACAGACAGCAGCTGTGACTGCAGTTGCCAGTGTCCATCAGTACATCTGAACATGTATACAGACAGCAGCTGTGACTGCAGTTGACAGTGTCCATCAGTACATCTGAACATGTATACAGACAGCAGCTGTGACTGCAGTTGACAGTGTCCATCAGTACATCTGAACATGTATACAGACAGCAGCTGTGACTGCAGTTGACAGTGTCCATCAGTACATCTCTGTTTTATTCCCTTTTACTTTTATTGGCTGTTGTGTACAAAGAGCACCACGGATGTCAGTTGGAAGTGTTAGTGGTACAAATTTCTCTACCATTATTCTGTTTTTTGGCTGTTGTGTACAAAGACCACCACGGATGTCAGTTGGAAGTGTTAGTGGTACAAATTTCTCTACCATTATTCTGTGTTTTTAATTTTGATTAGTACCGGCTGTATTTAAGCAGGTGCTTTCCCTGGGTTGTCAAGATGAGGGGGGAAGTGAATTGTGCCAAAGTAATGACCTCTGTACTTCATGCCTTAAGGGATGGTGAGAAACTGCAGGGAGTATGAATGTCAAGGAAGTGTAGTGTTTTGGTTTTTTCTGTGTTCTTTGTGTTTGTGGTGTTGCCTTTTGATTTACCCATCAGATCTACTTCACATTTGTTTTGTTCTTGCTACCTAATGGCATCCTGTTCTCTCTGCTTTATGTGTGTGGACATGTGTGTGCATGTGTGTACATGTGTGTGCATGTGTGTGCATGTGTGTACATGTGTGTACATGTGTGTGCATGTGTGTACATGTGTGTACATGTGTGTGCATGTGTGTACACATGTGTGCATGTGTGTGCATGTGTGTACATGTGTGTACATGTGTGTACATGTGTGTGCATGTGCATGTGCTTTCATGCATGTGCGTGTATGTGTGCTATTTGTTTTGTTCAGATGTTAAGCTTCACCTTACTTTTTGGCTACCCCTGTACCCAGACATACAAAAAAAAGTTGTACATCTTATAGAACCGGTTGAACTGTTCCAATGAAATTTGAGGTATCTTTCAAACACGTAGTTAACTCCATGTCGGCAGGGTTAGCGTCTGCACGTCAAAAGGGACAGAAAGAATCGGTTGCATCCTTTGAACTAGAAGTTTGAGGTGAAGCACCGATTTACATGAAGCCATACTTTAAAGAGTGGTAGTCAGCTAACAGAAAAACTGTCTTCATCTGTTGTAAAGCATACTCTCCTGAGGCCTCTTTGATGAGAATGGACGCAACAGCTGGAGATAAGATAAGATAATATTGCTTATAGCCCAGCCGACCGCAAAGGGCCACATCAGGGCTGTCACCACGTTAAAATCAACTCACCAACAGCTGGAGAAGGATTCAACAGTGAAAGTGTATGGGTAAAAACATGTAGAACATGTGGGTAACAGGGGGTCAGCCTGGCTGTGTAACATCCAAAGCTATGTCTGGCGAAGGTGAAACATGACGGATCTGTTTCAGCTGTTACCTTTTGACTCGCATCTTGTGTCTTTTGCTTCTGCATCTCTGCATTCCGACTCTTGTCGATGGAGTTTATAAAGACAAACAGAAGAGCCTGCTTGTGTGCGATTGACATAGCCTCATTAAGTGGACATGCATGTTTGGTTTTCTTTTTCTATTATCTTCAGTTACATAATCTGTATAACCTTGCATTTTCTCTTGTCATTGTAAGAAGATATCCCTTTTTTTCATTTTGTTTGCATTTTCTTTTTTTATCCAGAAATATGCATATCATTTAATGCATTTCGTGCATTTTGTTTACATAGCCTTCCTAATTTATACCTTGATGATTTTGTTTGTGATGCATTTATCAATAAACTTGAGAAAACTGTTTTGCTAATCATGTTAATGAAACTTACTCTGTACTTGATATATGTTACCTGTTGAAATATCTGTGATACAATATACATGAATTTCTCATTCTTATTATGATTTGTTACTTTAATGAATACTTATGTTGTTAATACTTTTCCCCCAAAAATATGCCGTTAGAATGGAAAGAGTGGGACAGAAATAGAAAGGGAACATTCAAAATACACCTTTAAGATGGTTTAGTATGGGAGTTTTAGGGATTGTGTACTAAGTTCATGGAGTTGGTATCATTGCAGAGGCGATTTAAAAAGTGCCAAAAGTTTGTTTAGTTGCTGTTAATGAACAAGATGGTTGCTATAAATGACGGAGTTGCCTTTCTAAGATGCAGCATAGATTTGCCTTTTTCTGATACTAATATAGCTATAGTTGGGTGAAAAAAAAATACAGTGACTTTGTGTTTGTTTGGATTTATGCTAAGCTTTTTGAGTCGGATGTTCGGAAATTGATGAAAAGCAACGAAATAAACTTGGGTTCTCTTTCCAGCATATGTGTGTGTGTGTGTGTGTGTGTGTGTGTGTGTGGTGTGTGTGGTGCGTGTGTGTGTGTGTGTGTGTGTGTGTGTGTGTGTGTGTGTGTGTGTGCATACATGCGCGTCCATGTGCACACAGCTGCCAACCTTCCTCACTTTTTTCTTTCACTGTTGTATATGTGTTTCAGGAAATACGGATTTTAGTGAACATTTCAGAATTTTGAAGTTTGTTATACAGAAACAGATTACCATACCATAATTCTTGTATAATTTCAGTTGTATTTATGATAGAAATGGAGTCATTAATTAGATATAAACCAGAAAGTCTGAATTTTGTAGGATGATAATTTAGCCAAGATCTCCGCCAATGATAGAGTGAAGCAAAGAAGGGGACTGTTCAAGAGAGGTCAGCAATCATCGGTCATTTCGTACAGTCGCAAGCTTGTGTAGACAATATCCTGAGCATGAGTTATATAAGAGGACAGCTTAGGCGAGAAAAACATTAAACTTTCTGAAAATTATTTCTAAAGAAAAGTGGGGGCAAGATCCAGCTACATTGATTACTCTATGTAAATCTTTAATTAGATCAAAAATAACTTATGGCCAAGAAATATTCTTTAACGCGCCTAAATATCTATTACAAAAACTGCAAAGTATTGAATGTAAGGCATTGAAATTAGCCCTTGGACTTCCTCTACACGCATCATCGTCACGTACATATTATGAAGCTCAGGTACTTCCTCTAGATGATTATAGAGATTTAACATGTTGTAAATTTGTCATTAAAAGTACAGCTAGAAAAACACACATTAAATCAGAAATCAAAATAAGATCAGATTTTGATTTTCCGAAAAGAGCAAAGGCTATAACTTCTCAAATAACTATTGCAACTTATACATCAAAAACTGATTTCAGATTTTGGGGTTTCTTTAGAAAAAGAAAATTTATCTCCCAGACCATCTTTTTGTCCTATTCACCCTGGGAACTTAAAAAAGCCCATTTTGATACTGATCACACCAACATAAAAAAAGATGAAAATATCAATATGCTAGCAAGTTATACAAAGTGTCATATTGACGAGAAATACACTAACCAATTATAAATATACACAGATGGTTCCTGTACTGGTAAGCAAACAGGTTGTGCATTCTTAATCCCTGACTTGAGGGTGGAGAAATCTTTTTACATTGGATGTAACATATCCATATTTACAGCTGAATTAACAGCAATACTCATGGCTTTGAATTACCTTTTAAATTTCCCCCAAACAATATTTCAAGCTCTGTTTTGTGTAGATTCAAAATCAGTCCTTCAGGCGATAAAAGATTTTCATTTGCATACTAGGCCTGAAATGATTATTGAGATAAGCTGTTTGATCCATATGCTTATTGAAGGAGGTACCTAATTATCCTTTTGTTGGATTCCTTCACACTGTTCCTTTTATTACAACGATAAAGTAGATAGGGCAGCTAAGCGTGGAGCAAAACATATCTGTGGTTCTGAAGATCTTAAACTACCCTTATCGGTACATGAGCAGTGCAATTTAGTTAAAACATATATTTCGAAAACTTTCAAAGATAGAATGATAAAACATGACAATCAAGATCAGTTTGATATTTTTGATATTCAAATCATTCAGCATAATTTTAGTTTAAATAAAAATATACTTTCGTTGATGTATAGGTGGAAACTTGATGCTTTTAAAACAAAATATGTTAAAAACATAGTGTGTTTATGTAAAAAGAAAATAACACGTGATCATATTGTTACATGTCAAGACATGAAAAAAATAATTCCAGTGCTGAGACAAAATAGTGCACATTCCATCTTTAAGTCACCAGCTCTAACATAATATGAGTTTTTTGTATGCTTAGAGCGCACTCCATTGGGGAAGTATTTATAGGTTCCTTTTTTGTGTGTGGGGTGGGGATGGGGGATATGTGTGGGGAGAGAAGATGGACTAATGTACAAAGCTCAAAAGTGACAAGGACTGAGAAAGGTTAAGTTTCTGTGCCTTGATGGTTGTTAATTAGTTTTGTTAAAAATTTTTTTTTTTCCCTTTCAAACTTATTTGAAAAATTCAAGTATTTTGTAATTACCATTATTATTCATATAAGCACTCATATGAGCACACACATATGCACACAAACATATTCAAATACACTCGCATACACACACACAAGCACACGCACATGCACACATACGTGTGCGTGCACAAGCATAAGCACATACGCTCTTTCTTTCCCCATCTCTCTCTTTCGGCACGATTTTTTGTTTTCTTCCCCCGTCTAATATCACGATTAGTGGAAAGACGTTAAATAAATGACACACACACACACAGGACAGCTTACAGACTTACTTCTAATGTACAATTTTTTGATTCTCCAGTTTTTCTCATATTTTGTGTGAAATCAAGAAATATTCAAGGTTTGATGGTGGAGATTCGAATATGGCGCCAAAATCAGTTTAGAGAAAATATGGGCTTTCCAATCTAATAATTATAGTTGTAACGAATAAAATAGATGAATTTTTGTGACCTCAGTGAAGTGTATGTAATAATTTGATAGGTTCTGAAGCATTCACATTTTAAAGTGATTACACGAAATAATCAACATCGATCAATCAAGGGAGGTAAGGGGAAAGGTAACTGTGGAACAAAACACTTCGTCTGCTATTGGTCACCAAGAGATATGTGCACATTGTACCGCCTAGCTACGTCAAGAAAAAACTTTTTTATAATGTTCACTACACAGTGTAAGTCCTATATGACCCAGAAAAGCTTTTTTTTTTTTTTTACTTATGAATTACAAGGACTTCTTATAACAAATTTCAAAAATAAAAATAGCACTCGCACAACTGTTGCAGTCGTATAAGGTTGGTTTGGGTTGGAATAAAATTAATGGCTACGTGTTGACTGCCCATGGACGAATAAATGGGTCTTTCAGGGCCTGTACTTTTCACTGACGGATATCTGTTTACACATGTTTGGATGACGTGGGTCCTACAGGACCCACACTTACCACTGAGGGAAACCAGTGCTCACACATGTCTGGATGACGTGGGTCCTAAGGACCCGTACTTCTCACTGAGGAATACCAGTATTTACACATGTCTGGACGACGTGGGTCATACAGGGCCCATACTTCTCACTGAGGAATACCAGTATTTACACATGTCTGGATGACGTGGGTCATACAGGGCCCATACTTCTCACTGAGGGACATCAGTATTTACACATGTCTGGATGACGTGGGTCATACAGGGCCCATACTTCTCACTGAGGGACATAAGTGTTTACACATGTCTGGATGACGTGGGTCCTACAGGACCCATACTTCTCATTGAGGGACATCAGTGTTAACACATGTCTGGATGACGTGGGTCCTACAGGACCCATACTTCTCACTGAGGGGCATCAGTGTTTACATATGTCTGGATGACGTGGGTCCTACAGGACCCATACTTCTCATTGAGGGACATCAGTGTTTACACATGTCTGGATGACGTGGGTTCTAAGGACCCATACTTCTCACTGAGGAATACCAGTATTTACACATGTCTGGATGATGTGGGTCCTACAGGACCATAGTTCTCACCGAGGGACAGTGTTTACACATGTCTGGATGACGTGAGTCATACAGGACCCATACTTCTCATTGAGGGATATCAGTGTTAACACATGTCTGGATGACGTGGGTCCTACAGGACCCATACTTCTCACTAATGGACATCAGTGTTTACACATGTCTGGATGACGTGGGTCCTACAGGACCCATACTTCTCACTGAGGGGCATCAGTGTTTACACATGTCTGGATGACGTGGGTCATACAGGACCCATACTTCTCACTGAGGGACATCAGTGTTTACACATGTCTGGATGACGTGGGTCCTACAGGACCCATACTTCTCACTGAGGGACATCAGTGTTTACACATGTCTGGATGACGTGGGTCCTACAGGGCCCATACTTCTCACTGAGGGACATCAGTGTTTACACATGTCTGGATGACGTGGGTCCTACAGGACCCATACTTCTCACTGAGGGACATCAGTGTTTACACATGTCTGGATGACGTGGGTCCTACAGGACCCATACTTCTCACTGAGGGACATCAGTGTTTACACATGTCTGGATGACGTGGGTCCTACAGGACCCATACTTCTCACTGAGGGGCATCAGTGTTTACACATGTCTGGATGACGTGGGTCCTACAGGACACATACTTCTCACTGAGGGACATCAGTGTTTACACATGTCTGGATGACGTGGGTCCTACAGGACCCATACTTCTCACTGAGGGACATCAGTGTTTACACATGTCTGGATGACGTGGGTCCTACAGGACCCATACTTCTCACTGAGGGACATCAGTGTTTACACATGTCTGGATGACGTGGGTCCTACAGGACCCATACTTCTCACTGAGGGGCATCAGTGTTTACACATGTCTGGATGACGTGGGTCCTACAGGACCCATACTTCTCACTGAGGGGCATCAGTGTTTACACATGTCTGGATGACGTGGATCCTACAGGACCCATACTTCTCACTGAGGGGCATCAGTGTTTACACATGTCTGGATGACGTGGGTCCTACAGGACCCATACTTTTCACTGAGGGACATCAGTGTTTACACATGTCTGGATGACGTGGGTCCTACAGGACCCATACTTCTCACTGAGGGACATCAGTGTTTACACATGTCTGGATGACGTGGGTCCTACAGGGCCCATACTTCTCACTGAGGGACATCAGTGTTTACACATGTCTGGATCACGTGGGTCCTACAGGGCCCATACTTCTCACTGAGGGACATCAGTGTTTACACATGTCTGGATGACGTGGGTCCTATAGGACCATACTTCTCACTGAGGGGCATCAGTGTTAGCACATGTCTGGATGACGTGGGTCCTACAGGACCCATAGTTTTCACTGAGGGACATCAGTGTTTACACATGTCTGGATGTCTTTTCCTGTCTGTCTGTCCGTTCTCCCTCTTTCCTATTTGTCTCCCCTCATTGCCTCTCTGTCTGTCTGTCTCTCTCTCTTGCTCATTATGTATGTACTCACTCGTATCTTTTAAACGATACAGAAACTTCGTGGTGCATTGGACTCGCTATGAAACGTGTTGGGACATGAATACTTAACAGCAGACTCCATGAACTCCATCTTGTTCAGATATGTCCCACCTGATTAATATTTGAGTTTGTGACTGAGATAAACATTTTTTTTAAATCTGATCTAAGATTTTGTGGAAGAAAGATTTTTTTAAATATAATACTGGTGAGTGAGGTTTTTGTTTGTTTGTTTGTTTGTTTGTTTTTGTTTTGTTAGAAAGTTTCCTCACAAAAATGATTCTGTGTAACTTGCAGAAGGGTCTGAATTCGATACTGACCATGAAAGGAATATGCAGCGAGATACGACGGAATGAGGAGAAATGCGGGTAACGAAACGAAAAGAAGGGCAGGTAACATTTCGGGACTGAAGAATAAATACAAATAATTGAAATTGGAAATGAAATGAGGCAGAGAAACAGTAAACAATAAACAGTAAGCAATGTGGTAAGTTTTGCTCCCATAAGAAAACCTAACACAGAGTAACTTTTATTCAAGACTGGCACAGCCTTTTAAACTTGAATAAAGTCAGACAAATACATAGACGAACAATCTAATAGTGGGGGAAAAAAACAAGCACAGGCCAACAACTGAACTGTCTTCATAGTAATGACTTGGCAAAGATTTGGACTTAATGGATGGGGGGGGGGGGGGGGGGGGGGGGGGGGGGGGGGGGGGGGGGGGGGGAGTTTGAAGAATAGAGAAACTGGGAAAATGAAATTAAGAAAAATTACTGACTTCCATAAAAAACGCGGAAAGCAAAGCAAGCTGAAGGTTAGGGGCGAATTTTATTGGTCACAATTGTATAGAGTGGGAAGCGAGAATTCAACGTGATTTTTTTTCATTACACAGGTAATGTGTGAAAAATGTCATCAGCAATTTGTCTTTGTGTGGAAAATCCAAGGTCACGTGACAAACCAGCTTGAAGTCCTAATACCGTGTGTGGCCACCATTTGCATGGACAACTGCTTGACACCTGCGGCTCATTGTGTGGACCAGGTGGTTGATGCGTCCCTTGGCACACCAGCCCACACATGGACGATGGCCTGGTGAAGTTGAGCTGCTGTTGCTGGTCGTGGACGCAGGAGGTCCAACCGTCTGCAAGTTCATCCCAAAAATGTTCTATTGGGTGAAAAACGGGACCGAGGGCTGGCCAGGGCAGCACTTTGACGTTGTTTGCTGAAGAAATTGCTGGGGGGCCCCGGGGGTGTGGGGTTTGCATTGTTTTTGGGAATGCCCATTTTGGGTGTTGCGCAAAAAAAGGAAGAATGGGGTCTGAGCACCTGGGGATTTTTACGCTGTGCATTGACCCCTGCCCGCGACCAGGCCCTTTGTTCTGAAAGATGATGGTCATGGGTGGTTAATGCAATTGCACCCCATCATTCGTTGGGCCTCCCCAGGGGGTTCCGTTTTCCCACAAGGAGTGCATGGGCGTTCACCAGGTCGGAGCCTTTTGACCGAACGCAGCCAGGGAATAAAAAAAACGGTTCATCTGAGAACAGTATGGTCCCCCTGGCCTGGCCCCAGTTGTTTTCGGGTTGTGCACACTGCACCCTGTTTGCTGGTGTCTTGGTTCGTACGGCCTCTTGGGACGCCAAATGCCAGCCCGTTTCCTAAAGAGCCGCCCCCACAGTGTTGAGGTGATTCGTTGCTGGAGTTCCAGGCACCTGTTGAGCAGTGTTAGGGGTGTTTGCGCCTGCCCCGCAGGGGTTGACAAAATGGCGACCTCTCTTGGTGTGGTGCCCCGAGGAGGGCCTGGCCGGGGAGATCTCAGTGGTCCCATGACTTCATGCGGTGTGAGACGATAGAGGGTTGAGATGTGGACGTTAAAGATGTTGGGACCTCCCTTTGGCTCCACCCCGGGCCCCCGAGGGCCCTGGGGCACGTTGCTTTCCCTCGCTCGTAGTCTGGGCATCTCTGTAGCGCTCGACGGCAAGTGTTATTAAACCTTTGTAGCGGGTTTTTAAAAGGCTGCATGCCTGCTATTTGTCGTGGTTAATTTGCTCTGCTGGTGTGCAGTGCCTCCATGCAGAAACCCATTTTGCCATTTTTGTTCCCCTCCAACCCCGGGAATGATGTTTTGCTCACACTTTTTTTTCCTGCACGTGAGTCTTGGACCCAAAAAAACTTGAACAGGGTTTAAAATATTTTATATTCCCCCTTTCCCCCGAAAAATACCCTTTTAATTTTTCGCTTTTTTTTATGGAAGTCGAAATTTTTTTTGTATGAAAACTCTTCACAGTGCAAAAGGGGCCCAACCGTAACCCCTTTTGAAGGCAGATATATTTGTTTCCCTGCTCGAGGCCTTTCGTCGCTGGGGCGGGAATTCAGGGGCACGGTGGTTGTATCTGGCTCCTGGCGTCAAATGAGCCGCCACAGCTTGTTCCCCCCCCCCCCCCCCCCCCCCCCCCCCCCCCCCCCCCCCCCCCCCCCCCCCCCCCCCCCCCCCCCCCCCCCCCCCCAAAATGGAAGGCCTTTTGTTTTTTTTGGGGGCCCGTCTTGAATTTAAAATTACTCTGTGTTAGGTTTTCTTATGGGAGCAAAATTACCTCACTTGTTTTAAAAAAATTGTACAGGAATGGGGAAGAGGGGATGTAGAAAAAATGGAAAAACGCAATAAGAAAAAGTTCGAACAAAAAAGAAAGGGGGGAGCCGTGACAATGTTTAAGAGAGGCGAGGCAAATAAGGGAAAAGGGACAGACAGGAACTAGAAAAAAGGGGCAGGAGGCAGCACAGGGAAAAGAGGACAGTAATCCCGGAAGAGACTTTAGAAAGAACTGTGATTGTTTCCCCAAGCAAGTTGACAAACAGATTAAGGACAAAGCATGATGCTTTGGGCCCCTTGGTCTTCTTCAGGGAAAACCAACAAACCCAAAGAAAAAAGAAGAACGCTTTCGTACTCGCTTTGACATGACCAGCAAAAAAAGGTGTGCAGTCCAAAAGAAAGGCAGGAGCAGACAGAATGGAAAGGGGGGAAGGTAGTGCTTATCATAAAGAGAGGTGGCGCCAGACAGGAAGGGAGGAAAGGGAGTAGCAATACATAAAGAGAGGGGGGCGCCAACCAGGAAGGGAGGAGGTCGTAGCAAAACATAAAGGAGGTGGGCCAACAAGGGAAAGGGGGGAAGGTCGTAGAAGACATAAAAGGGTGGCGCCAAAAAAGGAAGGGAGGGGAAATACGTGCAATGCATAAAGGGGGTGGCGCCAACACAGGAAAAGGGAAACAGCTAAGAAGAAAACGGGAAGCAGGCAAGCAGCAATAAAGGAAGAGAAGCAGGAAAACAACAAAAGGGAAAACGGACACGAAACCCAACCCTTAGAATAGAAGCAGAAATGCTGGGAGAGGGGTAGACAGCATTCATGAATGAACACGAGAAGGAAAAGGAGAAGGTTGGGAGAGGGGTAGACAGCATTCATGAATGAACAAGAGAAGGAAAAGGAGAAGGTTGGGAGAGGGGTAGACAGCATTCATGAATGAACAAGAGAAGGAAAAGGAGGAGGTTGGGAGAGGGGTAGACAGCATTCATGAATGAACAAGAGAAGGAAAAGGAGAAATCTGCCTATCAATGTCACTCGAAAAGGATACAATGTGGTGGAGGCATCTACTGTAAATAAAAATTGAAACACACACACACACACACACACACACACACACACACACACACACACATTGAATTCACGCAAACAACACACACACATAAAAAAATTATTATTATTATTATAACTTATATAGCGCGTAATCTCGGCTAGAGACCAAGCTTGAAGCGCTGTACATTCTACATTCTACACAACGGGCTGCCTACCTGGGTAGTGCCGACTGAAGAGCTGCCAGCTGGAGCTTCATTCAGTCGTTTCCCGTGTCATCCAGTCAGTATCGTTCAATATCGTTCACTCAGTTACCTTACTTTCTTCATTCTTTCCATTTCTCACGCAGGGTGCATGCTGTGTGTAACGTGTCATCCATACCAACGGCCAAACTGGCCTTCTCTTCCGAAAGTTGGTGATGGGATTTTACGTGTGTGCAAGATGTTATGCGTGCGTTCACACACGGAACCTCGGTTTTATAGTCTCTTTTGATGGACTGTGTGGGAAATGGAGTCAGAACCAATGTTAACTCCGAGGGAAAAATCCCCCTGTACTGAAATGGTCCACCGGAGATTCAAACCCACAACCCCAGGATCAGCAAGATTGGCCTCTCTCTCTCTTCCCCATTAGTTTGTATTAGGGTCACTTTGCTCAAGTAGGGTTGGTGATGATTAGAGCTGTGCCGTCGTGGATAATGCCCGGGGATCACCACGTGAGACTGGTTTAATTGGAGATCCAAAAATCATCAAGTATTTCCTTATCTGTTTATTTATTTTATGTTTGTAAATAACGAACAAGTAGGGTAACTCTTACTCCCATAAATACACGCCCATAACTCCAAAAGAACAGCTTCTTCCCGCGCACTGGGAGGAGGCAGTGGAACAATCTTCCAGCTGAGGCAGTGGCATCGGCCTCGCTGGAGGACTTCAGATCCTGGATATAGCCCCCCCCCCCTCCCCCCCCCCCCCACACACACACACACTCCCCTCCCCTCTCTCGCTCCCTCTCCTGGCCCCTTGCCCCTCCCACTCCCACCTATCCCTCCCCATCCTCACCTTAGTCCGTCCCCCCCACTCCAGTGCAAGGCCCGCTTATTCATAAGCTGATGATACAGGCAGCAGTTTTTGATCTACCGTTGATCCGGAAACCCCCTACCATAGTGTCAGAATCTTCAACTTGATGAAGGCGGACACTTAAAGAAAGAAGAACATATGCTGCTTACGACACCGAATCGCCTGGTAGAAATGACAGCACAGAGCACACAGAACAAACACGGAATGGATGAGTGTTCCGTCCTCACAGCATGAGCTTGCAGGGACAAGTTTGTCGCCTCAGCACGCTGCAGCATGGAGTCGATTGTCTTGGGAAGACTTGAAAGCTGGCAGGTTGGGTCGAGGTTGGTGGTTGCGGTCGGGAGGAGGAACCCAGGGTAGGCGGTGTCGTCAGGCAGGAGCCTGGGTGAAGTTGCTTATCAAGTCGTTAGGACCGCCGTGCGGTCGTCAGCGTGTTGTTGTCCGGCGATGGTCGATGTTGTTGGTGTATTCGTCGTCGTTGTCACGGTTCCTCAAAAGCGGTCGTCAGGGCTACCGGGCGGCCGTCTTCATGCTGAGTGGCGACGGTCCTGTGCCGCGTGAGACCGACTCGGGAGACGTACGGGGCACAAGTCGTCGAGCCGCTGCTCATAGATCCTTGTCCACTCTGCGCCCATGGGGGACGTTCCCATCCTCCACCCCATCAAAGGGAGGGCCCTGCCGGACGTGCAGGCCACTGGGTAGTTCGCAGAGTGGCAGCGTCCCGTCGCCAAAGTGCTCCGCCGCCTCGAGAGCCGTCCACCGGCGACACAGGCTAGCTAGTCCCTTTGTCACTCGTGGTGCGAGGAAGGAAATCGGTGCCGCCCTACACCCATCTGCCACTTGGGTGTCTTCTGCCAGTCGCTGCCACCTCCCAGCAAGCGTGAGCTGTTGCAGCAGCTGAGCTGCCACCGCAACTGCTGCTCAACAATCACGGGAGAGAAGGCTTGAGTTTAACGTCCTCATAGCAAAACGCTTTTAGGGACAAGATTTCGCCACAGCCAAGGCTGCGGAATGGAGATGTTTGTCTTGGCAAAAGACATTGGAGGTTGGCAGGTTTGGTCGAGAAGTCTGGGTTAGTGATCGGGTGGAGAGTCCCGGGAAAGATGGCGCCGTCAGGCAGGAGCCTGTAGTATTTCCAAGATCTACGTATTCCAAGCAGGAGACGTTGAGTCGCGCCGTCAAAGTTTTACGTCGTTGCCACGCAGTCCCCGAGCGAGGCTCACGTGAGAGTTATGTCCCTTGGACTTAGCAGACGACGATCGGTGTCGAAGGTAACCATACCACATCTCCCTTTCAAGTTAACTCAAACTTTTGAGTTTGAATTCGAAATAAACATTAATTACTGGAACAACTTTAAACAACGTAACTTTTCCAATCTAACAAAGAACTTGGCTTGATTTGTTATAACAATACTTTCTCCTCCCTCTCCAGATTCAGTACTTGTTCACAAATTTAATTTCATTGGTTTCACAATTCGCCGTCCGAATCGAGAATATGTTCCTCTCTGGCCCACAGGAGTTGTTAGAGGAGAACTTTGGACTGAACTTCGTGGTGTGTATTGATGAGCAGTTGAACGTAAAGTGGGTGTACCAGTTGATGTGATTGGTGTTTCCTGTGTTGTTCCTGGCTGAACAACAATGGAAGGAGAACGCCCCTGTGGAGTATTTGGTACCGTCATTTCTGTGGGTGAGTTAGCTGATGATGACGAAACAGGGATGTGATCTTTCACGACTGGAGTAGCGATGATAGCACGTCTGTTACGCCTGATGATTCCTGTGGTGTATTGACGATGAATGACCGGGGGTTATTTGAAGCTGAGATGACTTCCCCATGTCGTTTCATGTCACGAATCCAAACAGGGTCTCCAATTTTCAGTGGCGGGAGATTTCTTGCAGCATGCCTGTCATCATAGTTTTCACGCTGTTTTTCTTTAATTTGGGCTTCTTTCTTTGCAACGGAGTCATAATCTGGTGTAGATGGTTTTAATATTTGTAGTATTTCCAAGATCTACGTATTCCAAGCAGGAGACGTTGAGTCGCGCCGTCAAAGTTTTACGTCGTTGCCACGCAGTCCCGAGCGAGGCTCGCGTGAGAGTTATGTCCCTTGGACTTAGCAGACGACGATCGGTGTCGAAGGTAACCATACCACATCTCCCTTTCAAGTTAACTCAAACTTTTGAGTTTGAATTCGAAATAAACATTAATTACTGGAACAACTTTAAACAACGTAACTTTTCCAATCTAACAAAGAACTTGGCTTGATTTGTTATAACAATACTTTCTCCTCCCTCTCCAGATTCAGTACTTGTTCACAAATTTAATTTCATTGGTTTTACAATTCGCCGTCCGAATCGAGAATATGTTCCTCTCTGGCCCACAGGAGTTGTTAGAGGAGAACTTTGGACTGAACTTCGTGGTGTGTATTGATGAGCAGTTGAACGTAAAGTGGGTGTACCAGTTGATGTGATTGGTGTTTCCTGTGTTGTTCCTGGCTGAACAACAATGGAAGGAGAACGCCCCTGTGGAGTATTTGGTACCGTCATTTCTGTGGGTGAGTTAGCTGATGATGACGAAACAGGGATGTGATCTTTCACGACTGGAGTAGCGATGATAGCACGTCTGTTACGCCTGATGATTCCCTGTGGTGTATTGACGATGAATGACCGGGGGTTATTTGAAGCTGAGATGACTTCCCCATGTCGTTTCATGTCACGAATCCAAACAGGGTCTCCAATTTTCAGTGGCGGGAGATTTCTTGCAGCATGCCTGTCATCATAGTTTTCACGCTGTTTTTCTTTAATTTGGGCTTCTTTCTTTGCAACGGAGTCATAATCTGGTGTAGATGGTTTTAATATTTTGGGAATGACTGGAATTTTGGTTTGTAATTTCCTTCCCATGAGGAGTTCAGCAGGTGAGAACCCATTCCTGAGTGGGGATGCCCTGTACATGAGCAGTGCTATGTAAGGGTCTTTATTTTTTTTCAGGAGTTGCTTGAAGGTCCTGACTGCTCTCTCAGCTTCTCCATTTGTTTGTGGATATCTGGGTGAGCTTGTGACGTGTGTGAATCCGTACTCTGTTGCAAACTCTGAGAATTCATAGCTGGCAAATTGGGGTCCGTTGTCAGAGACAACAACATCAGGTATCCCGTGTGTGGCAAAGACAGATTTGATTTGATGTATGACAAAAGTGCTGGTGAGTTTGCTGAGTAGCTTCACCTCCATCCATCTGGAGTAGTAATCCACAATGAGTAGATAGTTCTGACCATACAGTTCCAAGAGATCCATTCCCAATCGTGACCATGGTCGATCAGGCAAAGATGAAGGAAGAAGAGGTTCCTTTTGTTCTGGCTGGTGAATAGCACAGGTATGACATTTTTTTATCATGTCTTCAATGTCTGAAGTGATATTGGGCCACCAAACTGTTGAACGGGCAGACGCACAGCATTTTGTGATGCCAAGGTGCCCTTCATGGAGCCGGTTCAGAACGTCGAGCCTCATAGATCTAGGAATAACCAGGCGGTCGTCAAACAGCAGTAGATCATCAACGATTGTGAAATGGGCTCTGTTCGTCCAGTATTGTTTAAGCATTGGGTTTTCAGGCATGTATGCTGGCCAACCGTTGACACAGTATTCTCGAACTTGTGGTAGGATGTCGTCAGCTTTTTGTCCTTCACAAATTTCCTGAAGCTTTTTAGTTGAAGCTGGCAAAACATCTATGCTTTGTTTTGCAAATTTTGTCACTTCATTGATCAGGTCTGAGTCGGCTGAGTTGTTGCTGCAAACAGGAGCTCTTGACAAAGCATCAGCAGTGATTTGAATTTTTCCTTGCACGTGGATGACTGTTGGGCTGTAGCGCATAAGTCTCAAGCGGAATCGTTGAATTCTTGGTGGCATCTTCCAGAGCTCTGTAGTAGTCAGAAGTGGCACAAGAGGCTTATGGTCGGTTTCTACAGTGAACTGAAGGCCCAGGACATAGTCGTTGAATCTCTCACATGCCCATGTTGATGCGAGAGCTTCTTTTTCTATCACTGCATATCTCTGTTCTGCATCACTGAGAGATCTTGAAATATAGGACACAGGTTTTCTTGTTCCATCTTCTTGAACCTGTGAGAGGACTGCTCCAATGCCATTGTTTGAGGCATCTGCTGCAACAATTGTTTTCAGAGGGTCGTAGTGTGCCAGTACAGGTGGGGATGTAAGCAGGTCTTTGATCTGTTGAAATGCTGATTCTTGTGGTTCAAACCATGTCCAGGAGTTGTTCTTTTGAAGAAGTTGACGCAGTGGTGTGTTGACATCAGCAAGTTTCGGTATGTATTTTGCCAACTGATTCACCATCCCATGAATCTTTGCAACTCTGTGATATTTGTTGGGCGGGAAATTTTTTTATGGCTTCCACTTTTTCCGGATCTGGGTGAACTCCATTCTCGTCAATGATATGTCCCAGGAATTTCACAGATTTCTTGGAAAATTCACACTTTTCATTAAGTGTTAGTCCCGCATCCTGACATCTCTGCAAAACTTCTCTAAGAATTTTGTCATGCGTAGCTTGGTCTTTCGCATGAATCAGTATGTCATCCATGTGGCAAATGACACCCTCCAAGTCAATCAGAATTTCAGTCATCATTTTCTGGAAGAATTCTGGTGCAGAGCTTATGCCAAATGGAAGGCGATTGAAGCAGAAACGACCAAACGGCGTTATGAAAGTGGTGAGTAGTCTTGATTCAGGGGACAAAGGGATTTGCCAAAAGCCGCTCTTGCAATCCAGTTTCGTAAAGATTTTACTCTGGCCTAACTTTGCCAGGCTTTCTTCAACTGAGAACATTGGGTAGATTTCTCGTTGCACCGCTTTGTTGAGTTGTGTTAGGTCGACACAGATTCTGACTTTTTGATTCGTTTTGGGGACCACCACCATGCCCGAGCACCACTCTGTAGGCTCACTAACAGGGGATATGACGTTCAGTTTGAGCATGTTTTCAAGTTCATTTTTTACCTTTGGGAGCAGTGGGTGAGCTATTTTGCGTGGAGTGTAAATACAAGTGGGTTGCACATTCTCTTTGAGTTTGATTTTGTATTCTTTTTTCGTTTGTCCTAGACCACTGAAGAGGTTTGGAAACTTTTTCTTGATTGGGTTATCCGGTAAAGGTGAGCTGGCAGAGTCTGTGATCGTGGTTTGTACTGAGTCAACCCTCTTTATCATGCCCAGTTCAAAGCATGCTTTCCTGCTCAAAAGAGAACACGATTGGTTGTTGAGCACATAGACTGTCTCTGTGATTTGTCTTCCATGGTAAGAGATTGAGGCCTTGAAGGCACCCACTGGTGACAATGTCGACCCCCTGGTCCACGTAAAATCTTGTTTGCAGTCTGGAGGTGTAACCTTTAAGCCATGGTTCATTGCTGCTGATGACTGAGACAGATGCTCCAGTGTCAAGTTTGAATGTGGTTGGATGACCATTGACGTTCAATGTTTCACTCCACATTTCATCAAAATCTCGGTCGAGAGATCCAAGAAAAAATTCTGAGTCCTCATGACTTTCTATTTGAAAATTGCATTCCGAAAAATAATCTGCCATGGCGTCAATTTCATCAGAGAGTTCATGGATAGATTTTCTTCCTCTGCTGCGGCAGACTGCTTTAAAATGTCCTCTTTTCTGGCACAAGGTACAAATAGCATTTCTGGCAGGACATTCATTTTTTGAGTGGGGTTCTCGTCCACAGTAATAGCATTTCCTTTTCAGGTGTTGATCTTGTAGTTTTTGTTTTGTATAGTCTTGCTGGTTTACTGCATTGACTGGTGGTCTGTCTCTGAGTAGAGGTTGGAATTCCCATCTGGTTTCAGCTTGTCTGCTGAGCTGAATCGCCATGGCAAGGGTTAATTTAGGCTTGGCTTGCAACTCTTCTGACAGTGAGTCATTTAGCACTCCAACAACGATTCTGTCACGTATGAGTTCTTCTTTGAGTTTGCCGAATTCACATTCAGCAGCCAGCTTATGAAGATCTTGGATAAAGTTGTCATAGGCTCTCCTGGTTTTTGCTTTCTCTGGTTAAACTTAGCTCTTTCCACAATTACGTTTTTCCTGTCACCAAAGTGACGATCGAGCTCCTGTTTTAACTCTTGGTAAGTTGTTTTAGTTTCATCAATTTGTAAAACAGTCAAAATATCGTCTGCTTGCTCACCCATAGCGTACAGGTAGACTGAGACTTGTTCTTGTCGATCTTTTTGATGCAGCTGCGTTGCGTAATAGTAGCGGTCAAACCGTTGGGACCAAACTTTCCAGTTTGCTGCCGTTCCATCGAAAGGTTTGGGTAGAGGAAGATTTGTAGCTTGAGAGCGAGCGGTAGGTACATCATCGTGATTCATCCCGTCGCTGCCACCATGTAGTATTTCCAAGATCTACGTATTCCAAGCAGGAGACGTTGAGTCGCGCCGTCAAAGTTTTACGTCGTTGCCACGCAGTCCCCGAGCGAGGCTCGCGTGAGAGTTATGTCCCTTGGACTTAGCAGACGACGATCGGTGTCGAAGGTAACCATACCACAGAGCCTCTTCTTCTTCTTCTTCTTCTTCTTAAAAGCCTGGATGACCGCCGAGCGGTCGTCTGAGGGTGGTTTGGTTGCGGTTGATGTTGATGCTGGTGTTGTCGTCGTCTTCGTGGCGGTTCCTCCATGGCCGTCAGGGCAACCGGGCGGCCGTCTTCATGCTGAGTGGCGACGGTCCTGTGCCGCGTGAGGCCGACTCGGGAGACGTAAGCTTACGAGGCACAAGTCGCCGAGCCACTGCACGTAGGTCCATGCCCACTCTGCACCCGTGAGGGATGTTCCCACCCCCCCCCCCCCACCAACAAAGGGACAAAGGGACACAGGCTAGTCCCTTTGTCACTCGTGGTGCGAGGAAGGAAATCGGTGCCACCCTACACCCATCTGCCACCTGGGTGTCATCTGCCGGTCTCTGCCACCGACCAGCTGGGAACGAGGAACAAACACGGAGATATCTCTTCAGTTTCAGTTTCAGTTTCATCAAGGAGGCGTCACTGCGTGCGGACTAGTCCAACTTCGTTTGCAGAACTGATTATTTTGTAGATTGTTTCGTTTTTCATTCTTCACTGCTGTTTACTTCTCCTGTCATATTGCCACCACATGGCTCGAAGTACAGAGGTCAGATGACCATAAATCATCACGAAATAACGATTTGAAAATTGAATATTGATTTGGACTAGAAACAGAATCTGAAGACGAAAGAGCTTCCTTGACATTTTGGTAAAAAGACATAGCTATGATGTAGTCTTATTTATAGAACGTTAGCGTTGGAATCGAGTCCCTATGAATTTAAAGTACACATCTACAAAAACACATACGAAGTTTATGCGACAATAATAAATAAAATGATTAAAAATTCTCAAAATCTGGTCTTACAATTTATCTTAAGGATATACAGTTCGTCATTTTTATTCAACATGTGTATGTTTGTGGTGTCACGCCACTTGAAGCCGATTGTAACTTTATTTTAGGGTAGAACAGTTTTCACTCGGGGATAATCTCAAATGGAAAAACACGGAAGGGGATTCCCACACCCTGTCTGGTCAGAGGAGTGCTATGAACGCAGTTTTGAGGGGGTTACTAAGTGAACACGTGTACAAGGTAAGACCAACATTCTTTGAAAGTTATTTCATTGACCGATTGGTAGCAACTAACCCGAGGAATATGGGGGCCCAAGGAAAATGGTAGCCATATTCGTTAACGGTTTAAGTTCGACACGCAATTGTTCAGTTCCTGAGCAGTGGGCCTAATTGCTGCAGTCCTTGTATCATATTTCTACCAATGACCCTATGTTCGGGAGATTTCCCTCTAGGTTCGATGTACCTGTGCAATGTCACAACGGCCATTTGATGAAAAGCAGAGGAAAAAGATGTCTTTGAAACCGTTATAACAGTTTTTTTTAACGGTTTTTAACGATTTTATTTTTTGAGACATTAGCCCAAAACCATCCTCGGGTCTCAACAGACGTACCTGCTAAATTTCAAGAAGATCGGGTTTTAAACAGTTTCTTTTATAAGGTTTAGTGTTTTTAATGGTTTTTAACTGTTATAAATAACGTTTTTTAACTGCCAAATAACGGTTCTAATTTTCGAGAAGTAGCCCTGTACCTGTGCAATGTCACAACGGCCATTTCTTCTTCTTCTTCCTAAAATACTTCTCTTCTTCTTCTTCCTAAAATACCTTGGGTACCTACCTAACTTTCTTTGCGCCACTATTATGATCATTGAATGGGTATGTTTGCATTAGTGTGCATGTATGTGTGCGCATGTTATGTGTGTACATGGATGGATTGGCATGGGCTCATGTGTATGTATGAGTATATGATGTGTTTGTATGCATGTGCGTGTGTGTGTGTGTGTGTGTGTTGTGTGTGTATGTGCGTGCTTATATGGGCATAATGATAAATGCATGTATTATTTTATATGTGTGTACACACACATGTGTGTGCGTGCACATGCATGCATGTGTATGTGCGCGTCTTTGAACGTGTGTGTGTTCACATGCATGCGCGCATGGGCGGTGTGAGTGCATGTGTGCACATGCACATGTTATTCAAAAGGAGTGAAAAGAGATGTGGTGCAAGTGTCATAAATACCATGCATAATGTTGCATACTTCATACATGTGTCCACTCCGTTCAAAATACACAATGTTTATTTCTGAAATTGCAAATTTGTTCTCAAATTGTCAAAAGGAGTTGGTGTGTCAAAAGGAATTGGTGTCTGGACATTTCTGAAGATGGAAAACACGCGATAGATCTAGAGTCAGAATTAAACCAAAAGGATTTGTTATGTCTTCAACATATATAAAGCTCAATATTGTAAAAAAAACCCAAAAAAACTCTGGTAGGATTGGAGTTGAGCAATTGCTTAGTCTTTAAATCTTGATTTCTTTCAGCCTCAGTGCTTTGGAATCTGCCCACTGTGCCATTAATGTCTTTTGTATTCATTTTTTATGGACTTTTCCCTTCATTGAACATAATTTCACTTTTTGGAGCCTTGAAATAACATATATACAGCTTCTGGTTTTTCACATGTCACCAGAGAATCAAAATCCTGTTGCAAAATTTTGTAATTATTTTATTAGATAGTTTGCAATCGCATGATCTGCAAGTATTTTTTTTGTACAGAATCCAGAGGTTGAAATGACACCCTGCGATTGTTCTGGCACAGATAAATCTGGCGGAGAATGGAAATGCTTGTCCACTTGTCGTTGGTAACTAGTTTTATTGTTGCCAGGTGGAAAGGATTGTCAGTGCCAGTCTGGTAATGGACTGTTGCTCTTTCCTTCTCTGGTTTCATGTCCCTCTGCAGTCTGGTTAATACGGACCTGTTGCTCTTTCCTTCTCTGGTTCTCACCTCGACCCCCTTCACCCCTCTCCTCCCTCCCCAGTTTTTCTTAGATCAGAACTCCAGTAGAGCGCTGTTTCACTGAGAGAAGGTGAGTTAAACACGAACGAAAGAAAAGTTTCAATTGGTTGCAGATATTGTGCATGGTCAGTGTGGAAATGATAGATTTATTCCTTTTATTTTCAAATGCACAGATGTGAAATGGATTTGTTTTGTCAGGAGTGTGTGGCGAAGAGGCTGTCAGAGAGAGGATGAAGACTGAGAGCAGTGTAGAGATTTAAAAAAAAACTTTAATGCAGTCCGGGAATGTGTGAATGGTGGTAGCATGAAATTGTTAATCTTTCCCATGTTCTTTTCTTACACGCTTTAATGCCCTGTGGGTTTTTTCTTTTCTCAAACCCATTTGTACATGGCAGGAAACATTTTTCTAATGAAACTCTGCATGTATTTTGATACGTCTTATGCCTCATTTCTCTTGCTGAAGCTTATCACATGCATACAGAACATGCCATTGTGAGTAACATCCATTGACTTGTCATCGCACTATCGGTCATGAGTTTTCTTAACTGACTCTTTTACTCAAGGAGGACAAGGAGAATACTTTACGGGGGAAGGGGGAGGGGAGCAAGTAGATTTTTTTTTTTATCTGCCTGTGCCCAGGAAAACAGGGCCATAAACAGGGCCAAAAGTATTCAGCCTTGAGAGAGTCCATTTCAACATCAGCATTTTGCAGTATCTCCAGCTGTTTCTTGTTTTGTTTGTTTGTTGTATTTTCAAGAAATCCCTATCTTATTTTTAGCAAATAATTTACCCGTTACTCCATAATATTTCCCTATGAGAATGTCAGTGTGTAAAATCCACACAGTGTTATTTCCTGTTTCCTCCTATCCTTTTTTCAGTCGAACTCTGTTTGTTCTCTTTCCAGTTTCTGTTCCGACTTCCTTGTGCCACTTCTTCCGCAACGACAGCAGAAATATTGACAACATATGCTGTTCATTATTGTCAGTAGTAAAAATCTAGTGGTCATTCTGGTGGTAAGGGCCCACAAGATGATTTATGGATCATTCCGCAATGACCAACTCTTTGCTACAAGGTGGTGGTGAGCTTCCTGGGGTTATGTCACTCCTGCAAATCTCATCCTGGTCTGACAGCCATCAACACCCACCTCCCAACCTCAGCTTACAGGGCTAGAACTCCCCACACAATTTTCAGTTGTCCTGGAAACAAGCCGATTAAAAAAGATCTTTTTGTTCTTAGTCATCTTGGAGAAAAGTAGATTAAAAAAAATTGTTCCCCCCCCCCTCCCCTCACCACCTTCCTTCTACTATATCTCTACTTGTTCTTGAGTAAAGAGACATTTAATGGAAACAACTGCTGGTAGTGCAATGACATCAAAGGCATAGTTCGTTCTATGTGGTATGTATTTCAAGACAAGAAAACTTAATTGTTTGGTACCCACAGAAAGAAGAATCGAAACACACTGGCCCCACACAGCACTGGACATTTGCCTAGGAAGTCAGAATTTGTCTTGGCCAGGAAGTAATGATCTAGCTCCAGAAGAGGATGGGTAGTGAGCACCTGGCCATTAGGGTCTTGACCTGTCTGTCCATAGGACGGTGTTGTCAGGTCATCCAACAGCTTCACCAGACACTCCACAGGGAGAGAGCAGGTTGTGCATGGAGTCCTTGATGTCTGTTGTCAGGTCGTCCATGGGAGTCCTTGATGTCTGTTGTCAGGTCGTCCATGGGAGTCCTTGATGTCTGTTGTCAGGTCATCCATGGGAGTCCTTGATGTCTGTTGTCAGGTCGTCCGTGGGAGTCCTTGATGTCTGTTGTCAGGTCGTCCATGGGAGTCCTTGATGTCTGTTGTCAGGTCATCCATGGGAGTCCTTGATGTCTGTTGTCAGGTCGTCCAGCAGCTTCACTAGACACACTCCACAGGGAGACAGCAGGTTGTACATGGGAGTCCTTGATGTCTGCTGCATGAAGCTGGATGAGCGGGGGATCTGACATGATGTCACACATCTGAGGATGGATCTCCATCACTTTTGACCAGTTCCATTTTTGAGAACCCTCTCTCAGCATCTGCAGAGTGTGCTGGGATGGACAGCATCTGACCAGTTACGTTGAGGATGTTAGGGCAGATGTGAGAACAGGTCTTGTTGACAGTGGTCCAGTCCAGTTCATAGCCTCAATAGAAAAAGTTCTGCTGGTATTGTTTGTGGGGCTGCAGGCAGTGGTACCGTTCGTTGTGCAGCACTTGGTATTGTTTGTGGGGCTGCAGACAGTGGTATCGTTCGTTGTGCAGTGGTATTGTTTGTGGGGCTGCAGGCAGTGGTATTGTTTGTGGGGCTGCAGGCAGTGGTATGGTTTGTGGGGCTGCAGGCAGTGGTATTGTTTGTGGGGCTTCAGGCAGTGGTATGGTTTGTGGGGCTGCAGGCAGTGGTATGGTTTGTGGGGCTGCAGGCAGTGGTATTGTTTGTGGGGCTGCAGGCAGTGGTATTGTTTGTGGGGCTGCAGGCAGTGGTATGGTTTGTGGGGCTGCAGGCAGTGGTATTGTTTGTGGGGCTGCAGGCAGTGGTATGGTTTGTGGGGCTGCAGGCAGTGGTATTGTTTGTGGGGCTGCAGGCAGTGGTATGGTTTGTGGGGCTGCAGGCAGTGGTATTGTTTGTGGGGCTGCAGGCAGTGGTATGGTTTGTGGGGCTGCAGGCAGTGGTATTGTTTGTGGGGCTGCAGGCAGTGGTATTGTTTGTGGGGCTGCAGGCAGTGGTATGGTTTGTGGGGCTGCAGGCAGTGGTATTGTTTGTGGGGCTTCAGGCAGTGGTATGGTTTGTGGGGCTGCAGGCAGTGATATTGTTTGAGGGGCTGCAGGCAGTGGTATTGTTTGTGGGGCTGCAGGCAGTGGTATGGTTTGTGGGGCTGCAGGCAGTGGTATTGTTTGTGGGGCTGCAGGCAGTGGTATGTTTTGTGGGGCTGCAGGCAGTGGTATTGTTTGTGGGGCTGCAGGCAGTGGTATGGTTTGTGGGGCTGCAGGCAGTGGTATCGTTCGTTGTGACCCCTTGTTTGTGCAGGCACCATTGGTGACTTCTAGACATCAATATCATTCATAAAAAGTTTAGAATTACAAAATAGGGAAAGAAATTGAAAACTAAGATACTTTGAACTGTTCGATGTAGTTTTGTTTATGCAGATGCCAAAACCATTAAACAATTTTTGTTGTTGATTTCTTTTTTGTTTTTGTTTTTGACGACTTGTAGACATCAATATCATTCATAAAACGTTTAGGATGACAAAATGGGGAAGGGATTTGAAAACTAAAATACTTTCAGCTGTTCGATGTAGTTTAGTCTGTGGAGAAGCCAAAACCATTAAACAATTTTTGTTGTTGATTTCTTTGTTTTTTGGTTTCACTGAATTAAAAGCATTTTGTGAAGTAAATGCAATCCAACATAATATGTGTGTGTGTGTGTGTGTGTGTGTGTGTGTGTGTGTGTGTGTGTGTGTGTGTGTTTGTGTTTCCACAGGCTCATCCATGTGAAGGCTCTACTCACTGCACCACCGACACGCATTGTGAACAACCAAGCCCTTTCCTCCTCAACCTTCCCAGTTTCACGCTCACAAAATGGATGATGGACTAGGCAGAGATATCGGACCTGACGAGGACCGGCTGAACTATGTGTACAACGGCCCTTCCAGTGGAAACCATGAGCCAGTGGACAATGGCATGTCAGAAGACAGGTCCCTGATTTCTCAGAGCATTCACAGGCGGAGTGGCTTTCACCTTCAGGAGCCAGTGGACACAACTACAGACGCCCCAGAAACCATTTATAACCGGACATTTCCCCAGCACCGGCAGCCAGGGCCCAACACTCCTGACTATTACAAGTCGGAGGCGAATCGGCTCTCCACATTTTCAGACTGGCGCTACCAGCATGTGGTCAGGAAGGAGGACCTTGCAAGGAACGGGTTTGTTTTCACCGGAAGTGGAGACAAGGTAGGTCAGGTGGGTGACAGAGTGAGGGGTGTTTGAATCATGCGGAAGTGGAGATGAGGTAGGTCAGATGGGTGACAGAGTGAGGGGTGTTTGAATCATGCGGAAGTGGAGACAAGGTAGGTCAGGTGGGTGACAGAGTGAGGGGTGTTTGAATCATGTGAAAGTGGAGATAAGGTAGGTCAGGTGGGTGACAGAGTGATGGGTGTTTGAATCATGCGGAAGTGGAGATGAGGTAGGTGGGTGATAGAGTGATGGGTGTTTGAATCATGTGAAAGTGGAGATAAGGTAGGTCAGGTGGGTGACAGAGTGAGGGGTGTTTGAATCATGCGGAAGTGGAGATGAGGTAGGTGGGTGACAGAGTGAGGGGTGTTTGAATCATGCGGAAGTGGAGATGAGGTAGGTGAGTGACAGAGTGAGGGGTGTTTGAATCATGCGGAAGTGGAGATGAGGTAGGTCAGGTGGGTGACAGAGTGAGGGGTGTTGAATCATGCGGAAGTGGAGATGAGGTAGGTCAGGTGGGTGACAGAGTGAGGGGTGTTTGAATCATGCGGAAGTGGAGATGAGGTAGGTGGGTGACAGAGTGAGGGGTGTTTGAATCATGCGGAAGTGGAGATGAGGTAGGTCAGGTGGGTGACAGAGTGAGGGGTGTTTGAATCATGCCTGGCTTGCTTTGAGGTGTAGTACTTGGGTTTTGTGTCTGGATTGAGATGGTCATGATTTATGGAACTTGAAATGTGAAATAACATTTAGCCAGTCATTATGAAGGGGGGGGGGGGGGGGGTGCCTCATCACCTCGGATAGGGAGTTACATTTTGACCAGAATCAGTCTGTTTGTCTGTCTGTGTGTTTGTTTGTTTGTCAGTCAGCAGTGTTTGTCTGTCTGTCAGCAATGTTCATTTGTCTGTCTGTCTGTCAGCAATGTTCATTTGTCTGTCTGTCTGTCAGCAATGTTTGTTTGTCTGTCAATAATGTTTGCTTGTTTGTCTGTCTGTCTATAATGTTTGTCTGTCAGCAGTGTTTGTTTGTCAGCAATGTTTGTCTGTCTGTCTGCCAGCAGTGTTTGTTTGTCTGGCTGTCTGTCAGTAATGTTTATTTATCTATCAGCAATGTTTGTCTGTCTGTCAGCAATGTTTGTCTGTCAATAATATCTGTCTGTCTGTCAGCAATGTTTGTCTATCTGTCAGCAATGTTTGTTTGTCTGTCTGTCTGTCTGTCAGCAATGTTTGTCAGTCAATAATATCTGTCTGTCAGCAGTGTTTGTCTGTCTGTCAGCAATCTTTGTCTGTCAGCAATGTTTGTCTGTCTGTCTGTCTGTCAGCAATGTTTGTCTGTCTGTCAGCAATGTTTGTCTGTCTGTCTGTCAGCAATGTTTGTCAGTCAATAATATCTGTCTGTCAGCAATGTTTGTCTATCTGTCAGCAATGTTTGTCTCTCTGTCTGTCTGTCAGCAGTGTATGTCTGTCTGTCAGTAATGTTTGTCTGTCAGCAGTGTTTGTATGTCTGTCTGTCAGCGATGATTGTCTGTCTGTCAGCAGTGTTTGTTTGTCCGTCTGTCTGTCAGCGATGTTTGTCTGTCTGTCAGCAATGATTGTCTGTCTGTCAGCAATGTTTGTCTGTCTGTGATTGTCTGTCTGTCTGTCAGCAATGTTTGTCTGTCTGTGTCAGTGTCTGTCAGCAATGATTGTCTGTCTGTCTGTCTGTCTGTCAGCAATGTTTGTCTGTCTGTGAGCAGTGTTTGTCTGTCTGTCTGTCTGTCAGCAGTGTTTGTCTGTCTGTCTGTCTGTCAGCAGTGTTTGTCTGTCAGCAGTGTTTGTCTGTCAGCAGTGATTGTCTGTCAGCAATGCTTTTTTTTGTCTGTTTGTCAGCAGTGATTGTTTGTCTGTCAGCAATGTTTGTTTATCTGTGTGTCTGTCAGCAATGTTTGTTTATCTGTGTGTCTGTCAGCAATGTTTGTTTGTTTGTCAGCAAGATAACACACAAGCTGGATTGAAAGGTGGGTCCTTGATTCCTCTCCTGCTTTCTGTCTGTTTCACATTGTGAGATAGGACATTCTTCAGCAGTTGAACACATGAAAAGAAAAAACCATTGCCAGGCAGGGCCTTTTTCAACATTTTCACATACTTTTAAATTCAATAAAAACACAAAACATCGTCTTTTTTCAGCGCAAACTTTCGAGCCACTGCTCTTCTTCAGGCTGCATGACAACAAGTTTCTTTTTCTTTCTGCGTACGCAGGCTGATACTCCTGCAGACACTCCCTGTATAGCCAGGCAGTGGCGGTTTGTGTGTATGACCCTTTTCTATCCTGCCATTAAGGCAGCCATACAGTACTCTTCGGGGAAGATGCATGCTATGTGTCAAGTGTCATCCATACCAACAGCCAAACTGGCCTTCTCTTCCGAAAGTTGGTGATGGGATTTTACGTGTGTGCAAGATGTTGTGCGTGCGTTCACACACGGAACCTCAGTTTATAGTCTCATTCGAAGGACTGTGTGGGGAATGGAGTCAGAACCAATGTTAACTCCGAGGGAAAAATCCCCCTATACCGAAATTCGAACCCGCAACCCCAGGATCACGAGTCCGGCGCTCTACCAACTGAGCTATTCCGGCCCCATGACAACAAGTGACGCAACAGAAAAATGACGTTCATTGGTGACATTGTCTGTGATGTCATGTCTCTCTCTCTCTCAATCTCTCTCTCTCTCCCTCTCTCCCCCTCTCTCTCTTCTCTCTCTCTCTCTCTCTCTCTCTCTCTCTCTCTCTCTCTCTCTCTCTCTCTCTCTCTCGTGCACAACTCCATCATCCTCCGTTTCTCTGTTCACTCAGACCCACACATTGAGCCCTTGTGGATAGTTCGTCTTGAGCTTGTGTCTCCAGAACCTCTCCCTCTCTCTTCGTTTATTAATGTCAAGACTTTTCATAAGTTCGATGACTGTGCAGCAGAGGTCGGTCAACTGGTGACCGGGGGCCATTGAAGTGTTTGGCAACCAAAGTGTCCTTCTTGTGCCTGATGTCGTACCTGTGGGCAGAGAAGAGCTCCGCCAGGGTATTGCCGGTCTCCCCAACATACTGCACATCATGACACGCTGCACAGTCAATCAGTTCACCAGATTGTTGGAAGTGCAGCAGACCACATTTTCACTTACTTTTTCAGAAATAATGTGAAGGGCATTTTTCAACATATTCACATACTTTTTCAGAAATAATGTGAAGGGCAGCTTTCAACATTTTCACATACTTTTCTTGAAATAATGCGAAGCGCAGTTTTTAACATTTTCACATACTTTTCTTGAAATAATGCGAAGCGCAGTTTTCAACATTTTCACATACTTTTTTTAAATAATGCGAAGGGCATTTTTCATCATTTTCACATACTTTTTTGGAAATAATGCAAAGAGCAGTTTTCAACATTTTCATGCATTTTTGAAAAATAATGCATGGGTCTTGGTGGGAAAAAGAAAACATTACGAGAGAGGACAGTTTTTCAACGTTTTCATACATATTTCAGGAATGGTGCCTGAATTACAATGAAAAATGAAAAAGCCAGAGAGAGAGGGCACTTTTAGACATTTCAAACATTTCTCAGAAATAATGCATGGATCTCTGGGGGAAAAAAAGAAGTGGTGAGGAAGGACTTTCTCCAACATTTTTGTATATTTGAAAAAAAGAAAAGAAATAATGCATAGCTGTCAGTGAAAAAAAAAGTGAGATAGGACATTTTTTGACACTTTCATTCATTTCTTAGAAAATTGATTATCGGTCACAACAAAAAATCCAGATTAACAGATATGTGAATATTTTCAAACTTGTAAGATTAGGTGCTGGCCTAGGTTGCAGCACACACACACACACACACGCACACGCACCACACACACACACACACACACACACACACACACAAGCGTTCACATGGAGAGAGGTGTGGGTG
>CM031610.1:84990573-84993073 GCA_018398815.1 Conus ventricosus | reverse complement strand
ACCCTGAAGACGACCCTTTGTGGAGCATGCTCGCTGGTTCCCCGCCTGCCAGTACATCAAGCTGGTCAAGGGAGAGAACTTTGTGGATGACGTGCAGCAGGGGCGAGTGACGCAGGACGAAGTGATGCACACCCCGGCGGTACTGGCCGTGCTGCACGATGGACACAGTGTGGAGTCCGTGCAGAGGGCGCTGGCTGCCATGAGGAAGAAGAATGGTGAGAAGGCCTTGAGGGAATGGTGAGAAGGCCTTGAGGGAATGGTGAGAAGGCCTTGAGGGAATGGTGAGAATGCCTTGAGGGAATGGTGAGAAGGCCATGAGGGAATGGTGAGAAGGCCTTGAGGGAATGGTGAGAAGGCCTTGAGGGAATGGTGAGAAGGCCATGAGGGAATGGTGAGAAGGTCATGAGGGAATGGTGAGAAGGTCATGAGGGAATGGTGAGAAGGCCTTGAGGGAATGGTGAGAAGGCCTTGGGGGAATGGTGAGAAGGCCATGAGGGAATGGTGAGAAGGTCATGAGGGAATGGTGAGAAGGTCATGAGGGAATGGTGAGAAGGCCATGAGGGAATGGTGAGAAGGCCATGAGGGAATGGTGAGAAGGCCTTGGGGGAATGGTGAGAAGGCCTTGGGGGAATGGTGAGAAGGCCATGAGGGAATGGTGAGAAGGCCTTGAGGGAATGGTGAGAAGGCCTTGAGGGAATGGTGAGAAGGCCATGAGGGAATGGTGAGAAGGCCTTGAGGGAATGGTGAGAAGGCCTTGAGGGAATAGTGAGAAGGCCTTGAGGGAATGGTGAGAAGGTCATGAGGGAATGGTGAGAAGGCCTTGAGGGAATGGTGAAAAGGCCTTGAGGGTATGGTGAGAAGGCCTTGAGGGAATGGTGAGAAGGCCTTGAGGGAATGGTGAGAAGGCCATGAGGGAGGGTCTGGGGTTGGTGGATGAACACAGAGTGGAGTCTATGCAGAGAGCGCTGGCTGCCTTGAGAAAGAAGAATGGTGAGAATTCCGTGAGGGAGGGTCTGGGAGTGATGGATGGAGGTAAGGTAAGGTAATGTTGCTTATAGCCCAGCCGACCGCAAAGGTCCATGATGAATGCAGCAAGGAACGGGAGAATGGTTAACCTGTTTCTGACTCCCGTTTCCGAAACACACTCAACCCTGTGGTCTGGGTTGCTGTGAAGAAAACTTAGTAAAGCCAGGACTTGAGGTAAAAATCAAGGGACCAAAAATTCCAGGGCAATGACAATGAACATTTAGTTTTCCAAATGAAGGATTCCGCATCCATTTTGCTCCCAGTTTGAGGAGATAAGTGATTGTTCGTTCCTCATTGTCATTGTCTGGAATGTCGTTGGTCTTACCAGAAGAAGACCACAGAGGTCGAAACGCATCGTGTTTGTTTGCCTCTTTCATTTGGCGGAACAGAAAATCTTCTTTGAAGTATTTTTTTCTGTATGAGGTTGTACAGAGGTGAGAAGCATGCGCCCATTGTCCTAATTGTCGGAGGATTTGGACCACATTTACGACTCAGAGTTACCTTGTAAGCTGACATAGTGCAGGGGCCATCTTAATAGGAATTATCTGGAACGAGTTAGTGACATGGCTGCAATTGTTTGGTTGTTACTACCATCCTAACTTTGTGTGATGACAGGCTGTCAGCCTTAGGGCTAAGGGGAATGCCAGGCACATTCAGCAAGGTCTGATGTGAATAAATATCAGTGGTGAAGCTACCATCTTACAACCACATTTTGTTTATTCTTTCTTTTTCAGGAATTGTTTTTCCCGATGGTCTGACATGTCACGTGAACTTTTTTTTACTTCTGAGAGTTTGACAACCCCGAAAAAGCTCTAAGCAATTGGCTGGGCTATAATCATTAAAAATGAACATTATCAGCGCGACCCGCTGTACCCCTCTCCGTGCACTGAGAAAACTGCAGCCACTGTACATTCTCACAAGATTTTGGTCTGTTCGAACTACAATACATGATAGATGCGTTATTCACAATTTATATTCAGTTATACCTTAGATTCATCATTTTCCAACTCAAAATCGGCAGAAAAATGTTGATTGTAACATGTCTGGGCCGACTTAGATACACACACACACACACACACACACACACACACACACACACACACACTCACACACACACACACACACACACACACACACACACACACACACACACACACACACACATACACACACACACACACACTCACACACTCTCTTAAACACACACACACACACACACACTCTCTCTCGCGCGCACACACACACACACACACACACACACACACACACACACACACACACACACACACACACACACCTTGGTACATGGGCGCCTGGTCGGCTGTATTGGTTAGAGCACCGAGTTGCGATTTCATATCATGTCATCACCCAACATCATAAACACTGGCACTTTGCGACCCATCTTGACATGATGTCACTCTGTTAATGCAGTGTAAGACAGGCTCCCTTCCCATGTTTGCCTGGGATGGTATTC
>CM031610.1:84970573-84985573 GCA_018398815.1 Conus ventricosus | reverse complement strand
CTGAATCTCAAGCACAGGTGTCGGTCTTCATTATTGTTTGTTTCTCCTGTCGCTGAGGAGTTTGATTTTAGACTGTGTGACTTTTAAAATGCCGTTGATGGTTGTGGCTCGGTGTCACCATGATCTTCAGTCAGAAACTTGTTTTAATTTGATTCCCAATGTTTCTGATTTTATGATGTTGAGCAGTCCCAACAAAGCACCGGATAGTGATGACGTCATTTGTGTGTCTTCAAGGGTATTTGCAATCATCACTTCAAAAAAGCCGTGTATTGACTGACTCATACGGAAAGAAGTTACAGATGACAAAGTTTTTTTTACATTTGTTTTTACTACACAGAGGAAATAAAACACTACATCACCACAGTGTGACTGGACTATCAATCAGTTTACTGAACACTCAGTGCTTACCGAGCGATACCAAATCCTGGGTTTGAAACTGAAAGGTGTTTTGAACTCTTCTACCTTCGGAAATTTGGAGAGCAGATAGGCTATTCCATTGCCCTTTGAAATGGTGTAATAGACATTCATCAGCCAGCACTATGATGGATCTGTTGTGCCCTGGATCTACTCTGCCGCAGGGATGGGGGGGGGGGGGGGGGGAGTGAAAAGTGTGCTATTGTTGGGAATGTTGTTTGATGCAACTATGATTTGTATGCATGCTGTGCAGATGCATATGCATGGCTGTGTTTTGTTTTTAAACCAAAGGTTTGCCTAATTCAGCAAAACTGAAGAAAAAAAATCCAGGCCATGAATGGACGTTGTCATTACAAAACCCATGAATGGATGCTCCCCTTTTTTTGAAATGCATGTCGTGTCTGTGCTATACACGAAAAGCTGTCATATCCTTCTTTTACTGTGGACTTCTGTAGTTGGATGTGTCTGTGTTGATTAGTGTTTACCTTCATAGAGATTTTCTACTTGGAATATTGGACTTGTGTAAGGAGTGCTGTGGTCATTGACTTTTGTCATCAGTTAAGTTCGTTATCCCATGATTTTTTCTGAAGAGAAGGCGAAGGTGCTCCACTACAAGAGTGGACATGAAAGATGCTCTGATGCCGGCGTGTGACAGTGCTGTGACAATGGAAGTTCCTGCTCTCCTCGCAGGCTCATATTGAATCTGAGACTTGGCAGAGAGCGCACAAGGCTTTGTAGATCCTTGGATTTCATGAAGAGCACTCATGTTTTGAAAACTGGTCCTTGCACTGCATTGTGGAAGTGCTGTTGTGTTCTTGTTTCAGGAACGTATGTAATAATCAGCTGGCTATGTAAAGTTCAGGTCTGGATAGTGCAGAAGAATGAGGGCAGTGTGAAAGGTAAACAAAAGAAATTTATGTGAAAGTGGAAATACAGCTTGCCCATGTAAAGATGTAAAATATGTGTAGATCAGACAAGCATATACGTGTGGGTTGGATATAATACGTTTTTCTAGAGTGGTCGCAATGTATCCTTGTTAATATCTGTAAATTTCTTATCAGGCCTGTGAAAAGTCCTTGGTTCCTATGGCCAGAAGTGTGGGGAAACCCTAATTTGGTGTAAGCTTGATGCGTGTTTGCTTTTTTTGCAGCTAAGAAAGATTGCCCCTGTATTAAACTCTAAAAAGTCAGTTCACATGTTATATTAAAGCACAGTTTCAAAAAGATATGCATGGATGAAAAGAATGAGAAAAAAGTCACTTCCCAACCCAACCCTAGTGCAAACAGTCCTGTAATACCAAAGAAGTCAAAAGAATGACAGAGCTGAGGAGGACACTTAGGAGAGCGCAGACACTCGCCAAGGTTAACTGGATCCTGGATCTGCCCTTTGATATCCTAGATCCGTACCAAGAGGTAGGGAATTGAGAAAGAAAAAAGAAAAAGCAAACAAACAAAAAAAGGTGTGTTTATTACATAATGGAAGCAAAAAAAGGTCTCTATGTTAGATTTTATTGAATTTTGTAACCTTAAACTTCTGCAAGCAAGTCCGTTCATGAGCAGTGAAGAAAAAAAATCCAACAGGGGAAATTATAGTAGGTAAGGCTGACATTCTCAAAGAGTTACTTTCCGTATGCTAATTCTCCAGTGGAATGCAGGAAATACAAAATGTCAACATCTATGTCACAAGAGAGTTTTTCCATGCCATGAAAATATATTACATTTTAGATAATTATCAAGTTGCAAAGCATAACATCACAGTGTTGATGTTCTGTGGGAAATTTGAAATAAATCTTGCTGAGGGTATTCTTGATCTGCTGTTTGATCTGGACTCAAACCTCAGATTTGTGAAAATAATTGAATGAAGTTTGTCCTTAGGCCATTCTCCATCTGTATAGCAAGTTCAAATCGACTGTGCAGTTGTTACATGATCTTGCAGACAGACTGACAAACAAACCAACAGACACAGGCAGAAACATAACCTTCATGATGGAGATGGACACAGTGTTGACCACCTGCTTAGGTGAAGAGTTTACGTGAACTCACTTTAATGGTCATTCTGTCGATGGGAAGCTCTCATGCTGTCACTTTTGCATCTGGTGTTGTTAAACTTTTGCATAAAAGGGACTTCAGTCAGTCTAGAAGAAGTTTAAATATATGTTTGAAAAAAAAAAGAGAGAGGAAAAAAAAAACACCATTAACTGAAGATGAAATGTCCACTTATTACAAGCAACCTGCTTGTAATTTAAAAAAGAAAAGAAAAAAGAAGGGCACAGTTGAGTTTACTATTCTCACTTCATCACCCAGTCCTCCCTTCCCTGTTCCCACACTGTCTCCTCTAGCACCCAGCCCTCCCTTCCCTGTTCCCACACTGTCTCCTCCTCTAGCACCCAGTCCTCCCTTCCCTGTTCCCACACTGTCTCCTCCTCTAGCACCCAGTCCTCCCTTCCCTGTTCCCACACTGTCTCCTCTAGCACCCAGTCCTCCCTTCCCTGTTCCCACACTGTCTCCTCTAGCACCCAGTCCTCCCTTCCCTGTTCCCACACTGTCTCCTCTAGCACCCAGTCCTCCCTTCCCTGTTCCCACACTGTCTCCTCTAGCACCCAGTCCTCCCTTCCCTTTTCCCACACTGTCTCCTCTAGCACCCAGTCCTCCCTTCCCTTTCCCCACACTGTCTCCTCTAGCACCCAGTCCTCCCTTCCCTGTTCCCACACTGTCTCCTCCTCTAGCACCCAGTCCTCCCTTCCCTGTTCCCACACTCTCCTCTAGCACCCAGCCCTCCCTTCCCTGTTCCCACACTGTCTCCTTCTCTAGCACCCAGTCCTCCCTTCCCTGTTCCCACACTGTCTCCTCTAGCACCCAGTCCTCCCTTCCCTGTTCCCACACTGTCTCCTCCTCTAGCACCCAGTCCTCCCTTCCCTTTTCCCACACTGTCTCCTCCTCTAGCACCCAGTCCTCCCTTCCCTGTTCCCACACTGTCTCCTCCTCTAGCACCCAGTCCTCCCTTCCCTTTTCCCACACTGTCTCCTCCTCTAGCACCCAGTCCTCCCTTCCCTGTTCCCACACTGTCTCTCTCCTCTAGCACCCAGTCCTCCCTTCCCTTTTCCCACACTGTCTCCTCTAGCACCCAGTCCTCCCTTCCCTTTTCCCACACTGTCTCCTCCTCTAGCACCCAGTCCTCCCTTCCCTGTTCCCACACTGTCTCCTCCTCTAGCACCCAGTCCTCCCTTCCCTGTTCCCACACTGTCTCCTCCTCTAGCACCCAGTCCTCCCTTCCCTTTTCCCACACTGTCTCCTCTAGCACCCAGTCCTATCTTCCCTTTTCCCACACTGTCTACTCCTCTAGCACCCAGTCCTCCCTTCCCTGTTCCCACACTGTCTCCTCCTCTAGCACCCGGTCCTCCCTTCCCTGTTCCCACACAGTGTCCTCTAGCACCCAGTCCTCCCTTCCCTTTTCCCACACTGTCTCCTCTAGCACCCAGTCCTCCCTTCCCTGTTCCCACACTGTCTCCTCCTCTAGCACCCAGTCCTCCCTTCCCTTTTCCCACACTGTCTCCTCTAGCACCCAGTCCTCCCTTCCCTTTTCCCACACTGTCTCCTCTAGCACCCAGTCCTCCCTTCCCTGTTCCCACACTGTCTCCTCCTCTAGCACCCAGTCCTCCCTTCCCTTTTCCCACACTGTTTCCTCTAGCACCCAGTCCTCCCTTCCATTTTCCCACACTGTCTCCTCTAGCACCCAGTCCTCCCTTCCCTGTTCCCACACTGTCTCCTCTAGCACCCAGTCCTCCCTTCCCTTTTCCCACACTGTCTCCTCTAGCACCCAGTCCTCCCTTCCCTTTCCCCACACTGTCTCCTCTAGCACCCAGTCCTCCCTTCCCTTTTCCCACACTGTCTCCTCTAGCACCCAGTCCTCCATTCCCTTTCCCCACACTGTCTCCTCTAGCACCCAGTCCTCCCTTCCCTTTTCCCACACTGTCTCCTCTAGCACCCAGTCCTCCCTTCCCTGTTCCCACACTGTCTCCTCCTCTAGCACCCAGTCCTCCCTTCCCTTTTCCCACACTGTCTCCTCCTCTAGCACCCAGTCCTCCCTTCCCTTTTCCCACACTGTCTCCTCTAGCACCCAGTCCTCCCTTCCCTTTTCCCACACTGTCTCCTCCTCTAGCACCCAGTCCTCCCTTCCCTTTTCCCACACTGTCTCCTCTAGCACCCAGTCCTCCATTCTCTGTTCCCACACTGTCTCCTCCTCTAGTACCCAGTCCTCCCTTCCCTTTTCCCACACTGTCTCCTCCTCTAGCACCCAGTCCTCCCTTCCCTTTTCCCACACTGTCTCCTCTAGCACCCAGTCCTCCCTTCCCTTTTCCCACACTGTCTCCTCCTCTAGCACCCAGTCCTCCCTTCCCTTTTCCCACACTGTCTCCTCCTCTAGCACCCAGTCCTCCCTTCCCTTTTCCCACACTGTCTCCTCCTCTAGCACCCAGTCCTTCCTTCCCTGTTCCCACTCTTGTCTCCTCCTCTAGCACCCAGTCCTCCCTTCCCTTTTCCCACACTGTCTCCTCTAGCACCCAGTCCTCCCTTCCCTTTTCCACACTGTCTCCTCTAGCACCCAGTCCTCCCTTCCCTGTTCCCACACTGTCTCCTCCTCTAGCACCCAGTCCTCCCTTCCCTGTTCCCACACTGTCTCCTCTAGCACCCAGTCCTCCCTTCCCTTTTCCCACACTGTCTCCTCTAGCACCCAGTCCTCCCTTCCCTTTTCCCACACTGTCTCCTCCTCTAGCACCCAGTCCTCCCTTCCCTGTTCCCACACTGTCTCCTCTAGCACCCAGTCCTCCCTTCCCTGTTCCCACACTGTCTCCTCCTCTAGCACCCAGTCCTCCCTTCCCTTTTCCCACACTGTCTCCTCCTCTAGCACCCAGTCCTCCCTTCCCTTTTCCCACACTGTCTCCTCCTCTAGCACCCAGTCCTCCCTTCCCTTTTCCCACACTGTCTCCTCCTCTAGCACCCAGTCCTCCCTTCCCTGTTCCCACACTGTCTCCTCCTCTAGCACCCAGTCCTCCCTTCCCTTTTCCCACACTGTCTCCTCTAGCACCCAGTCCTCCCTTTCCCTTTTCCCACACTGTCTCCTCCTCTAGCACCCAGTCCTATCTTCCCTGTTCCCACACTGTCTCCTCTAGCACCCAGTCCTCCCTTTCCCTTTTCCCACACTGTCTCCTCCTCTAGCACCCAGTCCTATCTTCCCTGTTCCCACACTGTCTCCTCTAGCACCCAGTCCTCCCTTTCCCTTTTCCCACACTGTCTCCTCTAGCACCAGTCCTCCCTTCCCTTTTCCCACACTGTCTCCTCTAGCACACAGTCCTCCCTTTCCCTTTTCCCACACTGTCTCCTCTAGCACCCAGTCCTTCCTTCCCTTTTCCCACACTGTCTCCTCCTCCAGCACCCAGTCCTCCCTTCCCTTTTCCCACACTGTCTCCTCCTCTAGCACCCAGTCCTCCCTTCCCTTTTCCCACACTGTCTCCTCCTCTAGCACCCAGTCCTCCCTTCCCTTTTCCCACACTGTCTCCTCCTCTGCTGTTCTGTTTTTTAAACAAATGTTTTTATTATTTGTTTGTTTGTTTATTTATTTATTTCACAGACAGAAAGAATTGTTTGCCTATGCTTGTATCCCACTGCTCTTTTGTTGTTCAGTACTAATGATAATGTTAATGTTTCTTCCATGATCTTGTCTTTACCTTTTTTTTTTGCTCTTGTCACAGTTTATAACATGCCAATTTTATGATGTACTATGGCAACTGGGTTGTGACTCTGTAAACAGAATTCGGAGTGAAGTTAAACTGTCTGCTTTGTCATACATGCATATCTTGTTTACCATAGGGCGTTTTGTGTGTTTCTTGCTGGATACACCTGCTTTTGAATAGTTCTTTTTACCTTTTTTAAAAAAAATCAAACTTTGAGTGATAGATTCAGCAGCAAGGCTGGTACTCTCAGCTGGGCCCAGCTGTCTAGAATTTGTTACTGTTTACATGTGTGTGTGTGTGTGTGTGTGTGTGTGTGTGTGTGTGTGTGTGTGTGTGTCACTGTGTGTGTGTGTGTGTGTGCGTGTGTGTGTCACTGTGTGTGTGTGTGTGTGTGTGTGTGTGTGTGTGTGTGTGTGCATGTGTGTGTGTGTGTGTGTGTGTGTTTGCTGTCTCATCTTTTGTGCCACTTCAGTGTCATTATCCACACATCACTGTGCCACTTCAGTGTCATTATCCACACATCACTCATTCCAGCTCCCCATCCACAGCCACACCCTGGCTCATCTAGCGGCTGCTGTGACAATGGCAGTCCACAGGGAGCAGTCAGTGTCAAGTCATGAGGCAACCCACCAGAGGAGACACTGCACTGCTGCCGAGTCACTTTGGTGGTGTTCAGTGGTGCCTGTGCTGATCCAACATACGCAGGACACCACCTTCTAAACCTCATACTGATGCCAATAATTATTCATTTGCGGAACCAGTGTGAATGAGCATCCCTCCTTATAGGGTTCCACCACATCCATCCAGAGACAGTCCCTGTTATTTTGCTGGTATAGGTGTTCTTGACACAAACTCATCAACATGTGTAGACATGGAGAGGTAATTGAAAATGAGGTCACCATTTGAGACTTTTAAAAAAATCTGTAATGTTGATCAGTGAGAATGAGGATGATTAAAGTGATGCTGTGGAGTTCTTTTATAGTCTGAGACTGCATGCCAAGGTTTACTCTGCTTCATTTCATAGTGTATCCCTGCCTCAGCCAGGCTGGGGAGATACAGACACCTGCAGAGTCACTCAAAAAATTTGAGTGCTGCTGTCAGAGAACGGATCCTTTCAGTGGATGAAACTGGACTGTGTGGTTTCAGTCTTCACGGTTGAGCCCATGGTAAACTGAACACTGGGTGGTAGCTGGTCAGGACAGAAAAATCCCACAAAAGCTCAGATAGGAATCGAACCCTTGACCTTCCAGCCAGGAATCCAGCCCTTTGTGACGACAGCCTTGCAAAGGCCCTGAGTGATCAGCTGGGTGGTGACAGCACTAAGAGTGAACTTCCATTGTCTGTCAGTAGTGTCTGTGTGAGGAACCGGTAAGATAATGTTGCTTATAGCCCAGCCGACCGCAAGAGAAACCGGTTGTGACACACTGTTCAGGTACTGGTTTATCTAAAGAATATGTCTAGACGTCAGATTTTGTCATCTGCTGTGGTTTAAGTGACATGTTCACGAGTGGTTTTCCGATGGTCCATCTATCTCAAAATGTCTTTCTGTACTTTTGTATCCCCAGGTGCATAGCTCCAAGGATCATTCGACAAGTGGAGTTATTGTCCTGTTCTAGCTTGCATATTTTCAGTTGTACAGGTAGCATGCTTTTCAGTCATTGATTGCTTTGGAAACTTCGGGAAGATAGTGCATGCTTGAATCCAAGAACAACAACTAAGAAAAACAATAAGCAAAAAAAAAAAAAGTTCTGTTTGATCAAAACGATTTGAAATCCAGGAGAAACATGAGACAGATATGTGTGAGCATGGCATAATGTTCTGTGTTATGTTTGGTCACATTTTAAGACTGGTTTGTGACAATTTTTAATGATAATGTCTTATGACAAGATAGTTCTTTGGATCTACTGTATGTGATGTCTCCCTTGTAAGCAAAATTTGTGCTTTGTAACGTTTGATTATATACAGGCTTTCTCACAGTGACAGAATCTTACTTTTATAATATAGCTGCGTGTTCTGTATAAGCAGCTACTGGTGTCATTGATATGTTTTGTTTTTTTTTTAAAAGCATTTTTATGTTTTAAGATCGGGTTAGAGATTCTGAGAGTATGCTGAGAGCTCTTTCATATGTATTTTATTCCATCCTTCTAGGAATTCTGTGCTAGTAAATTCCCCATTTATTTCACCTTCTTTTATTCAGCCGTTATTATTTCTTGCTCAGTCATCCTTTAGTTTATTTGTCTTCGAGGCCAGCTACCCTGTCATTGTTTTAGAAGAATTTTGTTCCCTCTTATTTTAATTCATAACTTGCCATTTTCATAAAATTGTGATCCACTAGCTAGGTAATGAAACTGTGTATTTCCAAAATAGACCTTGTTTGCCAGTATGGCTTCTAGGTTACAGGCATGCCTACCGTCCCGCTGTAGCCGTATTTGTCCCTGAAAATAAAGAAAATGAGCAGGGCGTCCCGGAAATACGGGTTTTGCGTTCGCGTCCCGGAAAATTAAAAGTTCGCGAAAATGACCGTTTATTTCGCTAGGATCCGGTTCAAAGTCTCAGGCTGGCGCCAAGACGGAAGCGAATGTCCATCGCGCATGCGCGGCGCGGTCATTTCTACCCCCCTGCTTCAACAATGGCGTCGAACAAGCGAAAACAAGTTTTCACCGATTCTGATTCATCTCCAAAGAATTTAAGCGCAGTCAAACGCAGCCAGACGTTTCGACAGGAGTATACAGAGTTCTGGCCTTGTATCAAGCCAGGGAGGAAAGGAGAAACGTTCGCTTTCTGCGAAGTTTGTGCATGTGATTTCTCCATCAAATCCGGTGGAAAAGACGACTGTCGGCGGCACACACAAACTGACAAGCATAAAGCGAACATAAAAATTTCTGAAGCACAGCAACAGAATAAAAAAATCACTGGATTTTTTAACAGTGTCAACTTCGGCCACAAAGAAGGAATCTATAGCCGTCATTCGTGCGAAGTCCAGGTCCGAGGGTGCACTAGAGAGACAGTACAAAGAGGCTGACCTGGCTGATCTGAAGAGTGCCTACTACAGGTCTCTTCAGCCCTCTCAGTCTCATTAGTACAGAAAGGACTGTATTTGTACATAGTGTAAATAAAGGTAAGCTGTTTTTCATGCTTTTTATTTTAGTTTGCTGTTTTTGTGTTGCTTCTGTCTGATGACCAATAATTTGCCGAATAGTTAGGTGTCCCTGAAAATTGTGTCCTGTCCCTGATTTTGAACATGTGTGTCCCTGAAAGAGCAATTTAGGGGTAGGCATGCCTGAGGTTATGAAATTGTACGTATTTCCAAAACAGACCTTGTTTGCCAATGTGGCTTCTAGGTTATGAAATTGTACGTATTTCCAAAATAGACCTTGTTTGCCATATGGCTTCTAGGTTATGAAACTGCGTATTTCCAAAATAGACCTCGTTTGCCAATATGGCTTCAAGGTTATGAAACTGTACATATTTCCAAAATAGACCTTGTTTGCCAATATGGCTTCAAGGTTATGAAACTGTACGTATTTCCAAAATAGACCTTGTTTGCCAATATGGCTTCTAGGTAATGAAACTGTATGTATTTCCAAAATAGACCTTGTTTGCCAATATGGTTTCTAGGTAATGAAACCGTACGTATTTCCAAAATAGACCTTGTTTGCCAATATGGCTTGTTGTGCGTAGTTTTCGAACGCATTGAAATGTCTTTCATTACATCTTTTTTTTTTAGCTGGGGTGAAAAAATTTAGTGGAGTGCTCGGCACCCTCAGCGTTGCCTAGTCTTGTCTGCCTTAAGGATGTGAGTAGATTAGTTTTGATGTCATAAATGTTATTGTATTTCATGTACATGATTTGCAAATAGCTATTTTGTGTTCATTGTTGTTGTGTTTTGCCCTGAAAAGATTGTGTGGCTGATTTGGACGTCACAATAAAACTAACTTCTCAGTATGGAGTCTGAGAGGGTGTTTGAGAGTGCCTCGCTCCGCATGTATGTGTGAATGTATTTAATGGAGTCTGAGAGGGTGTTTGAGAGTGCCTCGCTCCGCATGTATGTGTGAATGTATTTAATGGAGTCTGAGAGGGTGTTTGAGAGTGCCTCGCTCCGCATGTATGTGTGAATGTATTTAATGGAGTCTGAGAGGGTGTTTGAGAGTGCCTCGCTCCGCATGTATGTGTGAATGTATTTAATGGAGTCTGAGAGGGTGTTTGAGAGTGCCTTGCTCCGCATGTATGTGTGAATGTATTTAATGGAGTCTGAGAGGGTGTTTGAGAGTGCCTCGCTCCGCATGTATATGTGTATGTATTTAAGTCAACATTTTATTTTCAAATGGAATATAGAATAAGCAATTGATGTTTTTGTTTACATAAAAAATCTACAAGAAAAAGTAACAAAGGAAAAAAAATGGTGATGAAAAGTAAATGTCAACAAAAAGGAAATAAAGGAACAAAGAAAGGGAAGGGGTTTGTGAGGAATGTTGATTAACGTTAGGATAGAAAGAGAGAGAAATAAGAAAGAAAGAGTGAGAAAAAAGAAGGAAAGAAAAAAAAAGAAAAAGATAAGAAAGGAAGAAAAAAAAGGGACAAAAGGAAAGAGAATGTGTGTGTGTGTGTCTGTATGTGTGTGTGTGTGTGTGTGTGTGTGTGTGTGTGTGTGTGTGAAGTAGGAGTGAGAGCATCATGTATAAGACACGTATGTGCTTATGTTCATCAAAGAGATGGTGAAGGAAGGTAGCAGGATTCCCACATTCCTTACACACACACACACACACGCACATACATTCACACACACGCACACATAGGCACAAACGCTCGTATACATGCACACACAGGGCACACAAACATTTTTCTTTCTGAAATTAGATAAAATTTTGAAAATCATAATGATGCAAACTCTCTCTCTCTCTCTGTCTGTCTGACTCTCTCTCTCTCTCTCTGTGTCTGTCTGACTCTCTCTCTCTCTCTCTCTGTGTCTGTCTGACTCTCTCTCTCTCTCTCTCTGTGTCTGTCTGACTCTCTCTCTCTCTCTCTCTCTCTCTGTCTGACTCTCTCTCTCTGTGTCTGTCTGACTCTCTCTCTCTCTCTGTGTCTGTCTGACTCTCTCTCTCTCACATACCATGAGACAAACAAAGGACCAAGCCAAAATAATGTGTGCATGGTGTGCAATAAAAGTTCAGAGATCTCAATGGCGGCACATAATTCTTTGAAACGGCAATGGTTCTGGGCGAGATTAACGTGCTACTGGCCAGAGGCTGTTGAGGACAGGTAGGTCAACTGCAGTGAACGGCAGCAATCGTAGAGAAGTGGAGTAGTAAGATGTCTGGCGCTGGCTGAAGTCAGAGACTGGTTCCAGAGAGGGGGTTGTCCGCTCTTGTTAATGTTAATGTTCTGGACTGAAGTTCAGGTCTTTTCTTTCTTCCCTCAGGACGGGTGTTCCATGCTTGTTCTTGGTCCTGTGATGATCTGTTGTCCGAGCTATGAGACTGATGGTCACCCTGTGATGATCTGTTGTCCGAGCTATGAGACTGATGGTCACCCCGTGATGATCTGTTGCCCGAGCTATGAGGCTGATGGTCACCCTGTGATGATCTGTTGTCCAAGCTATGAGACTGATGGACATCCAATGGTGAAAGTTGGTGGTCATCAGAACAGCTGTGATATTTGGGACATGGAAGGGGGGTTTAGTGGATGGGGTGGGTGACTGGTAGTGTGCACAGACCTTCCAGAATGGGGAAAAAAGAACACAGAAAAAAGATATAATTCATCAGAAAGAGCGTCATGAGGCTAGATATGGTATTCCACTGAGGTTCAACAGAAAGAGCGTCATGAGGCTAGATATGGTATTCCACTGAGGTTCATCAGAAAGAGCGTCATGAGGCTAGATATGGTATTCCACTGAGGTTCATCAGAAAGAGCGTCATGAGGCTAGATATGGTATTCCACTGAGGTTCATCAGAAAGGGCGTCATGAGGCTAGATATGGTATTCCACTGAGGTTCAACAAAACAAGTGATTCTCGATGATTGAACACACTGTGTCAAACGAAAGCAGAATGGAGGAATTAAAGCTCATGTCTACCAGACTGAGAAAAGCTATGCCCGTTTAGTTAGCAGCGTCTTGCTGACTACTCTGCTGCTTTATGCGTTGCATGAATAGAACAGGAAAGAAACAGTTAGAATTAAACATGTTAGCGTATTCTATGTGGGTTTTATCAGCAGGCAATCACTTTTCATTTTTCGCCCTGAAGAACCAGCTGATTTCGTCATGCCCTAATACAGAACCAGGCCCCAAAATGAATTTGAAAACAACCGAACAAACAAAACTTCTTAGGGACAGACGGGGTGGGCTGGGGGGGGAGGGGGGGGGGGGGGGGGGGGGGGGGGGCAAACTACACGTCTCCCTAAAGGTTCAGTCTGTCTTGCCCTCAGGCATGTGGCACTCTTTACTTGAAGGAGTCAAGGATGCCTGCCTTCACAGCTATATCTGACAGCGGATCTCAATCCTTGATGGTGGCTGGAAAAAAGGAATTGTGTTGATATTTAGAACGGGCATTGGATCTGCTGCAGCTGGCAAGAATGACATCTTTATGTCGAATAGAAGCCATGGTGGTGCTGCTCTTACTCACAGCTGTCTGGTCATTTATGATTTTGTGTACAATAACCACCCTTGCTACTTTCCTTCGGTGTTGGGGGGAAGGCCACTGCAGTCTTTCAATCATGGCCGGTACTTCTGATGTGTTGTGATACCGACTGATGACAAAACGTGCAGCTCTTCTTTGATCGGTCTGAATCTTGGCAGTGTCGCATTGGGGATGAGATGAAGGTAAGATAAGATAACATTAATACAGCCCAGCCGACCGCAAAGGGTCATATCAGGGTTACATTAATACAGCCCAGCCGACCGCAAAGGGTCATATCAGGGTTACATTAATACAGCCCAGCCGACCGCAAAGGGTCATATCAGGGTTACATTAATACAGCCCAGCCGACCGCAAAGGGTCATATCAGGGTTACATTAATACAGCCCAGCCGACCGCAAAGGGTCATATCAGGGTTACATTAATACAGCCCAGCCGACGCAAAGGGTCATATCAGGGTTACATTAATACAGCCCAGCCGACCGCAAAGGGTCATATCAGGGTTACATTAATACAGCCCAGCCGACCGCAAAGGGTCATATCAGGGTTACATTAATACAGCCCAGCCGACCGCAAAGGGTCATATCAGGGTTACATTAATACAGCCCAGCCGACCGCAAAGGGTCATATCAGGGTTACATTAATACAGCCCAGCCGACCGCAAAGGGTCATATCAGGGTTACATTAATACAGCCAGCCGACGCAAAGGGTCATATCAGGGTTACATTAATACAGCCCAGCCGACCGCAAAGGGTCATATCAGGGTTACATTAATACAGCCCAGCCGACCGCAAAGGGTCATATCAGGGTTACATTAATACAGCCCAGCCGACCGCAAAGGGTCATATCAGGGTTACATTAATACAGCCCAGCCGACCGCAAAGGGTCATATCAGGGTTACATTAATACAGCCCAGCCGACCGCAAAGGGTCATATCAGGGTTACATTAATACAGCCCAGCCGACCGCAAAGGGTCATATCAGGGTTACATTAATACAGCCCAGCCGACCGCAAAGGGTCATATCAGGGTTACATTAATACAGCCCAGCCGACCGCAAAGGGTCATATCAGGGTTACATTAATACAGCCCAGCCGACCGCAAAGGGTCATATCAGGGTTACATTAATACAGCCCAGCCGACCGCAAAGGGTCATATCAGGGTTACATTAATACAGCCCAGCCGACCGCAAAGGGTCATATCAGGGTTACATTAATACAGCCCAGCCGACCGCAAAGGGTCATATCAGGGTTACATTAATACAGCCCAGCCGACCGCAAAGGGTCATATCAGGGTTACATTAATACAGCCCAGCCGACCGCAAAGGGTCATATCAGGGTTACATTAATACAGCCCAGCCGACCGCAAAGGGTCATATCAGGGTTACATTAATACAGCCCAGCCGACCGCAAAGGGTCATATCAGGGTTACATTAATACAGCCCAGCCGACCGCAAAGGGTCATATCAGGGTTACATTAATACAGCCCAGCCGACCGCAAAGGGTCATATCAGGGTTACATTAATACAGCCCAGCCGACCGCAAAGGGTCATATCAGGGTTACATTAATACAGCCCAGCCGACCGCAAAGGGTCATATCAGGGTTACATTAATACAGCCAGCCGACCGCAAAGGGTCATATCAGGGTTACATTAATACAGCCCAGCCGACCGCAAAGGGTCATATCAGGGTTACATTAATACAGCCCAGCCGACCGCAAAGGGTCATATCAGGGTTACATTAATACAGCCCAGCCGACCGCAAAGGGTCATATCAGGGTTACATTAATACAGCCCAGCCGACCGCAAAGGGTCATATCAGGGTTACATTAATACAGCCCAGCCGACCGCAAAGGGTCATATCAGGGTTACATTAATACAGCCCAGCCGACCGCAAAGGGTCATATCAGGGTTACATTAATACAGCCAGCCGACCGCAAAGGGTCATATCAGGGTTACATTAATACAGCCCAGCCGACCGCAAAGGGTCATATCAGGGTTACATTAATACAGCCCAGCCGACCGCAAAGGGTCATATCAGGGTTACATTAATACAGCCCAGCCGACCGCAAAGGGTCATATCAGGGTTTTCACCACGTTGAAGTCAGCTCACAAGTCATCATCTAAAAAAAAACAAAAAAACTCATTCACATAACCCTTCAAAACTCTTCTTCTAAAAACACACCGGAAATTTGTTAAAAATCATCTCCGTAAAATCTTAGATCAGATGCA
>CM031610.1:84918073-84965573 GCA_018398815.1 Conus ventricosus | reverse complement strand
GTCTGGTGAAAAGGGGAAGGGGGAGGGGTGGGAAAGCAGATGATCCTACGTGTCCGATCTATCAGGACAAACACATAGTGGAATACGTTCAGAATTAACGCAAAGCGGCGCTAAACCAGTATAGGTACACATGGAGACACAAGCAAGTGCTCAATCAGATCATCCATGTGGTTATTTAACGCTGCCAGAGGAAATGATGCACCATCAGGAGCCCCAGCATTGTTGTTGAACACGCTAAGAGGCGACAGATCATGGTCTGGAACAGCTGTGACATCATGAGCAGGGAATCAGGACGCGGTTCATGACTGGGAATACACAGTAAATCTTCCAGGATGGGAAAAACCATCCAGAGATCATCAGGAAGAGTGGCAGGGGACTGAATATTGTTCTCCACTCAGGTCATCCAGGATGGGAAAAACCATCCAGAGATCATCAGGAAGAGTGGCATGGGACTGGATATTGTTCTCCACTCAGGGTCATCAAGACTGTTGATTCTGATTGAACTCAACGTGCCACACGAAAGCAGAACGGAGCAAGCTCACATCAACAAGCCTGAGGAGTGTGAAGTCTGGCTAGCAGGTTGAGGAAATCTGGCTTCCAGGCGACAGTCCTCGCCATGGAGGTCGGAGCAGGGGGAGGGGTGGGAGGGATTGTAGGCTCATCAGCATTTGATCTTGTGAGACAGCTCGGGATTTCTGGTTGAAAAGAGGATCAGAACCCTCAAAGCAATGGCAGAGGCAGCTCAAAAGAGTTCAAGCTGGATGTGGTCAGAAAGGATTCTATCAGGCTTAGATTTCACAACTTAGAGCACGTGTCCAACAGCGATTTGGTAAGACACCTGTCTGAAAAAGCATTGTCTTGAGACGCCTACCCAGCATCAAGGAGTTGCTGGTTCCAATCCCGCCAGCACTAGAAATACAATGTGACAGTAGAAGGGCATCCAAGAGTCATGACCTGCATGCGCCCTACCTCCACCCCCGCCCCCCCCCCGCCCCCCTCCCCTCTCTCTCACCTGAAGTAAGGAGGTCAGGACCGATGCATGTGTCTGAGGGCGGTTTTTTCTCTGAAGACCCTCTGCTTTCTGGCTCTCAATAGAGTTTCTTCTTATACTCTTATATTTCCGTAAATCCTCTGAAGACCCTCTGCTTTCTGGCTCTCAACAGAGTTTCTTCTTATACTCTTATATTTCCATAAATCCTCTGAAGACCCTCTGCTTTCTGGCTCTCAACAGAGTTTCTTCTTATACTCTTATATTTCCGTAAATCCTCTGAAGACACTCTGCTTTCTAGCTCTCAATAGAGTTTCTTCTTTATACTCTTATATTTCCGTAAATCCTCTGCAAATTATTGTAAAGTGACCTATTCAACGGACAGCTGCATTTCCCTTTAAAACAGAACTGACCAGGGAAAAAAAGAGTCAGCTGTTCATGTTTCTGGCAGTCTTGGGTGATAGGGACCATGAGAGACCTTTATTATGATTTCAGATGTACTTCTTCCTCTTCCTTAAAAGCTGGTGCACTCAAAAATGAGTAGGCCACCAGCGCGCATGTTAAAAAAAAAGAGAGAATGCGACTCAGTCTGTTGGCCCTGGAGAAAAATTTGGCAACAAGGGGTCACACATGATATTTAAAAGGTAAAAGCAATGGCCAGGTTAAGGCCTAGGTAACCATAAAATATATGGGGAAATTAAAACAGAAAAGTCGATCAATATGCAGATCTCAAGATTGTCTTATCAATTTGATTTTTAAAAGAGACTGCATTTGTGGCAATCTTGATGGCACCCGACAGTAAGTTCCACAGCCTTACAGAACTAGGATAAAACAAATATAAATGGCTGTCAATATTTGATGCAGGTATGGCATAAGATTGACCGCCACTCCTGATGCTACTTTTATTCAATACTAGTGGTTCCATTCCAATTAGTTTAGCTCTGCCTTTGAAGAAGGTATTAAGTTTAATAAAAGCTCTTCTCTCTTCTAAGGGTTTCCATTCTAATTTCCTCATGTTCTTCCTAGTATTCCCTTTCTCTCTGATATGGTTCTCTGTTACGAACCGTGCTGCTCTCTTCTGAATCTTTTCGGGGTTATCAATGTCCTTTAGATTGTAAGGATCCCAGACTGAGCAACCATATTCCAGTACTGGTCTAACCAGTGTTTTATAGCAGTCGTCCTTAACCTTTTGGGGCAGTCGTTGATGTTCCTGTATAAGAAAGCTAAGATGTTGTTTGTTTTCTTACATACTAAATTGTAATGTTGGTTTTTTTCCATTTGAGACGACTATCTATAATCACGCCTAAATATTTTGCAGCATTGGTTTCTTTAAGGATAGTATTGTGAATAGAGTATTTCGATCTAGTTGGTGAGCGTTTATTACATATACGCAACACTTGGCACTTCTGGGGAAAATTCCATTTTCCAAGTTCTTTCCCACTCTTGTAAAGCGTTTAGATCTTCTTGTAGAATGCGTGTATCATTCTTGCTTCTAATTGTTCTATATACTAAGCTGTCATCTACAAAAAGCCTTATGGGATGGAACTTGGAATGGTGATAAAAGTAATAATGTTATTGAAAACTTTAGAGATGCTTTTTTAATACAGAAAGTGACTAGCCCAACTCGTGTTCGGGAAGGACAGAAGCCAACAATTGATGACTTAGTTTTAGTTAATGAAGAATCCTTGATCTCTGATATTGAATATAGTGACCCTTTGGGCAAAAGTGATCACTTGATTTTAACTTTTGAACTGTATATTCCCAAAGAAAAGACTAAAGAAAACCCTAAGTACAAATTTGACTTACAGAAAGGAGACTATAATAAAATGAGGAAAATGCTTTCAGAGAGTGTCAACTCCTTGCTTACAAATGATCAGGATGTCGAGGAAATGTGGAATGTCTTAAAATGCGAAGTTTTAAAAAGTATGGACGAATGTATTCCAAAGACTAATTGTAGCCAAAATAAAATGCTTAAACCACTTTGGATGAATGATAAAGTACTTAAAATGATTAAGAAAAAATATAATCTTTTCAAAGGTATTTATTGACGAAAGATGGGAAAGAATACAGTAAATATGCAAGAATGCGAAATAAGAGCAAAAATGAAATCAAATCAACAAGAAAAGCTTATGAACGTAAAATAGCAGAACAATGTAAAAAAAATCCCAAATGTTTTTGGAAATACGTGCAAGAACGTACAAAAGTAAACGCAGGGGTAAATACTCTAAATGATGGTAAAGGAGGTTGGCCGAGTCAGATATGGAGAAAGCTGAAGTTTTAAATGAGTTCTTCGCAAGTGTCTTTGCTAATGAAGATACAAATAACATACCTGATCTTATAGAATGTAGTAAATCTAATGGAATTTCAGTTACAGATATAATAATTACTTCAGCTGCAGTAGAGAAGAAGTTGTTTGAATTGAATCAGTCTAAAGCGCAGGGACCTGATTTAATACCACCTAAAGTTCTAAAAGAATTAAGTAAGGAGTTAGCTGTACCGCTCAGTAAGATTTATAATAAATCATTAGAGACAGGAAAATTACCCTCGACTGGAAATCGCAGAAGTTACTGCTATTTTTAAAAAAGGGTCAAAATCTGAGCCAGGCAACTATCGTCCGGTAAGCTTAACCTGCATTGCATGCAAAGGGCTAGAATCCATTATAAGAGATGTCATAGTATCTCACTTCACTGATAATAATTTGTTTGCAGTATGCCAGCATGGCTTTCGTAAAAAAAGGTCTTGCATATCACAACTACTTGAAGTTATGGAAGATTTAGTTAACATGCTAGAGAATAAGTACTCTGTTGATATAATTTACCTTGATTTCCGTAAAGCTTTTGATACGGTTCCGCATGAGAGATTATTGAAAAAAATGGAAGCATACGGTATAGTAGGTAAGTTGCTAAACTGGATTAGAGATTTTTTGTCAAATAGAAAACAAAGAGTAAGAGTGGGTAACTGTATGTCAACAGAGAAAGATGTTATGAGTGGTATTCCCCAAGGGAGCATTTTAGGACCTGTACTGTTTACTATTTTTATAAATGACCTTCCAGATGAGGTAAATAGTTTTTGTAAAATTTTTGCTGATGATACAAAAATATATGACAAATCAGATAACTATAGTAGTCTGCAAGAAAATTTAAATTGCCTCCAAAACTGGTCAGACAAGTGGAATCTATATTTTAATGTTGAAAAATGTAAAGTTTTGCATGTTGGCAAAAACAATCCAGAACATGAATACAACATGAAAATAGATGGTGGAAATAGGCTGGTACAGAAATGTGAGGAAGAAAAGGATCTGGGTGTAATCTTTGATAAAGATTTACTTTTTGATACTCACATTCAAAAGTGTATAAATAAAGCAAACCAAATGATTGGATTAATAAAAAGAACTTTTATTTACCTAAATAAAGAAACGTTTTTAAAGTTATATAAAGCTATGGTTAGACCGCATCTTGAATATGGCAATATAATCTGTACCCACACTTGAAAAGACAGTAAATAGCAATCGAAAGAGTACAGAGAAGAGCTACTAAAATCTTGCAAGAATGTACAAACATGTCTTATACAGATAGATTAAATTACTTAAATTTGCACTCTTTAAAAGGCAGACGTGTTAGAGGGGATTTGATTGAAGTGTTCAAAATATTTCACCAGCAAACGGACATACAGTGGGACTATTTTTTTGAGACTGTTAAAACAGATAGAACAAGAAATTCGGAAGGGAAAATATTTGTTAAGCAGTTTCATACTAATATGGGGAGATTCAAGTTCAGTAACAGAGTTATTGCTAACTGGAACAGTTTGCCAACTGCACTTAAATTTGCTAAAAATACTAACGTTTTTAAGAATTTGCTGGATGAAGACTTGAAATTTAAAGTACAGTTTAGAAGCTTTGATGAATAAGAAGGAAAATTTATATTGCATGCATTTTCAACCCTGTCATAAAAGTAAAATAACACGAGGGGACATTGAAAGGCTTAACGGCCTATGTATTGATTACGTCCCTACACACTACTACTACTACTACTAGTAGTTCCAGGAGAGATATTTCTACGTATGTCATTTATATAAATTAAAAAGAATATGTAATCACGATTTAAAACAGTTATATGTTTTTAGTGCGGTGCTTTTCTTATCGTTGGTCACTGACGTTGTTAATTTCTGGCATTCACAAGATAAACAAACTTGGAGTTTGCAATAGTTTAAGCGAAATTCGAGGGATTTCGGTAATAAATAAATCAGTAACGATAACTCTAAAGAAACTTACGAGGATCGCTTAAGAATTCGTGCGAAGTAAGAAATGTTGTCCTGCTAAAAAAGAAAAAAAAATGTATGTTAATTTCTTGCATGAATAGCAAACTGTTTACATGAAAGCAAGTAACGGCTACCCATTCCTCTTGACAATGATTTGAAGGACACCCCCAGCCCTCACCCTGAAACGCGGAATCTAATCGTTTTGCCTCGGATTCAGCTCGTGAGTTCGTCACAACACTGTCGAACATATGATACGTTTTAACATTTGGCAAAGCATTCAGCGATTGCTTTCAAAATAATTCATATAGAGATCGCAGATAATTGTGTTCAATGCAAAGGTATAAAGCTCTTTAGGAAGAAGAAGAGGATTTCAAGATTTGTACTGACTACAGGAAGTATTCTTTCTTTCCGAGGACCGTCGTCGACCGGAAATCCCTCCCAGCTGATGTCGTCCAGGCCCCCTCCTACAACGCCTTCTGCTTGAGGGCATTGAGCGCCCTCCAGGCACAGTAGATCCCCCCTCCGTCCACCCCCTCTCCTCCCCCCACACACTAGGTCTTTCACTTTTTTTTCCTCCCCCCCCCCCCCCCCCCCCCCCCCCCCCGAGATTAATGGCATACGGATAAGGACTATGAGTACGAAATTCGACTAAAGAGTAGGCCTACACACTTGCACTTCGCCAAAAATGTTAGCAATGGTCAAAGTTATGACTGCTGAACATTAATGGAAGAAGAAGAAGAAGATTATTGTGCCATACTTTTCATGACTCGAACTCTTGCTAAACACACGTCATCATCCACATCACCGCCACAATCAACCTTAAGATCATTCATTAGCTCTGTGGGTTGCATATGTGGAAGAGTCTTCGAAGGACAGGAAAAAACTCTAACACATTGAATTTGAAAAAAAGACCTTGGAACGCCGCTTTTTTTTTGGTGTGCCCAGAAGGAGTAACTGATCCTGGCATGGCCTAACATAGAAGCAGGCCCCAGGAAACAAAAGAAACTTTGTAAATCTATGTAAAATGTGTGTGTTGGGTGGGGTGGCGGTGGGGGATGTCATTGCTTCTCTGCTCTAACTGGCAATCTGAGGTATTGAAGTATTTATAAGTATCACCCATGACTTAAGAAGCCAAGGATGTCAGCTGTCACAGGGTTGATCACTTTTAAATCAGACAGATCACTCCTGTCCCTGATGGTGCTTTGGAGTACAAAAGAGTTCTAGTGGTAGTTGGTTCAGCATTTGATATGACTGAGCTAATGGGGATGATTTTTTTTTTTTTTTTACTAAGGAAGAGCAGGGCTAATGCTAATTTTACTCACCAGTCTTGCTGTCAAAGATATTTTTTTCAGCATAATCAGTCTACCTGCTGTTGGTGGTTGAGGAAGGGTGTTTGAGGGAGGGTGACTGGAGATTTTCTTTAATATGGCTGATGCCTTGGAAGTATTGTCATATAGCAGTTCTCACAGATATTGCTGCTTTACATCGGATAGCCTCAGTTTTGTCAATGTTGCCTGCATGTGCATTAATGCAGTGCTTATGTGCTAAGAAATGTGCATTATATGTGTTATCTAAACATGTGTGTGGCTTGTGTTTGTCTAGAGAGGCTGTTGTTTGTATCACAAATTTATGCTTGTCAATTCTTTATGAGATGAAGGGATGCAGCTCTGGAGTCTTTCTGTACAGATAGATCCCCTACCTTCTGCCACGTTAAAAAAAAAAAAAAAATCTGGCAAACAGGAAATGACAGTTGTACACACTGTAGAAGTGGACTCTAGCTGTCCAGTCTGCAGTATTTGACCAGTATCATGTATGGCTTTAGATGTGTTTCCTGTCTTTTTAATGATTTAAAACAAAATCTTGGATAGAAAAATCAATGGGAATCGTTGATGTCCCAGAATGGCGTGTCTTATCTGTGATAATGTCAACAGTCTAGCTACCTTGCCATGACTGGTTTGTATGTTTTTATTTTTTTGTTTTTCAGGGTCTGACCATTTCAGGATATGACCTTTTTTCTTGTATGAGACTGACAACACTGGAAACGCTCTGTGTGTTTAGCTGGGCGATAAGGATGAAAATCAGAATAGACTTATGAGGTCCTGTACTTTTTATCATTAGATGTGTGTGGGAACCCTGTGATATTAGTGGTTATTTTTCCTCTAACATTTGTACTTCTGGACTTGTTGTGTCTGCAGACGTGTATACTGCAGTGCAAGATGGATGCTGATATTCATACAGAGGTCCCGGTGGTGCTGAAAAGATTGGTGCGCATGATTGCACGTGGCTTTTTCTCCATGGAGCATGCTATCATTATCGACATGCTGGTACGACATCCATGTATTAAAGTAAGTGGTCAGATCAAACATGAAATAATCATGCAACTCAAATGGTCTTTGCATTTAAACATGATTATCCCATGGTATTTATCAATTTTAGATGACAGAAGTTTTTACCTTATCTAATGAGGGAACAAAATAGAGATTTATGATTACCCAGTATCAAGAGATTGTCAGTGAAACGTTGCACATGGATAAGATCTAAAAAGAAAGTTATGTCGAATGTCTGCTTCAACTTTGTATTTTGTTGTTTAGAGGATCAGAGACAACCAGAAATCATGGATGAGAAAGTGACTATTATCTTGACCACTGCAGTATTTTGTTGGCTGGACTCTTTGATTACCAGATTAAGATACCTTATAGAAGGGTTTAGAATTCTGTTGTCGATAATGAAGTCTTGTTGTAATAGTTTAGAGAAAATGATGGTGTCTTTGGAATGAGGCCTTTGTTCATCATATCCAGTTAATATATACAGAGTGCTACTTTTCAGGGTCAGGTTGTGAAATAGTGTATTATGAAAATCTGAAAAATCACTCTCCGGGCCCTGCAAAATTTTGTGGTGTTCTAGGCCTGCAAACTATTGTCTCTGCTGTTCTGGCTGCAGGGGTCCCACTTTTCAGGCTCAGACTGGAAATGCGGCTTTGAGAAACCTGAAAAATGCTTTTGAGAGAGCCACCCATAGTTGGCAGACTGCTCTAAAATAATCCATTTGAACACCCAGGTTTTCTCAGCTTGGAAAGAATGGAGCATGGAGCAAAACGTGACCCCTTTAGGATGGTCATTATCTGACTTTGTCATCATGCAGTCATCTTCCTGTCTTCATTTCTGCTCTGGTGTCATCATGCAGTCATCTTTCTGTCTTGATTTCTGCTCTGGTGTCACCATGCAGTCATCTTCCTGTCTTCATTTCTGCTCTGGTGTCACCATGCAGTCATCTTCCTGTCTTCATTTCTGCTCTGGTGTCATCATGCAGTCATCTTCCTGTCTTCATTTCTGCTCTGGTGTCACCATGCAGTCATCTTCCTGTCTTCATTTCTGCTCTGGTGTCATCATGCAGTCATCTTCCTGTCTTCATTTCTGCTCTGGTGTCACCATGCAGTCATCTTCCTGTCTTCATTTCTGCTCTGGTGTCATCATGCAGTCATCTTCCTGTCTTCATTTCTGCTCTGGTGTCACCATGCAGTCATCTTCCTGTCTTCATTTCTGCTCTGGTGTCACCATGCAGTCATCTTCCTGTCTTCATTTCTGCTCTGGTGTCATCATGCAGTCATCTTTCTGTCTTCATTTCTGCTCTGGGATCTGTTCGATACATTGGCAGGAATGGACAGTGTCAAATTATTCAGTGAGACTGAAGATAATTTGAACACTGGAGTCGAGGGTTAGGTGGAAAACGAGGGGAAGTGGTCTTGTTTTGATGAGGGTAAATTTGACCAGGGAATCAAGGACAAATAATTGGATTAAGCAGATGAGCCACATTGTTGTCTGGCAGCAGCCCACCCCCACCCCATCTCCCAATGCCCATCCAACTCTTCACCTCCCATCCCCCCTCCCCCCTTACTCAGTTACCTCCACATCCCCCCCCACCCCACTTTTACAAAGATTTGATAGGAATATTCAACAATCTCACCCATCCCCACTTCATCCCCTTCTTTTTTACTTTCTGGCCTGGGCAGTGTAGATGAAAAATTTTGTGAACTAATTTTAATCGTTTTTCTGGCTTTCATCTGGTTGAGTAGCACCCTGCATTTAGATAGGCGGTCTTATTTCATTTATTTCTGAGTGTGCCCAAATGTGTTTGAAACACCATCAGCTGATGGCACAACCTGTGTGTGTGTGTGTGTGTGTGTGTGTGTGTGTGTGATTGTTTATCAATAAACTACTTTAACAGTGATTATTACTGATCTTTTTTAAAAGTCGAATATTTAAGCCTTTTGAAATCTGCAGAAAACTTTATACAAGGAGGAAAGCTTGTAGAAGTTAAGAGATTAGACCATTTCTGGTTGAAGAGAAAGAGATCAGCCCCAGATCCTTCTTAAATGATGATGAAAACAAACAAACAAAACAGTAACCCAAACAGATTTATTGTTTATTTATGTACTTTACAATATATGAAGTGACACTAATCATTAAAGGTCTACTTTAGAGGTTTTCGATAATTGGTCAGCTTATGCAGAAATATGAAATGTTTGATAAATTGGTAAAACAAACATCCGATTCTCTCCCGATCACACGAAATCGATCCGCGAAAGTGGGCATTTTCACCTGTAATCAGGAAAATGGGAGGTAATCAACTAAATCTTGGCATGGCTTAACTACTCTTGGATGTGACGTCACATGATGGACTGGCCGTCAGCCGCGACCTACACAACAAGCCAACGGCGACAGAAAGCGATTCTGATGGTTCTTGCACATCCCGATCGGTATTTAATTTATCATGTAAAAGCAGTGACTATGATTGCGACAGCCAATGTAACTCTGGGGATGTTTCTGCAAGGCCTTTACCTTATCAGTTTGAACGCTAAGTTCTTTTTACCACGTCAGTTCCAGCTGGACCACGGAAACGAGCTATTCAGTTCCAGCTGGACGCCCGAACACATCATTCCGAAGGCGTACGGACTTTACCGAAGTCTCGAGGGAGGCTACCGACTGACTTCTTGATGCGATCACGCGTGGACGGCCAGCGGAGATTCTCCTTCCTCAAGCCTTAACGTGTTCATTCAATTTAACAAGTGTGATCTGTCCATAGATAAGAACAGAATAAACGTGCGACTATCGTACTCATCTGTACGAGCTTACCACTCCGCCTTCAAAGTATACGCGCACAATGCAGACGAAGTTTTTGATCCACTCGAACGGGCTCGGCAATTGTCGGAACAGCTCGTTTCCGTGGTCCAGCTGGAACTGACGTGGTAAAAATAACTTAGTGGCCCGGCATGGTTGCACCAACCGAATCCACTTATTTCGAGTATCTGGATCAGATGGAAATGTGTGCAAAGAATATCCGTCTCCTGCTGAGCTGCTGCACACGCCTACAGCACAATATCTGCCACCCCCTCGTGACTTTTTAGGCTGTGGGGATCGCAACTCGTGTTGATTTAACTTGGCGTTGGCTTGTTGTGTAGGTCGCGGCTTACGGCCAGTCCATCAAGTGACGTCACGGGGTTTTCGGTCTACCGCGCGGGGTTTGAACAGGTGTGCAAAACTCGTTTTTTATCTATTAAATTCTTCCGGCGACTTTTTTTGAAAAATGAATACCATACTGTAGTTATATGACATGTAGACCTGTTTTTAACAAATTATCGAAAATCTCTAAAGTAGACCTTTAATCTAGAAAAGGCATTTTAAAGAAACTTTGTCATTCTCTCTTGAAAATTCATGCACCCTTCAGTGCCTCATTTTTTGAGAATATGTGTATTTGTACGTACATGTACACAGGTAACAGTGCTTGTGTATATTCTGTCTTGAAGAAAGTGTGATCCCTGTATGTTTATCAGGTACATCTACCTTTATTTATCAGTTATGTTTGTATTGATTTATTTCTTTTTATTTGTTAATTTCATCATGTTTTATGTAAAATTAATCAATTTTACAACTTGAATGTTGATTTTAAGATCTTTTGTTCATTTGCTGATGTAAAAATTGGTAACAGAAACCAGGATTGGTTAAAGAAAAAAACCCCTGTTTACTTCAAGTTCATGATACGTTTGTTTGTTTTTCATTTTCTGGATCGTTGATGTTCAGTAAATGATGGCTTGTAACAGGAGGAAAGGAGTTTGGTCATGGGAGAGAGAGAGAGTGCATTGTTTTTTTTTTAGGTACAGGGTGTGTGAGTGTGTGTGTGTGTGTGTGCGTGTGTGTGTGTGTGTGTGTGTATGTGTGTGTGTGAGTGTGTGTGTGTGTGTGTGTGTGTGTGTGTGTGTGTGTGTGTGTGTGTGTGTATGTGTGTGTGTGTGTGCACGCGCATGTGTGTGTGTGTACTTTTTGCCTGAGCATAATATCAATGCATTGTCTGTTGAAATGTGCATCTTGTTTTCTATCTATTGGTACTGATTCTTCTTGGTTTTGTGATAAATCAGTAATTTAAACTTGATGATAGCAAAACGAAGCAACATTTGTGTATGTAAGTGGATTAAAAATTTTTTTTGTTCATTTTAAGGAGGATGATCTGTCAGATCTACTGAGATACGAGAAGCGGCATTTACGTTCCTTGCTGAACACACTGAAGAACGAAAAATTCCTGAAAAGTCGGATGCGTCTGGAAACGGACGCAGACGGCAAGTCAACGCGGCACAGCTACTACTTCATCTCCTACAATGTTTTCGTCAATGTTGTCAAATACAAGCTGGACCACATCCGCAAAAAGATTGAGCAAGAAGAGCGCAACTCCAGCAGTCGAGCGTCGTTCAAGTGAGTCGTGGTCGAAGTGCTGTGATGTAGGAGGTCTATGATGCATGTATTTTTCTTAATGATGGTCACCTTGTGTCTGTGTATATTGTCTTTACGGAGTAAGGAAGATGAGTCATAAGAAAGATGGGGAGTTTGAATTATGAGGGAGAGAGAGTGGGTGAGAGAACGAGTGTGTGTGTGTGTGTGTGTGTGTGTGTGTGTGTGTGTGTGTGTGTGTGTGTGTGTGTGTGTGAGAGAGAGAGAGAGAGTAATTAAGTAATGAGATTAAAAAACCAAAACAGAAAATCCTCAATATATTGCCCAATTTGTGTATCAAGTTGTCGTTCACAGTGGTTTCAAACATTGAAACAGAGGAACTTTCTTCACAGACCTATGGTTTGCAATGAGAAAAAGCCTTGTTTTTGTACAGTTAAACTGGTGTTAAAAACACTGAGCTTTTTTTTCTGTCTACCTTTCTAATCATTTTTTCTTTATAGAAGGTACACACAAGCTGTCCTGGGGTGAAAGTCCATATCCTTGAGAAATTATTTGGATATGTGGCTCTTATTAAAGTCTTTCAGAGAATTAGGCAGAGTTCATATCAAGGTTGCAATGGTTAAGAGAGATGCAGACATTCTCAATGTTGCATCAAGTAGACGATGCAGTGGGTTTGTTTTATCCATTGATTTGTAACGTTTATATCTAACAGTAACAAATAAGCAAAAGAATTCTTTTGAAAAAAAATTTCTGTCTGATTCTTGCCAGGAGAAGAGACCAACAATAACTAACATGCTATTACTACCAGTTTATTGCACGGTGCTATTACTACCAGTTTATTGCACGGTGCTATTACTACCAGTTTATTGCACGGTGCTATTACTACCAGTTTATTGCACGGTGCTATTACTACCAGTTTATTGCACGGTGCTATTACTACCAGTTTATTGCACGGTGCTATTACTACCAGTTTATTGCACGGTGCTATTACTACCAGTTTATTGCACGGTGCTATTACTGCCAGTTTATTGCACGGTGCTATTACTACCAGTTTATTGCACGGTGCTATTACTACCAGTTTATTGCACGGTGCTATTACTGCCAGTTTATTGCACGGTGCTATTACTGCCAGTTTATTGCACGGTGCTATTACTGCCAGTTTATTGCACGGTGCTATTACTGCCAGTTTATTGCACGGTGCTATTACTACCAGTTTATTGCACGGTGCTATTACTACCAGTTTATTGCACGGTGCTATTACTACCAGTTTATTGCACGGTGCTATTACTACCAGTTTATTGCACGGTGCTATTACTACCAGTTTATTGCACGGTGCTATTACTACCAGTTTATTGCACGATGTTTTTATGGAGAAAGAAAAACAAAAACATCAAAGGGAATGAGTTGTGGATATTCTGTGCTCACCATTGCTTGAAGAATAATCTGAGTGTGATAAGTTTTCCTAGTTTGTTAGTTTTCTTTTAGAAGAAGGAATATGAAAAAGAAGCTGTAAACTTCAGAGAGAAGGAATATGAAAAAAAAGCTGTAAACTTCAGAGAGAAAGAATATGAAAAAAAAGCTGTAAACTTCAGAGAGAAGGAGCAAACAAAACAAAGATGTTGCATTGATAAGGGGCCATAACTCAAAACAGGAAGTGTAGGATAAGACAGGGCGTGGGCAGCCACAAGTCCAAACTGTTAAGAACAGACATGAATTAATATTTGTATCATAAACTCTTTGGATGCTTGAAGTTTGATTGATAGAGCAGACAATGAACTATGAAAGGAAGAGAGGGAAGGACAGAGAGGAAATACACTTGCCTTTACTGCCTGTTGCATCTGCCTTGGCTTAAGGCTGTGTCAGGCCCATTGACATGGGCTAGAATGCCAAGACTACATCAAAATGTTGTTATGCTGTGTCAGGCCAATTGACATAGGCTAGAACACCACTGTTACATCAAAATGGTGTTATGCTGTGTCAGGCCAATTGACACGGGCTAGAACACCAAGGTTACATCAAAATGTTATGCTGTGTCAGACCAATTGACACAGGCTAGAACACCAAGGTTACATCAAAATGTTATGCTGTGTCAGACCAATTGACACAGGCTAGAACACCAAGGTTACATCAAAATGGTGTTATGCTGTGTCAGGCCAATTGACACGGGCTAGAATACCAAGGTTACATCAACATGTTGTTATGCTCTGCATAGTTATGTGGGGATTGTCTTCAGTTGTGACAAGCTCCTAGCATAACATTATCAGTCTCAAAAATCCCCTGAAGTCGGAATGTGCTGCCCATGTGGCGGGGTAATCAAAAACGGTCACACACGTAATGCTCTCATCCCTAGCTGATGCATATGTACCATAGTGTTCAAGTGCTTCAGCTATTCGGATGATCCCTGGAGTCTTTTAGCTAGGGTACGACAAACAACAACAACTGCCTGTTGTAGGTGCCCCGACTGCAGCAAGACCTTCACAGACTTCGAGGTGGGACAGTTGCTGGACTTTGCCACACAGCGTCTGCTGTGCACGTACTGTCAGTCGGAGGTGGTGGAGGATGAGAGTTCTCTGCCCGCCAAGGACGCCCGTACTTCGCTGGCCCGCTTCAACGAGCAGATCCAGCCCATCTACAACCTGCTGCAGGAATGTGAAAACATCAAACTGGCCCCTGCCTTGCTGGAGCCAGAGCCCACCGACATCAAGAAGATCACCAGGTAAGCTGCTACAGGGTGGTAAAGACTGGCTGTCGATCGGCTGAATGTCACCTCAGCCACTGTTCAAGCCCAGCTGGTAAGTTGTAAAATGAATAAGATAGGTTACTTTGACCAGCTTTTGTGGCGAAGTGGTTAGTGTTGTGGACTTGCAGGCTGTGAGTTTGTGGGGTCAGTTCCCATCACAGGCGTTCATTTGTGAGATTGTTCAGCCTGGCTGGGTCATACTCAAAGGTGAGTATGCTGTGAGCTCATCTGGAACACTGGGACCGTCCAGTTGCGTTTCACGTGTCTCTGAGAATGTTGCTCAAATTTCCTGACCAACACTGGAGGTGTCTGTCTTCCTTGGGCCTGGTTGATGCTAGGATATCCTATGAAAGGAAGCATGAACTACATCCTGGTAATGGTCTCTGGCCAGAATGGAGCTCCAGAACATCATTTTCATCATCCTTTTCCTCTCTGATCTCCAGAACATCATTTTCATCATCCTCTTCCTCTCTGATCACAATAGATGATAAAAGAATGGAGCTCCAGAACATCATTTTCATCATCCTTTTCCTCTCTGATCTCCAGAACATCATTTTCATCATCCTTTTCCTCTCTGATCACAATAGATGATAAAAGAATGGGGCTCCAGAACATCATTTTCATCATCCTCTTCCTCTCTGATCACAATAGATGATAAAAGAATGGGGCTCCAGAACATTATTTTCATCATCCTTTTCCTCTCTGATCACAGTAGATGATGAACAGTCTCAGATTGCAGGGTCTTTCATGCCCTGCTGTCACGGTGATCTCAATTTCTATTTCTTCTATGTCTATGCTTGTGAGTTAGTTTCAGAGACGTTGGTATTGGCTGAATTCATGGGGACTGTCTCTGGACAGTCAAGGTGCCACCCTTCAGAAGGGGATGCTTACATGTACTGTCTCCACAATGAAGCAACAGTTGTGGTCACTTTGGGGTGGGGGGCTTGGTAGATGATGTGCTGCCTGTATACGAGCAGAACGTGCACCAGCAAACATCACCCAAGTGACTGAGCGGCACTGCTGTGTCTCCTCTGATGGGTTGCCTCATGGTGAGTGGACTGGTTCCTGTAAACTGAGGGTGCTGAGGCTGTGATAGAAGAATGAGCCACACGGGGTGTGGCTGTGTTTGGGGAGCCAGAATGAGCAATGAGGGAACAGTGCCTCTGGTGTGGTGTGGAAGGTGAGGAAGGTTATGATGACTCGGTCATAATGCGTGAAAGAATATGCATGTGTAAGTCTGTGAAAAAGTTGATTTTTTTATTTTAATTGGAATGGAAGTGTACTGATACACTGCTTTGGTGATGTTTAGTTTTGTTGCTTGACCGAATTAGCCTTTCTTCTTTTTTTCTTTTTAAATTTTTTTATTTGCCACAAATGTTTGTATAATGTGAACATTCTTTCATTGAAATTTTTTTCCTTGATTCAGTTTCATGTTCTTGTTTCTTAATTTTGTTTGTTTCTTTTGTTTGTACGTTTGCTTCAAACCATGTGTGTGCACTTCACTTGTGTACATCTACTGTATTTTATTGAATTCTTACATTGTTTTACTTTGTAATACCAAAGTATCCTCCTAATGCCCTGAACTGCTGCCATACATGAGAGTGAATGACTTCAGTTTTACATGCCCAATCAGAAAAATGACAGCGTACATTCATTTATTGAAATGTTTTATGAGACTTCACATTCACTACTTTATTTATGTCTGAGAACATGCTGATAAAAAGTGCAGATTTTGTAGTGTAGGCTATGGTTAATCCAACCTCTGGGAAAATACTGAAGTTAGCAAGTGTATGGTAGGGCAACTACACATTATCATGAGCAAGAAAAGTTTCAGCAGTCATGGGTCTGACTGCTTGACATCTATAACATCTGTTTTCATTTTAGGTTTATTTGTACCACATGCATAGTCCATGCATGCATTCTTTAGGTGGCTGACTTGCTACCAGAGTGGCACATTTGGTTCTGATTTGGTAGAACTGGAACAAAAGCTCATGATCTTTTCTAAAGATTGACCCTGAATGGCTGGCCTGTATTGTAGAGATCATGCAGAATTTTTTCAACCATCTCACAACAGGTCCCAGCTGTCTGCATTGTTACTTCCCTTTAATTGTGTGGGCTCTGTACTGACTTAACCTTTACCAGCCGTGTCGGCTGAGAGTGGCAGATGGGATTTCTTTCCCTTGCAGCCGAGGCTGGCGGACGGGCAGACATTACACTCTGCTGTGTCCGCCATTATCGGCAGACGGGAACATGAAATATTCCTACACTTCCCTTGAAATGGTCTGGGGGTGGTGTGCCAGAAAGATGTCGGTCAGGCGAAGGGGTGGTTCCAATTTCTCGCTCAATGAAGTGCTTGAAATTATATTACAAAGTGGATCTGACGATGAGGGCAGTGACAGAGATATCGATAATTACAACAGAGAAGAGGGAAATGAATTATTTGAAGATGCAGCCAAAAAGTAATGATTCTGATGATGAATCATCAATATCAACTGCAGCAGATGATGCCGCATCACACATGGATGACGTTGAGGCCAATTCAGAAGATTCAAACATAATTGCATTTGATCAAAACACGGCCAGTGCAAACAATCGCGATGTCGCTTACTTGTTTGCTTCTGGATTTGACAGCATGTTGTAAAAGAACGGAATAGAATGTAAACAAAGAATTTTTTTTACTTGTCAGCCACGTTTTTCAACGGATAGTCGCGTCTACACATTAAAAGTAAGTGATTGGAAATTACTAAGTTCGATTAGTTGAGTGTTTGTCCTCTCCATTGACACATAACACAACACTGTCAGTTGTTGTCTAGCTACCATAAAAAAAAAAAAAAAGTGGTGAAATATACGCGTCAGCAGGAACTAGCGCCGTGCAGGACAAGGGAATCGTGCCATGCATGCCGCCCACGGCTGGATAGTATTAAAAATGTATGATATGTATCTGGACACATGAAAAAAACAATAACCCCACAAAACCTGCTGCATAGTTCATATGGTTTTGAGAAGCCAGCAGGTTAAGGGTGTATAGCTAGAAGTGAATGTTTTCTTTGAATTATTTCTGAGTTTTGCTTTTTTACTACTGTTTTGGCTATGTGTTATTAGATCTTGTGTGAGCCAGGTGTTTTCAACATTTATCTAAAGCAGCATGATTCGAAGCGTTTTCTTTCATGAATGTTTTCTTCACTGAAAGTTTGTCTACTTTGAGTGGTTTGTTCATTATTGAACATTTTATTCTCTTTATTAACTTTTTTTGTTTTCTATAGAATCTTTTTCTTTATCAAGTACTTAAAAAAATTATTAAATGCATTCTTTATTGACCATTTTTCTTTCTTGAATATTTCCCTCATTGAAAATTTCTCTCTGAAATGTTTTCTTAATTGAACATTTTTATGATTGGAGATCTTTTTCTTAGTGGGCATTTTTCTTGAATGTTCTACCTACTGAACAGTTTCTTCTTTGGATATGCTTTTTATTTTGTTTTCTTTATATAATTTGTTTTTTATTTATTGAAACTTTTTCATTTTGTAAAGCGTATCAAACATTTCCTCAAACTAAGCATGTTCCTTCCCTTCCTGTTTGAAGGAGCCAGGGGAGTCAGCCGAACAAGGCGCGGCCTGACGCCGACAGCATGGTGTGGAGCGGGTCAGCATCTCGCAACATCGGCTTTGGCTACTCCGAGTCCAGCGTGACCATCACGGTCGGGGAAGACGCGGGGTCAGCGTCGCCGGAAAAGAAGGAGGTGCCCATCTGGATGCAGAAGAGCACCGTGGATGGTGTCCCTTTGCTGGACGGGGGAGATTCCTTGGTACGACTCTGTTGTTGAGGCTTCTTGTACTCTGTGTGTGTGTGTGTGTGTGTGTGTGTGTGTGTGTGTGTGTGTGTGTGTGTGTGTGTGTAGATGTGTGTGTGTGTATGTGTCATTATCATCATCATTATGAATACTTATATAGCGCCTATCCTCGGCTAGGGACCAAACTCTAAGTGCTTTGCAATCCACTCTCTTTACACAACGGGCTGCCTACCTGGGTAGTGCCGACTGAAGAGCTGCCAGCTGGCGCTTCATTCAGTCGTTTCCCGTGTCATCCAGTCAGTATCGTTCAATGTCATTCACTCAGTTTCCTTACTTCCTTCATTCTTTCCATTTCTCACGCAGGGTGCATGCTATGTGTAACGTGTCATCCATACCAACGGCCAAACTGGCCTTCTGTTCCGAAAGTTGGTGATGGGAGTTTACATGTGTGCAAGATGTTATATATGTGCGTTCACACACGGAACCTCGGTTTATAGTCTCATTTGAAGGACTGTATGGGAAATGAAGTCAGAATCAATGTTAACTCCGAGGGAAAAACCCTCTGTACCAAAACGGCCCTGCAGAGATTCGAACCCGTAACCCCAGGATCACCAAGATTACGAGTCTGGCGCTCTTCCACTGAGCTATTCGGCCCCCTGTGTGTGTGTGTGTGTGTGTGTGTGTAGGTGTGTGTGTGTGTGTGTGTGTGTGTGTGTGTGTGTGTTTGTTTGTGTGCGTGCGTGTGTGTGTGTGCGTGCGTGCGTGCGCATGCGGGTGCGTGCGTGTGTGCTTGGGTGCGTGTCTGTGTGTGTGCGCTTGTGTGTGCATGTGTGTGTGTGTATGTGTGTGCGATTTTGTGTGTTGTGCATGCATAAATGTTTTCAGTCAAGGTGTTTTTGTTTTCTTTTTCAGTTCAAAGGAACTGATAGTCTCTAAAAACAAACTTTTGTGTTCTTGGAAAGAAACGATAGAGTAAAGGAAAGATAACCTGATGTATGACGTCCACATGTATATGTGAGTCGCCGTCATGGAATAGGTCTGATGTATGACGTCCACATGTATATGTGAGTCGCCGTCATGGAATAGGTCTGATGTATGACGTCCACATGTATATGTGAGTCGCCGTCATGGAATAGGTCTGATGTATGACGTCCACATATATATGTGAGTCGCCGTCATGGAATAGGTCTGATGTATGACGTCCACATGTATATGTGAGTCGCCGTCATGGAATAGGTCTGATGTATGACGTCCACATGTATATGTGAGTCGCCATCATGGAATAGGTCTGATGTATGACGTCCACATGTATATGTGAGTCGCCGTCATGGAATAGGTCTGATGTATGACGTCCACATGTATATGTGAGTCGCCATCATGGAATAGGTCTGATGTATGACGTCCACATGTATATGTGAGTCGCCATCATGGAATAGGTCTGATGTATGATGTCCACATATATATGTGAATCGCCGTCATGGAATAGGTCTGATGTATGATGTCCACATATATATGTGAGTCGCCTTCATATGTATGACGTCCACATATATATGTGAGTCGCCATCATGGAATAGGTCTGATGTATGATGTCCACATATATATGTGAGTCGCCTTCATGGAATAGGTCTGATGTATGACGTCCACATATATATGTGAGTCGCCATCATGGAATAGGTCTGATGTATGATGTCCACATATATATGTGAGTCGCCTTCATATGTATGACGTCCACATATATATGTGAGTCGCCATCATGGAATAGGTCTGATGTATGATGTCCACATATATATGTGAGTCGCCTTCATGGAATAGGTCTGGTGTATGATGTCCACATATATATGTGAGTCGCCATCATGAAATAGGTCTGATGTCATGAACTTGTCATTTTTCAGCTCTTTACACTTCTTTGAAGTGTTCTTTATTCACTTTCCAACGTCAGAACCACTTTCAAGTCAGACCAACAGCACCAGAACAACAGTCTGTTGAAGAAGATCCCCTCTTTCCCATACTATTTTTAACAAATACTGTGTGTCTAGTTTTTAAATATGTTCAGAAAATGTCCATGGAAAGTCTTTGAAAAGCTTTTCCCAATGGAATATTCAGAATCCACATGCCACTTTGGAGAAGTGGTTAGTGTGTCAGGCTTGTATAGGTTAGGATAGCGCAGAATTGAATCATATCAGAAGCAGTTGTTTGTGGGATTTGGGGTTCTGGTTGGTTTCGACCTGAAGTTGAGTGTGCTGCGTGACCTTGGTTTTATTGGCCTCTCCACTTTTGTACCTGCGTTGACTTGATGTCAGAGTTGTTGGCATTAGCGAGTTCCTTGGGGACTGTGGTTAGATGGGGAGATGGGGCCCTGTGGAGGGGGGGGGGGGGGGGGGGGCACCTGCTCATGCCAGTTGCTAAGCGATCATTGTCATGCTGGTTCTGTGACTAAGGAGTTATTCTCATCATTGTCACCTGCGGATGTTTTGATCAAAATGGGTACTGTTGAACACGTCTAAAGTAACTCGACAGTTGTGCGGTACCTTCCCGTCTGGTGGGCTGCCTCAGGATGACATGACTTTGCCTGCTCCCTGTGGACTGGACAGGGACATGACTTTGCCTGCCCCTGTGGACTGGGGGACTGTGACAGGGACATGACTTTGCCTGCTCCCTGTGGACTGTGACAGGGACGTTACTTTGCCTGCTCCCTGTGGATGGGGGACAGTCACAGGGATGTGACTTTGCCTGCTCCCTGTGGACTGTGACAGGGACGTGACTTTGCCTGCCCCCTGTGGACTGGGGGACAGTGACAGGGACATGACTTTGCCTGCTCCCTGTGGACTGTGACAGGGACGTGACTTTGCCTGCCCCCTGTGGACTGGGGGACCAGTGACAGGGACATGACTTTGCCTGCTCCCTGTGGACTGTGACAGGGACGTGACTTTGCCTGCTCCCTGTGGACTGTGACAGGGACATGACTTTGCCTGCTCCCTGTGGACTGTGACAGGGACGTGACTTTACCTGCTCCCTGTGGACTGTGACAGGGACGTGACTTTGCCTGCTCCCTGTGGACTGTGGCAGGGACATGACTTTGCCTGCTCCTGTGGACTGTGACAGGGACGTGACTTTGCCTGCTCCCTGTGGACTGTGACAGGGACATGACTTTGCTGCTCCCTGTGGACTGGGGGACTGTGACAGGGACGTGACTTTGCCTGCTCCCTGTGGACTGTGACAGGGACATGACTTTGCCTGCTCCCTGTGGACTGGGGGACTGTGACAGGAACGTGACTTTGCCTGCTCCCTGTGGACTGGGGGACTGTGACGGGGACATGACTTTGCCTGCTCCCTGTGGACTGGGGGACTGTGACAGGAACGTGACTTTGCCTGCTCCCTGTGGACTGGGGGACTGTGACAGGGACGTGACTTTGCCTGCTCCCTGTGGACTGGGGGACTGTGACAGGGACGTGACTTTGCCTGCTCCCTGTGGACTGGGGGACTGTGACAGGGACGTGACTTTGCCTGCTCCTGTGGACTGGGGGACTGTGACAGGAACGCGACTTTGCCTGCTCCCTGTGGACTGGGGGACTGTGACAGGGACATGACTTTGCCTGCTCCCTGTGGACTGGGGGACTGTGACAGGGACGTGACTTTGCCTGCTCCCTGTGGACTGGGGGACTGTGACAGGGACATGACTTTGCCTGCTCCCTGTGGACTGTGACAGGGACATGACTTTGCCTGCTCCCTGTGGACTGTGACAGGGACATGACTTTGCCTGCTCCCTGTGGACTGGGGGACTGTGACAGGAACGTGACTTTGCCTGCTCCCTGTGGACTGGGGGACTGTGACAGGGACATGACTTTGCCTGCTCCCTGTGGACTGGGGGACTGTGACAGGGACGTGACTTTGCCTGCTCCCTGTGGACTGGGGGACTGTGACAGGGACATGACTTTGCCTGCTCCCTGTGGACTGTGACAGGGACATGACTTTGCCTGCTCCCTGTGGACTGTGACAGGGACATGACTTTGCCTGCTCCCTGTGGACTGTGACAGGAACGTGACTTTGCCTGCTCCCTGTGGACTGGGGGACTGTGACAGGGACGTGACTTTGCCTGCTCCCTGTGGACTGTGACAGGGACGTGACTTTGCCTGCTCCCTGTGGACTGGGGGACTGTGACAGGGACGTGACTTTGCCTGCTCCTGTGGACTGGGGGACTGTGACAGGGACGTGACTTTGCTGCTCCCTGTGGACTGTGACAGGGACATGACTTTGCCTGCTCCCTGTGGACTGGGGGACTGTGACAGGGACGTGACTTTGCCTGCTCCCTGTGGACTGGGGGACTGTGACAGGGACAATGTTGTGGGAGAGATGGAGTGACCAGCATGGAGGGTGGGGATGGGAGTGAGTGGTAGGGAGGTGCATGGGAGATAGGTAGAATGTGTTTATAGACAGTCGCAAAGAAAGTTTACTGTTTCCATATCCGCTCCACGTCTGTGGCCTTGGTTTGATTCCATAGGGGTCATTAGTATCGGCAGTTCATGGGGGCTGTCATAGGATGGACATGGTGGCGCCTCAGGAGGGAGAGTTCACTCTCACTGGCTCTATGACTAAGTGATCATTGTTGTCAGTATGGGGCTTACTAGTAGCTGGTGTCCTGATATGTTGGATCAGCACAGGCACCACTGAACACCACTGAAGTGCCTTGGCAGCAGTGCAGTGTCTCCTCTGGTGGGTTACCTCTTGACGACTTCATGTTGACTGCTCCTGTGATTGCTGGTGCGGAGACTGCGGCGGGACGGGGGGTTGGAGTGAGCGGTGTGGGTGCAATGACACTGATGTGGCACAGAAAATGGGACAGCAAAAAAAAAGAAAAAAGAATGTGTTTATAGTCAGTCGCAAAGAATGTTGACAGGAGGGTTACAGTCAGTCAGATTAATGAAAGTTTAGATTTTGTGATTGAGACAGAGTTGCCAAGTGCCGTGCTTTTGCCGGAGCGTGCTACAGTTTCGTTGACAGTGCTATTCTGCTACACCTTGTGACAAATTTCGATGCAAAAAACAACAACAAAAACATAAATATAATAATTGGAAAAGAATGCGCTTCACTGACTTTGTGGCTTCTTAAAAACGGTACTGAGATAAGAGATCTTTAGACAGTAGACTTCTTTTGTCCAAATAGGCCAAGTTGATGGCAAGACCAATTAGAAGAGAAAACGTAGAACACAGCTGTGTCATGCAGTGTCAGACCACAATATAAGTCTGTGGCATCATCTTTGTCATCCTCATTCGCACTGTTCATCCCGTTAACAAAAAGGGGCAGCAAATTCTGTGGCCCTTCATGCCCTGCTTCCATGCTGAGGTCATGTCAAAGTCACTGGCATCGGCAAGGTCATGGGTATTGTCATTGTCCTTCAAGATCAACCACCATTGTACTCCAGAGGATTCCATCCCACTGTGGGATCACTGGCAGTGAGAAGGCTGACGCTCTGTCCAGGGCAGACAGCAATATGGAGCAGTTTAGCTACCCGGTGACCTACAGAGAGGCCAAAACTATCCTCCACAATGAACATGAAAACCAGTGTATGAGAGGGCTGGGTGCAGACAGTGATGCTGATCCAGTCCATCAGCTCCAGAGATACCAGCAAACAATCCTCTTCAGACTGAGAACTGGCTGTTGCCGACTGCTGAGCCACTTCAGCTGAATTAAGATTGCCCACACAGACGAATGTCTGTGTGGCACTGGATCTCAGACCCTCAGAACACATCCTCCAACACTGTCCAGCCCATGATGCTCTGTGGAGTCGGACCTGGCCAGAGGGAGCAGAGCTGCAGTTACAGCTTTGAGGCAGCTGTCGAGACTTTGAGAGGACTGTGGCAGCTTTGAGGCAGCTGTCGAGACTTTGAGAAGACTGTGGGATTCATTGTGGTGGCAGGACTGAAGATCTGACGCAACCAAAAAAAAATCGACCGCAGAAGAAAAAGGATGGCAGCATTCCCCAGTGGGAGAGCTCAGATGTACACACTCCCTGGTTACACAGTTCATGTTATCAGCTATTGGCTCAGATGTACACACTCCCTGGTTACACAGTTCATGTTATCAGCTATTGGCTGAGGTGTACACACTCCCTGGTTACACAGTTAATGTTATCAGCTAGGGGTCAGATGTACACACTCCCTGGTTACACAGTTAATGTTATCAGCTAGAGGTTCAGTTATACACACTCCCTGGTTACACAGTTAATGTTATCAGGGGCTGAGATGTACACACTCCCTGGTTACACAGTTAATGTTATCAGCTAGAGGCTCAGATGTACTCGCTTCCTGGTTACACAGTTCCTGGTTACACAGTTAATGTTATCAGCTAGAGGCTCAGATGTACTCGCTTCCTGGTTACACAGTTAATGTTATCAGCTAGAGGCTCAGATGTACTCGCTTCCTGGTTACACAGTTCCTGGTTACACAGTTAATGTTATCAGCTAGAGGCTCAGATGTACTCGCTTCCTGGTTACACAGTTAATGTTATCAGCTAGAGGCTCAGATGTACTCGCTTCCTGGTTACACAGTGAATGTTATCAGCTAGAGGCTCAGATGTACACACTCCCTGGTTACACAGTGAATGTCATCAGCTAGAGGTTCAGATGTACACACTCCCTGGTTACACAGTGAATGTCATCAGCTGGGGGTCAGATGTACACACTCCCTGGTTACACAGTGAATGTTATCAGCTGGGGGTCAGATGTACACACTCCCTGGTTACACAGTGAATGTTATCAGCTAGGGCTCAGATGTACACACTCCCTGGTTACACAGTGAATGTTATCACAGTGCCTGGTTACACAGTGAATGTTATCACAGTGCCTGGTTACACAGTGAATGTTATCACAGTGCCTGGTTACACAGTGAATGTTATCACAGTGCCTGGTTACACAGTGAACGTTATCAGCTAGGGCTCAAGAGATGGTGTCCTGCATGTGTTGGATCAGAAAAGGCACCACCAGAATCCACCACCAGAATCCACCACCAGAATCCACGACCAGAATCCACCACCAGAATCCACCAAAGTGATTGTGATTGCTCGTTGGTGGACTGTCGATGCTGTTGTTTGACCTTTGCAGACCAAGATGACCACGACTTCTGCTATCACTGGGTGGTGGTGTGTGTATGAAGAGGGTGAATCAGGCCAATCCTGGCATTGAATAGTCTGTAGCAGTGAGGACAGGGCAGACTTGATCCTGGCATTGAATAGTCTGTTGCAGTGAGGACAGGCAGACTTGATCCTGGCATTGAATAGTCTGTAGCAGTGAGGACAGGGCAGACTTGATCCTGGCATTGAATAGTCTGTAGCAGTGAGGACAGGGCAGACTTGATCCTGGCATTGAATGGTCTGTTGCAGTGTGGACAGGGCAGACTCCTGGCATTGAATAGTCTGTTGCAGTGAGGACAGGGCAGACTTGATCCTGGCATTGAATAGTCTGTAGCAGTGAGGACAGGGGGCAGACTCCTGGCATTGAATAGTCTGTTGCAGTGAGAACAGGGGGCAGACTCCTGGCATTGAATAGTCTGTTGCAGTGAGGACAGGGCAGACTCCTGGCATTGAATAGTCTGTTGCAGTGAGGACAGGGCAGACTCCTGGCATTGAATGGTCTGTTGCAGTGAGGACAGGGTAGACTCCTGGCATTGAATAGTCTGTAGCAGTGAGGACAGGGGGCAGACTCCTGGCATTGAATAGTCTGTAGCAGTGAGGACAGGGGGCAGACTCCTGGCATTGAATAGTCTGTAGCAGTGAGGACAGGGCAGACTCCTGGCATTGAATAGTCTGTAGCAGTGAGGACAGGGGGCAGACTCCTGGCATTGAATAGTCTGTAGCAGTGAGGACAGGGGGCAGACTCCTGGCATTGAATAGTCTGTAGCAGTGAGGACAGGGGGCAGACTCCTGGCATTGAATAGTCTGTAGCAGTGAGGACAGGGGGCAGACTCCTGGCATTGAATACTCTGTAGCAGTGAGGACAGGAGGCAGACTCCTGGCATTGAATAGTCTGTAGCAGTGAGGACAGGGGGCAGACTCCTGGCATTGAATAGTCTGTTGCAGTGAGGACAGGGCAGACTCCTGGCATTGAATGGTCTGTTGCAGTGAGGACAGGGTAGGCTCCTGGCATTGAATGGTCTGTTGCAGTGAGGACAGGGTAGGCTCCTGGCATTGAATGGTCTGTTGCAGTGAGGACAGGGGGCAGACTCCTGGCATTGAATAGTCTGTTGCAGTGAGGACAGGGCAGACTCCTGGCATTGAATGGTCTGTTGCAGTGAGGACAGGGTAGGCTCCTGGCATTGAATGGTCTGTTGCAGTGAGGACAGGGTAGGCTCAGGGCATTGAATGGTCTGTTGCAGTGAGGACAGGGCAGACGTGGTCCTGGCATTGAATAGTGTGTTACAATGTGGACAGGGCAGACTTGGAGATAAAACAGGCTGAAAGGAGGCGCTTGCTCTGTTTTTGTTCTGTGCCAACACTGACCTGTTGATGCTGGGAACTGCAACAGGGCATGGGATGTGGATGTGTACTGGGAACTAGAACAAGTGTCTGGGAGCAATGGCAGAGGGGAGGAAACTACTGTAAAAAAGACCACTGTAAGGCTATAAAATGCTGGAGTGTGTGTAAGGAACCTACAGTGATGTTTCTGTTCAACAGGCGTAAGGCTATAAAATGCTGGAGTGTGTGTAAGGAACCTACAATGATGTTTCTGTTCAACAGGTGTAAGGCTGTAAAATGCTGGAGTGTGTGTAAGGAACCTACAGTGATGTTTGTTCTCAACAGGCGTAAGGCTGTAAAATGCTGGAGTGTGTGTAAGGAACCTACAGTGATGTTTGTTCTCAACAGGCGTAAGGCTATAAAATGCTGGAGTGTGTGTAAGCAACCTACAGTGATGTTTGTTCTCATCAGGGAGGGCACGAGGAGGCGGGCACGTCACGAGCGCTGTCCAACATCGTCCACAACGAAGACATCATGCAGACCCTGTTGGTCCATGAGCCCAAAGCGGGGTCGTCACGGTTACCTGACCAGGGCTCCAGCGATGAGTCGGACAAGGAATCGGAGAGCATGCCTGCCGTTGCCACCGGAGGTGAAGGGTGTCTGGTTGCCTTCTTTGTGTTCTGGTGTGGCTGGTTGCCTTGTGTGTGTTCTGGTGTGGCTGGTTGCCTTGTGTGTGTTCTGGTGTGGCTGGTTGCCATCTTTGTGTTCTGGTGTGGCTGGTTGCCTTCTTTGTGTTCTGGTGTGGCTGGTTGCCATCTTTGTGTTCTGGTGTGGCTGGTTGCCTTCTTTGTGTTCTGGTGTGACTGGTTGCCTTGTGTGTGTTCTGGTGTGGCTGGTTGCCTTCTTTGTGTTCTGGTTGCCTTGTGTGTGTTCTGGTGTGGCTGGTTGCCTTCTTTGTGTTCTGGTTGCCTTGTGTGTGTTCTGGTGTGGCTGGTTGCCTTCTTTGTGGCTGGTTGCCTTGTGTGTGTTCTGGTGTGGGTGGTTGCCTTCTTTGTGTTCTGGTGTGGCTGGTTGCCTTCTTTGTGTTCTGATGTGGCTGGTTGCCTTCTTTGTGTTCTGGTGTGGCTGGTTGCCTTCTTTGTGTTCTGATGTGGCTGGTTGCCTTGTGTGTGTTCTGGTGTGGCTGGTTGCCTTCTTTGTGTTCTTGTGTGGCTGGTTGCCTTGTGTGTGTTCTGGTGTGGCTGGTTGCCTTCTTTGTGTTCTGGTGTGGCTGGTTGCCTTCTTTGTGTTCTGGTTGCCTTTGTGTGTGTTCTGGTGTGGCTGGTTACCTTCTTTGTGTTCTGATGTGGCTGGTTGCCTTGTGTGTGTTCTGGTGTGGCTGGTTACCTTCTTTGTGTTCTGGTGTGGCTGGTTGCCTTCTTTGTGTGCTGGTGTGGCTGGTTGCCTTCTGTGTGTTCTGGTGTGGCTGGCTTGTAGTGTGTGTGTCTTCATGTTGATCTGCGCTTTTTTGGTGCCACAGGAGTGTTGATAGGAGCAAGTATGTAGATACACACACTAAAGTGTGTGCACACTTGTACACACTTGCGCAAACACATTTAGACAGGATTCCACATACATGTACACATGCACTCACACACACACACACATGCATACACACACTCACTCACTCACACACAAACACATACACACACACACACACACATCGACAGACACACACACACACACACACACACACACACACACACACACACACACACACACACACACACACATATATACACAGACACGGACACACACACGTTTACACACACACATACACACACACACACACACACACACACTACACACACACACACACACACACACACACACACACACACACACACACACACTCTCTCTCTCTCTCTCTCTCTCTGTTCACTAGATGTATGTAATTTTAGGTTCTCTCCCTTTCCTGCATTTTCTTTTCTTCCACCTTCTGCCCATCCTCCCATCCTTCCTCCCTTCCAACCCTCCACCCCCCACCCCCTCCACACCCCCACACCCCTCCACACCCCCTCCACACCCCCTTCACACCCCTCCACACCCCCTCCACACCCCCACACCTCTCCACACCCCCACACACCTCCCTCGTAATTGCACACAAAAGAAAAATGTGATTGATAAAGATCAAACAATGCAAATAATCAGTTTAGATTTTCGGAGGGCCCAGAAGTTTGGCCAGCCTTTGCTTAGAATTTGATCCTGTCATCATTGCTGGTGTTGTATCAAATTCTGCAGTAGACTAGTTTTCAGTATCAACTTTGACTTCACTATTTCACGTATGTTCAACAGCCCTGATGTAGCCCTTTGCGGCTGGCTGGGCTATAAGTAACATTACTTTACTTTTCGTGTGTTTAGTCCACAAGAGTCTGGAACATACTTGCCTTGGTGTGTTCATGTTTAAAATAACGTTTCCTCAGGATGCGGTCATTAGATACGTAAGGAGCTTTCAGCCTGTTTTCATACTGGCATATCTGTTGAGTGTGAAAGTACACTGACAGCACGAGTGTTGTGAGTGGGGATGATGCTGTATCTGCATCGATTGTTCCTGGCACCAGTGTTCTGCACATTTTGGAAAGTGTTCTTGGAAACATCTTGTGCAGTTTGACAAAAGAAATTGCAGATTTCTGCCTGAACAATGTACGTCAGGGTTTTTTTTCAGTCTGTTCTGTCAGTGACAATTCTAATCACTTTGGTAGAGAAAGCTCTTGCCTGTCTCCCCTTCCACTGCGTTCAACTGTACCTTGCCTGTTCCCCCTTCCACTGCGTTCAACTGTACCTTGCCTGTCTCCCCTTCCACTGCGTTCAACTGTACCTTGCCTGTCTCCCCCTTCCACTGCGTTCAACTGTACCTTGCCTGTCTCCCCCTTCCACTGCGTTCAACTGTACCTTGCCTGTCTCCCCCTTCCACTGCGTTCAACTGTACCTTGCCTGTCTCCCCCTTCCACTGCGTTCAACTGTACCTTGCCTGTCTCCCCCTTCCACTGCGTTCAACTGTACTTTGCCTGTCTCCCCCTTCCACTGCGTTCAACTGTACCTTGCCTGTCTCCCCCTTCCACTGCGTTCAACTGTACCTTGCCTGTCTCCCCCTTCCACTGCGTTCAACTGTACCTTGCCTGTCTCCCCCTTCCACTGCGTTCAACTGTACCAAAGCTTTGGATTTCAAGGACAGTTTGCAAGCCTTTAAGTCCGTTGACATTAAATGACATCATTACGGAAACAACAGAGGCCTTTAAGTCCGTTGACATTAAATGACATCATTACGGAAACAACAGAGGCCTTTAAGTCCGTTGACATTAAATGACATCATTACGGAAACAACAGAGGCCTTTAAGTCCGTTGACATTAAATGACATCATTACGGAAACAACAGAGGCCTTTAAGTCCGTTGACATTAAATGACATCATTACGGAAACAACAGAGGCGTAAATGACTCTTTCTTCAGATCTATACATGTAAGAGTGCAAGTTGGTCTTTACACATCCTTCAACAAATGTACAATTGTCCTATTGACTGTGATGCTCCAAACATGGCAGCAGCTGTACCACCAGTGCAAGTTGTTCTTTACACACCCTTCAACAAATGTACAATTGTCCTATTGACTGTGATGCTCCAGACATGGCAGCAGCAGTACCACCAGTGCTGGCCTCGATTTCCCCCGTTCTTAATATCACCTGGCAAAGTAGGCTAAATTTCCCCCGTTCTTAATATCACCTGGCAAAGTAGGCTAAAGGGAAAGTACCCTAACTTTAGATTCCTCCGTTCTTAATATCACCTGGCAAAATGGGCTAAAGGGAAAGTACCCTAACTTTAGATTCCCCCGTTCTTAATATCACCTGGCAAAGTGGGCTAAAGGGAAAGGACCCTAACTTTGCATACTCTTCTTCTTCTTCTCTTCTTCCTAAAATACTGGTTCACTCAAAAACGAGTAGGTCACCAGCTGTGCTACACTCATGGGAATGTGGGTCTGATGGTAAATATATATGAGGTGACTTGTGATATGTCTTCGTAGTGAAGAGTGATTGAAAGTGCTATCTTGTCTGATTTGTCGCGTCACATTCAAGTTTTGATCTTAAATTTGGAATGCTACTTTTCAACTGTCAAAGTGCAACACTTTATGCTTTGAGACTTTAGCAGCTCTGCTTCATGTGGCTACACACTCAAAGAATCTGAAGTTTACCAATAGGGGTCATAGCTGTGTGTGCCAACAATTGTGGCCAATGGCCGCTCACTACGCTGTTGATGTTCATCGCCATCAGCAGTAAAAGTGTCAAAGGATAGAAATGTTTCTTGACCTTAGCATATAGGAAATTCTCATTGATGTGTGTATAGCTACATGAGAATTGTCAAAAAAAAAAAGAAAAAAGAAAAAATGTGTGAGCATAGCTCTAATGTCTGATTGTTTACTTCATTGCTTGTTGTTTTAGATGTAGAAGAAATGGAGAGCGACGAGGACGACGATGCTGGTCCTATGATAACTATAGGAGACCGACGTCTGTCGTACCATGAAGTCACCGATGAAATGGTGGCCACCATGACAGCAGCAGAGAAAGAAGAGTACATCAGGATTGGTCAAGAGATGTATGAGAACTATTACGAATGAGGAAAAAATGGGGGGGGGGGGGGGGGGGGGGGGGGGGGAGGTCATGCTTTTTTTTTTTTTTTAAATTGTGGTGTGGTCTGTGAGGATTACTGTTGAAGTTTGATCAAAAGAAGTGTGAACTGCTTGGTGCTTGTGTCTTTCTGTCTCTCTCTCTTGGCTTCAGCATGCTGAAAGCTTTAAAAGATCTCATGCTATGGTCTGTCAACGCTCTGTGTGTGTGTGTGTGTGTGTGTGTGTGTGTGTGTGTGTGTGTGTGTGTGTGTATGAGTGTGTGTGTTTGTGTTTGTGTGTTTGTGTTTGTGTGTGTGTGTGTGTGTGTGTGTGTGTGTGTGTGTGTGTGTGTGTTGTTGTGACACATGCAACTGTGTGCAAGTGCCATAAGATCACTGTCAACAGAGCTGCCAAGAGGAACACTTTGATGTAACATGCTACCATTTCACTGACAGTGTGACGCTGCTACATTTTACAACAAAATGCTATCCGGGAAAAAAAAAAGTTAAAAAGAAAAAGACGGTTCAAGGACTTCACGGAAGCATCAGCAGAAACGAAGGCCAGTCTTGACTGTAGACTTATTTGGAAGGCCAGTCTTGACTGTAGACTTATTTGGAAGGCCAGTCTTGACTGTAGACTTATTTGGAAGGCCAGTCTTGACTGTAGACTTATTTGGAAGGCCAGTCTTGACTGTAGACTTATTTGGAAGGCCAGTCTTGACTGTAGACTTATTTGGAAGGCCAGTCTGGACTGTAGACTTATTTGGAAGGCCAGTCTTGACTGTAGACTTATTTGGAAGGCCAGTCTTGACTGTAGACTTATTTGGAAGGCCAGTCTTGACTGTAGACTTATTTGGAAGGCCAGTCTTGACTGTAGACTTATTTGGAAGGCCAGTCTTGACTGTAGACTTATTTGGAAGGCCAGTCTTGACTGTAGACTTATTTGCCCCAAATGGCCAAGTTCTGCGATGAGAGGAAGAAAAAAACGTGGAAGAACAATTGCTCAGACAATCACAATTTGTCCACCTTGTCAACAGCTTTTCTTGTCCATCCTTTTGAATTTTGTTCTTGTTGTAGATCAAATCAAAACCATGCGCTAATTCGAGAGATTTCCATCTACTGAGTCCACTGTCATGTCGTGCGCAGAGTGAGTGCGACTGCCACCAAGTGCAAGTGCTGTTGAATTTGTCTTGTTGCGTTGTGTGTGTGTGTTACACTTGAATTTGGAAGGCTACAGTTGAAAGTGTCAGAATGTTACACTTTGTGATTTTGAGGTCATGGCAGCTTTGCTTTCATTAAATCACGTAGGGCGAAGAATACACTATAGCCAGTGTAGAAATCACATAGGAAGAAGAAAACTCTATAACCAGTGTATAAGATAAGATAAGATAATGTTGCTTATAGCCCAGCCGACCGCAGAGGGCCACATCAGGGCTGAACCAGTGTATAACATCATGTAGGAAGAAGAATACACTATAGCCAGTGTATAACATCATGTAGGAAGAAGAATACACTATAGCCAGTGTATAACATCATGTAGGAAGAAGAATACACTATAGCCAGTGTATAACATCATGTAGGAAGAAGAATACACTATAGCCAGTGTATAACATCATGTAGGAAGAAGAATACACTATAGCCAGTGTATAACATCATGTAGGAAGAAGGAAACAGTATAGCCAGTGTATAAATGCTTGATAATTGGCTTGCACTGATGGAAATACGTTTTGAGCTGCTTGTTGATGTTATGGTGCAAAATTGGTTGAATCTTGGAAAAAAAAACAAAAAAAAACAGGGAAGTGTACATTGTGAAGTGCTCCACCATGAGTGTTCATTTATGTGTGTGTGTGTGTGTGTGTGTGTGTGTGTGTGAGTGTGTGTGTGTGTGTGTGTGTGTGTGTGTGTGTGTGTGTGTGTGTGTGTGTGTGTGTTTGAGAGAGACAGATCATGTTGCATTTTTTATATGCTGATCAGTGTTATCAGTTTGACATCAAGGTGTGCTATGGTGATATGTTGTACTTGTGTCAAATGCCTCTCACCTGAATTTCTATCACCTGTCAACCTTCTGGACTTTCTACTCGTAGGCAAAACCACACAGACTGATTTGCTTACTACCCAGCATATGGACTCATACATGTGTGTGTGTGTGTGTGTGTGTGTGTGTGTGTGTGTGTGTGTGTGTGTGTGTGTGTGTGTATGTAGTGTGTGTGCGTGTGTGTGTGTGTGTGTGTGTGTGTGTGTGTGTGTGTGTGTGTGTGTGTGTGTATATGTAGTGTGTGTATGTAGTGTGTGTGCGTGTGTGTGTGTGTGTGTGTGTGTGTGTGTGTGTGTGTGTGTGTGTGTGTGTGTACATCATTCCTCAATGACATTTACAACAGCATTTGTTTACAAATGTATACATGTTGAGGTCAGATGTAAAATTGATGCCATGATAATATTGGAATGGGAAAAGTCAAGGGATCTGTAAATATTTTGGTAACAAAAATTATTTTACAGAATTAAATCCGTGGAAGTGATTGTTGCTTTCCTGTTTTCTGTGTGTGTGTGTGTGTGTGTGTGTGTGTGTGTGTGTGTGTGTGTGTGTGTGTGTGTGACTCTGTGTGTGTGTATGAGTGTGTGTGTGTGTGTATGAGAGAGAGAGAGAGAGAGAGAGAGAGAGAGGGGAGAGAGAGAGAGAGAGAAAGGGGAGAGAGTGTGTGTGTGTGTGTGTATACAACATCAGAATACTGTGCTCCTATGTTTTGTGTGTCTTATACACACATTCAGAAGACTTGAAAAAAATATGTTTTATTCCTTTTTCTCATCATTTGTGCGTGTATGTGTGCACACGCATGTGTGTGCATGTTTCTGCGTGTGTGTGTGTGTATGTATGTGTGTGCGTGTACGTGCGTGTAATTTCTATACACATATAAAGATAGGCTCGCACAGGCCAGCGCACAAGCGTATCCTTTGTTACATACTTTAACTTTTTCCTTTTATCTGTTCATAGGCTGTTGAATATACATGCAATCCTTATCTATATACATGATGGGGGGGGGGGGGGGGGGGGAAGGAGCATCCTTTCGAACATTTCACTCACACAAACACACACAAAATCTGTATTAATTTATGAGTCGGAGAAGCAGAGACTAGCGAGCTTCAACACCAGGTTTTAGGAAAAGACACATTGGAAAAAAATCTTCAGCTGAAAAGTTCTGATAAAATGCCACCTGGATTCTCTATGAACAGGAACCACGTAGTACAGTACAGAGATCCACATAGTACAGTACAGAGATCCAAATCTGGAAGACAAAAAAAAAAGAAAAAAAAAGATAAAAGCATCATCAGAGCTCTGTTCCATTAAAAATGGGTGTCCTGAACACCTACGAGTTCGAGACCCATATGTAACAGCTTCTTCACTCTGAACAAAGGTGATTGTTTCGTTTAGTTCAGGTGTAATGTTCACACTCACCTTGGTGATACGCTAGACAGGGAAAACATTCCAGAAGAGTGGGAGGAAATGGACCTCACACGACACCAGTATTATCTGAACGACAATACATTGAGATGTGCAGTAGACTGCTGATTGTTTTGTTTAATGTTTATTTTTAGACTTGAAGGTTATGGCAATGCGCTCAGGAGTTCGCTGGCTAAGTCAAGGGGAAAAAGTGAACAAATATTTTTGCAATCTTGAAAATCGAAATTTTCTTGATAAATCTATCCCGTTTTTGGAAAAAGACGATGGTTCAGTCATTTCTGAGCAAAAAACTATCCTTGAGATAAAATTTTTTTATGAACAATTATACAGCTTTAGAGATGTAACTGATATGAATATTTCTGAAGAGCTTCCGGATGCTCCAGTATTATCGAGGAGGAGAGTTCCTCTTTAGAGGGATTGATTACACTAGAAGAGGCAGCTACTGCTCTGAAACAGATGAAAATTTTAAGAGCCCTGGGCCCGATGGGTTTACAGTTGAATTTTATAAGTTTTTCTTTGCAGATATTGGAACTTTCCTTGTACGTTCAATTAATGAAGGTTTTGCTAAAGGCCAATTATCCACTACCAGCGACAGGGAACCATAATATGTATCCCAAAGAAGGGAAGCCGAAAAGATTTGTGAAAAACTGGCGCCCCATCTCTTTGTTGAACACCACATATAAGATAGCTTCTGCTTGTGTTGCAATCGATTGAAAAGTGTTCTTCCAAACATTATACATGAGAGTCAAAGAGGTTTTTTGAAGGGCAGATTTATTGGAGAGAATATAAGGTTGATGTATGACATGTTATTGTACACTGATAAGGAAAATATTCCAGGAATGCTCTTTTTAGTTGACTTTGAGAAGGCGTTCGATAGCGTCTCATGGTCATTCTTACATAACTGCCTTAAATTTTTCAAGTTTGGACCCGACTTAATTAATTGGATAAGAACATTATATTCACAAATTTCTACTTGTATTTCTGTAAATGGTCAGTACTCCCATGGTTTCCGATTGAGAGAGGGGTGAGACAGGGGGACCCATCATCCCCTTATCTATACCTAATTTGTGCCGAGGTTCTGTCATTAATGATTCGCTCTAATGAGCATATTAAAGGAATTAAAGTTGTTAACAAGGAAACATTACTGTCACAATTTGCTGATGACACTAGTTTATGTCTAGATGGTTCAGAAAGATCTTTTAATGAGGCGGTATCTGTCCTTACTAACTTTTTACAAATTTCAGGTTTAAAAATCAATTTTGACAAGTCACAAGTAGTTTGGTTGGGGAGCAGAAAGAATTGTGGAATTAGATTTATGAGGGACAAAAATTTTGTTTGGGATCCAGGTACTTTCAAAATTCTTGGTATCAAATTCTCCACTAACACAAATAGTATTGTACAAATTAATTTTGAAGATAAACTTTTTGAAATAAAAGAGTCCTAGCTTTTTGGAAAAAAAGAAATATAACTCCTTTTGGAAAAATAACTGTTATTAAAACTTTGGCATTTTCTAAAATTGTTCATTTATTGATTAACCTACCAGACCCCCCAGAGGATTTTATTGTTGCTTTGGAAAAGGAATTGCATAGTTTCTTATGGAATGGTAAAAAAAGTAAAATAAAAAAATCTGTTGTTCAAAAGCAGTACTGTGAAGGTGGATTAAAAATGTTAAATGTAAAATTTTTTATTTCTTCGATGAAGATAAGTTGGCTGAGAAGATTAATGTATGAGTCGGGTTGGCGAGAATTTACCATTAATATGTTCCCTAAGTTGGACAATATAAAAAACTTTGGTGCTGAATTTTCTAATGTTATTATGCAAGATGTCAATAACCCATTCTGGAATGATGTGATGAAACACTACAAGAAACTGCGCAAAGTGCCGTCCGACTACAGTACATGATTTCATGTCAGAGTGTATTCATTACAATATTAAAATTTTAAGAGATAAAAAAGTTATTTTCATACAGCAATGGTGTAATTATGGCATTTTCTTCATTAAACACTTGATTAATGAAAATGGGCATTGGATGACCTTCCATGAATTTTTAAATAAATATCAAGGTATAAGAACAAATTTTCTCTTTTTATGAAGGCATAATGAATGCCATTCGTAACTATTGCCAAAAACTTAATATTATCATAACAAACCAATATAAACTGTTAGACCAAAAAGCCTGGTTTTGCATTAAAAGAGGCAACAAATATGTACAAAAAACTTTAAATGAAAATAATGCCTCTCCTGCTGCTATTGATAAATGGAATAATCTTTTTGTAAATCTTAATTGGAAACAAATATTCCTTCATAGTTATAAAGTTTCTACTGACGTCCAGCTTAGATGGTTCCAATGTCGACTTCTACATAGATTGCTGCCAACCCAGAAATACCTATTTCAATGCAAAATTGTTGATTCACCATTATGTAACTTTTGTGATCATGAACAACAGACTATTACACATATGCTTTTCGACTGCAATATTGTGCAGCGGTTTTGGAGAAATCTTCAAAACTGCTAATGGATAAATGTCACCACTGCGCTAATCTGGTTCTTGAGAAAGAGTTAGTTCTGTTTGGAGTCAAACAAAATGTGGAAACTGACAAAGTTCTTAACTTTATTCTGCTGTTTGCTAAGTTTTATGTTTACAAATGTAAACTGCAAAATAACCACCCAGACCTTCATGTTTTCCTTACAACCTTAAGCTATAGATTTAAATTGGAAACATACTTAGCCTTTCTGAACTATGATTCAGATCAATTTGACAAAACCTGGTTTCCTATTCCTCTATCATTTCCTTGCTTTATTGTGACTTTTTTTGTTTGCTTGTTTGTTTGTTTGTTGGCTGATGTGCACATAGTCCCAACCTGGGTATCCCAACCTAGATAATGCTACATAGCTGAGAACGGAAGACGTTAGTAGTAGTATCTTCCAACATAACTAGCCATCCAATGATCCATTCTCTTGCAGTAATTACCCATCTTAATTTTTTTTTTTTTCTCTCTCTCTCAGCCTCTCGCCCCTGCCACCCCTTGGTATTTTCCTTGTTTTTGAGGTTATACATTTGTACATGTATAAGGGTGTGTGTGTGTAAGTTTATGCATATCCTGCTTACAATTCAGGTATGTTTGTGTGTGTGTTTGCGATCTTTTTATTTTTTTTTATTTTTTATTTATTTATTTTTTTTTTGGGGGGGGGGGGGGTACTTGTGTGTTTGTTTTCTTAATGTGTCTGACTTCTTCCATGTTCTTGAATAATTATTATGCTACATATGTCCTTTTTTTTTCTTTTTCTTTTCTTTCGTGTGTGCTTGTTTGTTTAAAAACTGAAAAAAAACGTAGAAAAAAATAAAAACCTCTTTGCTAATACTTTCCTAGCATGATTATATAATTCCAACATAAATACATGTTGTCAGTTGTGCCAACTCATTCTCCCATTCATTCCTTTAAATACAAAGAACATAAAGACAAATGTCATAGGATACTTTGAACTGAACTCTTTATTATAACAACTTATATATATATTTGTACATACATGAATTTGTTATTAATTTGTTTTAAGAAAATACTTTGCTAGATTTATGTTGAGGGATGAATGTGCGAGAAAATGAAGGAACTGTTGAGTGGAGGGACGAGAGAGGTGACATTAAAAAAGAAAAAAAAAAGAAAAAGAAAAAAAAAAGGTGATTGTTTCGTTTAGTTCAGGTGTAATGTTCACACTCACCTTGGTGATACGCTAGACAGGGAAAACATTCCAGAAGAGTGGGAGGAAATGGACCTCACACGACACCAGTATTATCTGAACGACAATACATTGAGATGTGCAGTAGACTGCTGATTGTTTTTGTTTAATGTTTAAACAGTATTGAAATCGTATGAATGCTAAATCCAGCTTGCCGATTATTGTCAGCCACTTTTCTGAACACGTAATAGAGCCTGTCTTTCATTGTCGAACAATCTTCAGAATGTGAGGTCTAGCCTTTCATTTTTTGTGGCCATCTCTGGGAATGTTGATTTTGGACTGCCATTTATTGTCGGCCAGCCTTCTGAATACTAAATTCAGTCTGCTAAAGCCTATTTATGGCCAGCCAATCGTATGACTACTAAATCCAGCTGCTATTTATTGTCAGCCAATCGTATGATTGCTAAATCCAGCCTGCTATTTATTGTCAGCCAATCATATGACTTCTAAATCCAGCCTGCTATTTTATTGTCAGCCAATCATGATTACTAAATCCAGCCTGCTATTTCTTGTCAGTCATCTTATGACTACTAAATCCAGCGTACTATTTATTGTCAGCCAATCGTATGATTACTAAATCCAGCTGCTATTTCTTGTCACTATCCTTCTGACTATCAAATCCAGCCTGCCATTTATTGTTGGCCAACCTTCTGACTATTAAATCCAGCCTGCCATTTATTGTCAGCCAACGTTAAGACTATTAAATCCAGCCTGCTATTTATTATTGGCCAATCTTCTGACTATTAAAGCCAGTCTGCCATTTATTGTCTGCCAATCTTCTGACTATCAAATCCAGCCAGCCATTTATTGTCGGCCAGCCTTCTGACTATCAAATCCAGCCTGCCATTGTCGGCCAACCCGACTATTAATTCCAGCCTGCTGAGCTTATTTATGGTCAGCCAACCTTCTGACCAACCTTCTGTTTATTGTCAGCCTGCAACATGGAACTACTTCACAATGAACGGAATCTGACTGACTTTGCCCAGCTGAGCAGCTAGCTTCTCCGTCGTCAGTGGCTGCCAAGGGAACTTTGGAGGGTGTTTCGTCTGGCTCTGCAGACAATGGCAAGATGGTGGACAGAGTCAACCATAGCCCATCCTGGGAGCTCTTGACTGGGATCCCCAGAGGACTGAAGAGGAGACAACTGTGTTTATTGTCTGCAAGTTTATTGGGACAGTCTTCGGGTTGACGTCCTCTTCCCCACCTCCCACCCCCTCTGCCGCATGCACACACACACACACACACACACACACACACACACACACACATACAGGGGGGGGGGGGGTGGGGGGGGGGGGCGTATTATTCAGGTTGACTCCAGAACTTGGCTATGATATATATCGCAAAATTTGGAAAGAGAGGGGATTAGTTACCGCCAAGGACACAGACAAACAGAATACAGGACTAGACACGATGCATTTGGACCTCTTAGGTCTTCGTCAGGCGAAAACAAATAACACTTAGGACAGTGACAAGAAGAACATGTAGCCACTTAGCTTTTCCTGTTCGCCTCACGATCAAAAATGGCTGCCCCTTGATTTTTTGTTTTGTTTTTCGTTTTCACTGTCCTAAATGTTATTTGTGTTTGCCTGAAGAAGACCCAAGAGGTCGAAATGCGTTGTGTCTAGTCCTGTACTCTGTTTGTCTATGTCCTTGGCGGTAACTAACCCCCTCTCTCTCCAAATTTTGCTACATTTTCCGCCCTCAGTCACTCCGTTTTGAAACTTATTTTGGATATTGTCAGTAGAGGGCTTAGTAGATGCTGTCTAGCATGTGCTGGATAAAAGCAGGCATCTTTTCCACCATCAGACTGATTCAGCTGCAGTGCTGTGTTTCCTTGGTAGCTGGCCTAGACATGACTTGTAGTGAGTAACCCTCTGCGGACTGCTGGTACTTGAACTGTGACATAACAAGATGGGTGTGTGTGTGTGTGTGTGTGTGTGTGTGGAAAAGCCGTTCTCAGCAGTGTGGGAGGAGGGGGTGGTGCCACTGAGCGGGCGCCCAGAAAGTAAGACAGAAAGGAAGAAGAGAAAAACCGGCAGAACGCCGCCACATCATTCTCTGGAGGGAGGAAACCCATTCCTAAGTTCTAGCTCTTCATCTCTCTTGGGAAACGTCCGAAGACATGAGCAGAGTAGGCCAAAGATAGAGGACGACTGTTGAGGCATAAGCTGTTGAGGAAGAAGAAAGTTGGAAGTCCGGTAAATTCCCTGTTATACCCGCTTGACCAGACTATGATTGGGGACTAGTGTTGGCCAACACGACAACATGACAGCCGGAGCTGTGCACAGCATGTAGTTAGTGGGGAAAGAAAAGTTGCTTGTAACACTGACGCAGTTATCTCTAAGGTTTTGACTGATTCCAGGATCCAGGAAATTTAATACAGTGTGGTTGTGTGCGCATGTGCGAGGTGGAACATCGATCTGATCAGCTCTGAAAGTTTCAACGCTTCATGCAAGAGTCCTGGGTGGAGAATAGTGTCAAAAACTTGCAGAGTATTGTATAAGCTCATTTTCGTTGAGAGAATTTGTGGTTTCCCGGAGTACGGAAGAAGAAAAGGAGTTTGAGATGACTTTTGGTTTCGCCACTGCTGGTGTAAGCTCCAAGATGGCGACGACCGCACCTTTCGTTTGCTGGGAGTGAAGTGAGTCCGTTCTTTCTTGATGCCGGCCTCGAAGCTGGTTTATATTTGGAACAGTGCAGAGACAATACACAGTTAAATTGTAGCCATAGACATTGCATGTCGGAGTGTCGACACAGGGAAGAGAGACTTTTGCCATTACACAAACGAAAAATAGAAAATCTCGACACCTGCATTCTGTATCTGTATCTGTACATTACACTGCTGTCGCCATGTGAATATGGCATTAGCGCAGTGGACGGGGGGAGTGCGCAGCCTAGCTTCTACATTTGTCCTAGAGAGTTGATTTTCGACTTGAAGGACTCGACTGATGGTGCTGTCACTGTCTCTTCTTCCAGGTGGTTCAGTCACGGACGGCACTAACAAAGAATGAGTTTCTGAGTTGTTCTGTCTTGCACCTGCTAACTTTGAAGGATTTTGAATTGTTTTTAATGTGGTCTGAGATGGCGCTGGTGGTGTTGTAGGCGCTTGCTTGTTTAGGTTTTATCCAGCGTCCTGGTTTATTTGGGGTCAGGTACTCAGCAGGGGGTACGGCCGGTACCAACCCTCAACCACCTTGTACATAAGGATGAGGCGCAGATCACGTCTGCGTTGCTGTAGTGGAGGGAGTTGTAGGGTGTTCAGCATCCTTGTGATGGAGCGGGTGTTCGGGATTTGTAGTCCCTGTGATAAATCTGGCGGAGAGACGTTGCACTCTTTCCAGTTTTTCAATGTCCGATTTTAGGTACGGGCTCCAGATGGTGGACCCGTATTCAAGGACGGGCCGGACAAGAGACAGGTAGGCGGTCTTTTTACATGGTAGAGGGCAAGAGCGGAGGTTCCTTCGAATGAAGCCAAGGGTGCTGCTTGCTCTCTTACAGATGTGGGCAATGTGGGTGCTCCAGGAAAGGTCATGTGGAAGAGGATACCTAAGTATGGATTGGTGTTGACGTTCTGTAGGGGGGTATTACAGAGTGAATAAGTAAAGTTGCTGGATTGCTGGATGCTTAAGATGTAGCACTTGTTGGGGTTGAATTTCATTCCCAGTCGGTGGCCCAGGTTTCGAGTTTCTTGAGGTCTTCTTGAAGCTGTAGGTGGTCTTGCAGCATCGGTTCTCCTAGAGCTTTTCGAGTGGAAGTATCTTTGGAGCGATAGCAACCTGTGTAACGTTGTACGAAATCATAAAAGGTTGAGACAGTTTATTCCTCTGCGGATCATAGAGAGAGAAATTGTTTCTGAGCAACTTTTGGTCCAGTCGCCTGAGCAAAATTCAAGATGGCGGCGCGCGCGTCTTTCGATCTGCTGGAAATCGAGTGAGCCCATTTTCCTTTTTTTTTTTCTGGCCACCGGCCGCTGTAGCTGTAGCTAGTGTCGAACTGTGTTGTGATTACACCCTGATCGAGTCTCCAGCAATTAGAATCTGACGTGTTGTCACAAGTGTTTTACTGCATACGCCAGTTTAGGAAACAACTTTCCCTGACCGTACTGTTGTGCTGACCCTTGGTTTTTGAGTTAAGTGTCTAAGCGTGCCAAGAACTATGAGTATGAATGACAACAGTAGGCGTCCCTCCAGAACGCGGATGACAATTTACAAGCCAGTAGCACTGGCATGTCCACAAGGAATAAATGTGGCACCTGTGACAAAGTTGTAACTAAGAAATCAAATGGAATACTCTGTGAATATTGTGCCAAATGGTACCATGCTGGTTGCCAGGGGTTATCAGCTGAAGTGCTCAGTGCCATAACATTATGCGGGGCCAGCTCCACTGGTTCTGTAATGTCTGCAATCCTAAGGCCCTAGATGTATTGAGAATGGTACAGTCTCTCAAGGACAAGAATGATGAGCTTGAAGCTAGGCTAGTTAATGTAGAAGGGATATTGACTGACCAGGGAAATGACTTTAGAGACTTCAAAGAGAACAGGAGGCATTTAATACAGGCATTGCTGAGAAAGTAGATATGAAACTAAATGAAAGTACCTCACAGAGTGTCTCAGAGATGAATGAGAGAGAGCTGAGAAAACAGAACTTGATCTTTTTCAACCTCCCGAGAGTGAAAAGCTGGAGCCGAAAGGCAGAATTGGTGATGACACTGAACAAGTCAAGAGGGTTCTACAGACTATGGAAGTCACTGAGTGTGACTTTCAGCAACCTGTGCGCCTTGGTAGCAAGGGAGATTCGCCTAGACCACTGAGGGTTAGGTTCAAGCAACACGACGATTGTGTGAAGATTCTGAGGTCAGCCAAGAAGCTGCAAGGCAGTGATACTTTTGTTAGCAGGGACATGACCCCTTTAGAGAGAGACGAGAGAAGGGCTCTGGTGAAACTAAAGAACAACGACAGGAAGAATCCGTGGAGAAAGGGGAGAATGCAAATGGTTGATCCGCAGAGGGAAGGTGGTCAACACCGCACGAGCAAGGCCTCGAGCTCCCGAAGGGGAGGTCGAAGGCCAAGAGTAGCTGCTCAGCGGAATGATACTGTACATAGTGTAAATAGTGGTTGTGGAAATAATGGCAGGGGTCTTGATGCTAGAAACGATAGTGCAATGTTTCCTGGCAACAAACTGAAAGTCCTGTACTCAAATGGAGACTGCCTTATGAATAAGAGACAGGAACTAGCAGTGTTGATAGCCCTTCACTGTCCAGATATAATCTGCGTTACAGAAGTTGTGCCGAAGAACACTGTAGTGCCAATACAAACTTGTGAACTTCAGATTCAAGGTTATGAAACATTTACAAACCTTTCTACGTGTAAAAGGGGTGTTCTGATTTACACCAAAACTGATCTGAAAGCAGTGCAAAGTGACATAAATGATGCCTGTGTGGGTGATGGATCCTGCTGGTGCGAAGTACGCTTGGCAGGGAATGACAAGTTACTGACAGGGTGTGTCTATAGGTCTCCCAACAGTGTAGCTCAGAACAATGAAGATTTGATCTCAGACTTGAAGAATGCGTGTTCGAAGAACTTCTCACACGTGCTTATCTGTGGAGATTTCAATCTGCCGGATGTTAAGTGGTCAGAAAACTGCGCTTGTGAAAGCCCCTGGGCGCGTCATTTGTAGAAGGTTTTAGAGACTGTTTCTTGCACCAGCATGTATTCGAGCCTACTCACCATACACCTGGTCAGACTGCAAACACTCTCGATTTAGTTCTTACGAATGAAGAGGGTATGATTGGTGACATATGCTATGAGCAACCACTCGGTAAGAGCCACCACTCAACATTGATGTTTGATTTGGACTGTTACACAAACCAGAGCAAAGTGAACCCTCCAAGGTTTATACTTGAGAAAGCCAACATGGAAGAGATTAAGAAGTGCATGGGGTCTGTAGACTGGAAATCAGCTCTCGAAAATACATCATGTGAAGAGGCTTGGTCAGTGTTTACCGGGAAGGTGAAAAACTGTATGGATGATTTCATTCCAAAAACTAGACCTGGCTCAGAAAAAAAGAAGAAGCAACTGTGGATGAATGAAAAAGTGTTTGCAAAGGTCAAGAAGAAATATGCTGCCTTTAAGAGGTATATGGAAACAAGAGACGGTGGAGACTATCTGGAGTATGCCAAGGCTAGAAATCAGGCAAAATGGGAGTGCGGAAGGCTGTCAGAGACCTTGAAAGAAAGATAGCGCAGGAATCAAGGGACAACCCAAAAGCTTTTTTCTCATATGCAAAGAGTAAGTTAAATACCAGATCTGGCGTTGCAGACTTAATTAGAGACGATGGCTCAGTGGCCAGCAGCAATAGTGAGAAAGCCGACTTACTGAACTCCTTCTTTTGTTCAGTGTTCACAGAGGAAGACACCGGTAATGTGCCAGAGTTTTTAGAGAGAGGTTTTGAACAGCCACTTGAAAATGTGAACATCTCAGAAGATGAGGTGAGAAAGAAACTTCAGAAGTTGGTCCCTGGCAAAGCTATGGGCCCAGATGGTGTCCCCCATCTGTGCTGAAGGCGTGTGCAGAAGAATTGTCTGTTCCACTGGCCATCGTCATGAACAGGTCTATCCAAGAGGGCGCCCTGCCCAGCGAGTGGAAAATAGCACATGTATCTCCTATTTTCAAGAAAGGTAAAAAGACAACCCCGGGAACTACAGACCTGTTAGCCTCACATGTGTGTGCTGCAAGATTCTAGAATCCATTTTGCGTGATCACTTCATTGAGCACTTCAGGGCAAATAACCTGTTCAGTTCATGTCAGCATGGTTTCATCAGTGGTCGCTCTTGTTCAACTAACCTGATAGCTGTCTTAGACTTGTGGACGAGAATACTTGAGGATGAGGGCGCTGTAGATGCCATATACCTTGATCTCGCGAAAGCGTTCGATACTGTACCACACGAACGATTACTGAAAAAAATGGAAGGATATGGCATCAGAGGCCATCTACTTGCATGGGTGAAAAACTTCCTTGTGGGACGAAAACAGCGTGTTGTTCTCAACGGAACAGAGTCTTCGTGGGGGGACGTGCTCTCGGGCATTCCTCAGGGGAGCGTACTTGGCCCGTTTCTCTTCGTCTGCTTTGTGAACGATCTGCCTGAGGCCGTCCACTCAACTAGTTTCCTTTTCGCGGACGACACTAAACTGTTCGCCAAAGTCCCAGACAATGCTGATGTCCTGCAGGACGACCTTGATAGACTACAGCTCTGGTCCGATTTATGGCAGCTCCGCTTCAATGCGGGCAAGTGCAAAGTCATGCATATAGGCAAACAGAGTCAGCCAGCACAGTACAGTATGAGGTCAGGCACTGATGAGATCACTCTAGAGACTTGTGTAATTGAAAAAGACCTTGGTGTCAATGTAGACAACGAATTCAAAATTCAGTGGTCATGTGAGCATTCAAGTTGATAAGGCGAATAGGCTGTTGGCACTGCTTCGGAGAGGCTTCACCATGCTCGATTTTCTCTCATTACCACTACTGTACAAATCAGTGATTCGCCCGCACCTTGAGTACGGGAACGTTGTGTGGCACCCTCGCTTGAAAGGTGATGAAGAACAGTTGGAGAAGGTGCAGCGTCGAGCTACCAAGCTGATTCCTGAGCTGGCCAGCATGGACTATGAGGACAGACTGAGGAGACTCAAACTGCCGAGCCTCTACTACAGGCGTGCTCGCGGGGATATGATAGAGTGCTACAAGTATTTGAGGGGCACCTACGATGTCTCAAGTGATCTGCTTCCCCGCGACACGGACTCCACTACCAGAGGTCACAGCTTCAAGCTGAAGAAAACATTTGCGAGGCTGTCAGTGAGGAGAAACTTCTTTGCAGTAAGAGTGGTCAATGCTTGGAATGCTCTGCCTGAGGCGGTGGTGTTAGCACCAAGCCTCAACAGTTTCAAGAACAGATTGGATGCAGTGTGGTCACAGCACATGTACTCTCAGGACTCGTCCTGGTTCGCCAACCACCACGCATGCGCACCACATTTAGTGCAAGTTTGAGTGTGCAAGCACAAGAGGATGAAAGGGAGAACGAAGATGAGGATCAACCGGCTGATAGGCAGATTGCCTGAACACAGCTGTAGCTGTAAAGTAAAGTAAAGTAAGTAGTAAGTTACATTTCTAACTGCTGGTCTTGGGCCATACATAGACGTCCACAACATCATCGTCATTATCCTTACTGATATTGAAACACACACACACAGACACACACACACACACACACACACACACACACACACACACACACACACACACACCACAGAGCTCTTCGCAGGCAACTGTCAGTTTCCATCGGGGCTGAAAAGGGGAATGACCTAGTTCCACTCAGACTAGCATAGGCCACACTCTCACTCCCCATTCCCTTGGCTGGTCTGCCGATCGCCTTCAGGTGTTAGCTAGCGCTGTCTTCTTCCAAATGAACGCCACCAGCTTTCAATTTGACGTCACACGTGGCGTTTATCATCATAGTTCAGATTTCACCATGTCTGTCGGTGTTATTTGTGTGATTCTGGACTCTAGATCATGTTGATAATGTATTGGCATTATTTGGTTATCTATTACAGTAGAGAGAGAAAAAGTAAAGCTGTTGTATAAGCCGTTTTCATGTGGCGTGAGTTTCTTCATTCACCATTAATGATTGACTGCGAGGAACACGCCTTTCCCCCTCTTTTTTGTTTTAGAATACAACGT
>CM031610.1:84897080-84908079 GCA_018398815.1 Conus ventricosus | reverse complement strand
GGCTGAAATCCACACTGTTTTGAGGTTTGGCGTGCTGTTGAAACTACAGTTCCACCAAACACTGGTCGTCGCAGAATGATGTTTATCTCTCTTACCTCGATCCTACCAATTATTCGCCTTTTAAAAGGCCGTCATCTGTTATGATGAGTATTCTCTTTCTCTTTTTTTTTTCTCTCTTTCTGTACACACACACACACACACACACACACACACACACACACACACACACACACACACACACACACACGCGCGCGCGCATACACACACACACACACACACACACACACACACACACACACACACACACACACACACACACATACGCACACACACATACACATGCGCGTGCGCGTGTGCACGCTCAGAAAAGAAGAAGGAGGAGGAGAAGGAGGAGGAGAAGAATGAGGAGGAGAAGGAGGAGGAGAAGGAGGAGGAGGAGAAGAAGCCAGTGAAGAAGCTTAGTCGCGGATTCATCCAGAGTCCACAACCCTTGCCGACCGGAATCAATGACTTACCTCCCTTCAATAGCAATCCCCAGAGATTCGCTGCCACCGACCCCTTTGACGTGAAACCACGTCAGCCCAGACGACCACTTTGACGTGAAGCCACGTCAGCCCAGACGACCACTTTGACGTGAAGCCACGTCAGCCCAGACGACGGAGGTGGAGAGGAAATGGAAGCCGAGGCGTGCCGTGAAAGCAGACCATGAAGCACCAAAGACTGTTTGTCTTCGTTTCGTCATGAACAGGATGAAGATGAAGATGATGACGATGATGCTACGGAGATCCGTTTAGATGTGGATCGGTCTGTGACAGGGGTGTATACACGTGCAGCAAGTTGCCCCGTGGTTCCTCTTATGTACCGGCGTCGGCCATTTTTGAGATGACGGCAGACACTGGCAACACATGAATGGCACAGAGTGTATTTACTAGTCTGGGGAAAAAAAGGTTCAGCAGGCCTGCTCGGCCAAGAGAAGGGTAGAGGTCATCTCTCTGTACGTCTGTCTGCCCCACTCTCCTTCTCCCTCTCTGTCTCTGTCTTTCTCTGTCGCTCTCTGTCTCCGTCTGTCTGTCTGTCTGTCTGTCTGTCTGCCCCTCTCTCCTTCTCGCTCTCTGTCTCTGTCTTTCTCTGTCGCTCTCTGTCTCCGTCTGTCTGTCTGTCTGTCTGTCTGTCTGTCTGCCCTCTCTCCTTCTCGCTCTCCGTCTCTGTCTTTCTCTGTCGCTCTCTGTCTCTGTCTGTCTGTCTGTATGTATGTATGTCTGTCTACCCCTCTCTCCTTCTCGCTCTCTGTCTCTGTCTTTCTCTGTCGCTCTCTGTCTCTGTCTGTCTGTCTGTATGTCTGTCTGCCCCTCTCTCCTTCTCGCTCTCTGTCTCTGTCTTTTTCTGTCGCTGGCTGTCTCTGTCTGTCTGTCTGTATGTCTGTCTGCCCCTCTCTCCTTCTCGCTCTCTGTCTCTGTCTTGCTCTGTCTCTGTCTGTCTCTGTCTGTCTGTCTGTATGTCTGTCTGCCCCTCTCTCCTTCTCGCTCTCTGTCTCTGTCTTTCTCTGTCGCTCTCTGTCTATGTCTCTCTGTCTGTCCTGAAAGCGAAGTTGAGCACTCAGGAAGGAATACAGGAAAACGTGATGTTCAAATGACTTTCCGTGCCCTCTTCTCATTAAACGCACATTGATATTGGCATAGTCTTGGATGTTTGCAAGTTTCTTTATCCTTTCGTTGGAGACAGAAGGCATTTAGGCAAGGTTTTATTGTCGTTGCCTGCGCGCGCGCGCGCTCACACACACACAGGCACAGACACAGGCACACACACACACACACACACACCACCACGCACGCACGCACGCACGCACGCACGCACGCACGCACGCACGCACGCACGCACGCACGCACGCACGCACACACACACACACACACACACACACACACACACACACACACTCAAGTGCGCGTGCGCACTTGTTGAAGAGAAAAAAACTCGATCAAAGTTAAATAAGTGAATAAAACTTTTCCCCCCTTAAAGTTGTATCAAATATATTTAGACACGCAGATAGGGGCGGGGAAGAGAAGAAGAAGAGAGAGAGAGGAGAGAGAGAGAGAGAGAGAGAGAGAGAGAGAGAGAGAGAGGGAGGAGAGAGAGAGAGAGAGAGAGAGAGAGAGAGAGAGAGAGAGAGAGAGAGGAGAAAGACAGACAGACAGACAGACAGACAGGCAGACAGACAGACAGACAGGCAGGCAGACCGACAGAGACAGAGATAGGGACAGATAGAGACGGATAGAGACAGATAGAGACTGAGGAGGAGGAGGAGGAGGAGTAAGAGGTGATATAGACAGATTGGGGGGGAGAGAGAGAGAAAGAACCAGGCCAACAAGAGAGGGGAAAGAGATGGTTAGAGAGGAGCTAGACTCTCTATCCCATCAACAATTGTTTGCAATGATGACCCACAGGACTGCTGGCAGACTCCCCTCTCCTCCACTGACACAACACACACGACAGGGAAACGGCCACCCACCAGGCTGGACATTAAAGACAGGGAGGGTGGGGGTGGGGGTGGGAGTGGGGGGTTGGGGGTGGGTGGGTGGGCATGACGCCGTGTCCTGTTTCTGCCAGACTTCGCCGACTGGTCAGTTAGTCGTCCGATGACTCACCGCTACTTCCCCCCCCCCCCCTCAAACTTTCCCCCCTCTTTCTTGCTGCCACGTCCCCCCCCCCCCCCCCCCTCCCCTGTGTGCTGACCCCTTGAACTGCTTGTGACTTACTCTGTGCCAAAAAAAAAAGAGAAAAAACAAGAAAAAGAAAAAAAAAAAGAAAGAGAGAAAAAAGAAAAAAAAAGAAAAAAAAGAGAGAGAGAGAAAAAACCGCTGACCAAACTGGACTGCCCTCTCTGGAACATATTTCACGACTTTCTTCTCCTCTTCCTCCCCCCCCCCTCTCTCCTCTCCCCTACTCTCCCCCTCTCCTCTCCCCTTCATCTACTCCTCCCCCCCCCCCTCTCTTCTTTCCTCCCCTCTTCCCCTTCTCTCTTCCTTCTCTTTCAGTTACGAACAGCCCGGCTAGTAGTAGTAGTAGTAGTAGTAGTTGTAATAGCAGCAGTAGTAGCAGTGGTAGCAGCAGCAGCAGCAGCAGCAGTAGTAATAGCAGCCGCCGCAGATGTAGTAGTATGTAGTAGTAGTAGTAGTAGTAAAGAAAAGCATAGTAGCTTTCGCATAGCTAAACGACCAGCACATAAATCCAACCCATTGATGCTGCTGTTTGCAACGCTGCCAGGGAACGAATTCCTTCTTTGAAAAACTGCTCATAACTGTTCACTTGTTCGCTCTGTGTGGAATTGGACTGGGAGTTATGTACCTTCACTTGCAGTATTGTGGGAGCATAAATCACTGTGCTGTTTATAATTGTTTGCTCTGTGTGCTGTTGGGTGGGGAGTGATATACCTGCATTTGCTGCGCTGTGGGAGCATGACATTACTGTGATTATATGTTTATATATTGACGCTTACCTCCCTAACCCACCATCTCTAACATGACCCCCACACTCTCCATACCACTTCACTATGGAAAGGCAAAAAGCCAAAGGTGACCGCCATTGCGTTGACTGGTCAAAATGTACTCACGAATTTCCGGTTGTAATTGCGCCAGTATTTGCGCACAAGGAAAATGTAGACCTCTGCCAAGCTCGGCTGATTTGCATCACGCATTCACACCAGAATGTAACGCCTTCGCCCTTGCATCCCATTCTATCTTTCCACCAAATTTTGTCAAAATTAGTACAGAAGTTTTGGCGTAATCTTGCTGACAGACATACAAACAAACCAACAGACATAGAAGTGTGTGCAAATGTATCCTCTTTGGTGGAGTTTACAAGAAGAGAAAAAAAAAGCAAGAATATTATGAATTCATTTCAAGATGGCTGCACAAACTAAGCACAAATAACGGGCGAAGCACAACGGTACATTACATGCACAGGGAAAAATACATGATGTATTCAGTAGCATCAGGACATAATGATGACGTCATGTTCCGAGTCCTGCGTCATATTTTTCAGTGACAACATTACGTCAGCATGTCACTGCGGATTTACTCTCGTCCGTACGTACGTGTAATCAGGCTGTGAAGGCATGTTATTTCTAGCCTGGGTTAAAAAAACAAAACAAAAAACAAGATGCAAAGCATATAAACGTACTCCCAGTTTATCTTGAATACAAGTACTTTCTGAGATATTCCATGAAGAAGAAAAACCATTTTGGGCCGTTATAGCCGTTAGTAATGGCTATTCTGGTAAAATAAAACATCGGGCATCATCCATGACCCATAGTAACCATACCTACACATTTTCAGAAAGATCAGCCCAGAAGTTTTGTCTGGAGCGAGTGGAACACATTTTGACCACGGACAGACACACAGACAGACAGTCACACAGACAGCATTTGTTCGTTCCCATTATAAGAACTCCCTGTTCTATAAGAACTGGGAGTACAAAAAGGAACATACCCCCCCCCCCCGCCCCACATACACACACACACACACACACGCACACAAAAGACAATCCGAAGGGGGAAAGCTAACATAAAATGACTAGATGTTAAATACATACTGAAAAAAGTCTATGATTTTTCCCCCTTTTCCTTAACGAAATATACAGGATCATTTAAGATATTGGTTAAAATACTTTGCGCGATATATAATAAACTGTCGTGATGAGGACATGAATCGCTAGCGTATTTCAGTGACTACCGTAAAGTGTGTGTGTTTTTTCTAACGAAAAAAAAGCATGTTACATGTAAGCACCCATAAAGTATTAACATGATTAACAACAAAAATAATGATAACAACAATAACAATAATAATAAGATAAGATAAGATAATGTTGCTTATAGCCCAGCCGACCGCAAAGGGCCACATCAGGGCTGTCACCACGTACAATAATAATAATAATAATAATAATAATATTAGTAATAATAGTAGTAATAATAATAATGATAACCCCAGCTTGAAATAAAAAATGTATACAAACACAATAACGTCTAAATTATATGGATCCACGTGTACGGCTAGCCAGACTTCAAAAATCAAGTACAATCAGGGACTTTTATCAAATGAAAAATTACCTCCCTTGGACAAGTAATGACACTTCACGTAATGGACGTTTTTCCGGATAACCTTAAGAAGTCTTTATCCTACGACATGGTTAAAAGGCTCAGACATCCTTAGCACCTGAATGCAATGATATCTGGGAAGAGTTCTGATGCCACAGGATTCACTAAAGAGAAACTAATCCTCTCCCACCACCCATCCCTCCTCTCTCTCCACCCACTCAAACTCACTTCACACACACACACACACACACACACACACATCTCAGAGGACGGCTCATGACAACGGCCAGCACGTGTGTTTGTCCAGGTTGTCCGAACGTTTCCCGCGTTGTCTGTGGGGACTGGTCTCCACGCTGTCCGGCCGCAACTGCCCATAGAGTGCAGCTATTGTCTGGCACCACCACCTACACCACCTCCACCTTCCCCCCTCTGTTCCCCCCAACCCCAACCCCTTCTCGGCCCCTCTTTTCCCACGTCTGTGTTTGTCACTCTCTCTCTCTCTCTCTCTCTCTCTCTCTTTCAGTCTCTCGGGGGTGAGCTGTCGTCATCGGCTGCGGCAAGACGTGTACGCGAGCTGTCCTGCTAATTTGTTTAATTACGCCGGTTCATTACTACCTTGGTGACGTGTTGCGGTACTGCTAAAATGCCAATTAGTGCAGGAGCTCACCGTCAAAAAACTGGAATTTTTCATGCAGTTTTGATCAAGTTATTAGAGAAAAAGTGTTGTCGGCCATGTAAACTCCCAAAGTACTCCCCTCTCTCACAGTGGGATTACTTCACGGACATGAACTACCGTGTTCTCGTGTCAACGTTCTGTGGTGTGGTGTTCCTACTGTCGGTGAAGTGTTGTCTGTTTCTGACTCAGTCAACTTGGATTTCCGATCAGACACAGCATTTCCTAGAAGGCGTTTTATCGGCAAAAATTTTCAGTTGTGATTCTTGCTGTTGTGACACAGTTCTCCCGACACACAGGTCAGTGCCCTTTCCTTACAATTATCTCAAGCAGTCATCGCTCCCGACAGAACTTGTTTTTGACGCGTCGACCAGTCACACTGGTCTTCCCAACTCCCTGCTTCTCATTCTCTGCGGAGACGTAGAATTAAACCCAGGTCCCCATTCTGAAACCAACCAACAGGAAAACATGTGGTGGTATATCTGTGACACTTTTGAAAGAGTCAAAATAAATCAACACAATATAAACGAACTCATTCAGGAACAACATCGAGCAATGGAAAGAGAAAGGATACTGGTGTCAAAGATAGATTTTCTGAATGGCGAAGTCGATCGTCTTGAAAAGGTCATCAGAAAGGACAATCTCAGATTTTATGGCGTTGAGGAATCTGAAAATGAACGGAGGAGGAAAGTGCACAGAAAGTGATTGATGTCATCAATGAGAGATGCAGCCCAAATGTCCCCTTTTCAACCGTCGACATACGACACGCACACAGAGTGAAGGCGGGTACAAGACGGAACGAACCTCGCCCAATCCTTGTCACTTTTGCGCACTGGACAGATAAAATGGCTCTTTTAAAATTACGGAGTGTGCGTGAAAGCTTGAGGAAAGCTGGTTACAGAGTCTCCAACGACCTTACCAGAAAACAGTCGGCACAACTGGCTGACCTCCGACGTCAAGGACAGACAGGTTATTTCTACAACGGGAAACTAGTTGTCTCTGGGCCAAATAGTCATCAGCAAGCTGTACACAATCCTACTGAATCACACAACAATAGGCCATCAAAAACGTCTTTCTGTTATGATGTCCATCTAACCCAGTCCAACACACACACCAGCAGAAATACTCGTGACAGTCACTCCGTCAACAGAGGGAAGAGAAACTACCACAGACTAAACCAGGACGACCCAGGGCACGGCATAGAGAACTGCTCTCGACGGAACAATGCATGGTATCGTCCCCATGAACCAGACCATATAAACTACTCACCTATATCAGAACGGACCAGTTACTACTCAAGTGACCAAGAAGGTATGATCCCCACTGCAAAGGACATTTTCCAACCGGACCAAGCGGACCAGGCACCCTTTACTGAACTCACTGACCGAGCAGACCAGGTACAGGCCCAGTACAACGACCCACCCTGTCCTGGGGATCCGGAAGCTCCACCTGACACACTAGAGCAGGTAGAGGCCCTGTTCAGCGACTCACCCAATCTTGGTGACCCCGAGGTTCCACCTGACACCGCAACCAGTTCTTTCCAGTCGTTGATCACTCTGGATAGGACAGGAAATGGTGAAGAGCTGAATGACCAGAAAATTAATAATTCAGCCAGAAATGACGCTGGAAACAAGGACAACACTGAGAGCTGTCAACTTCATGTCCAGTGTGAAGTCCACAGGACCAAGGATGGTTCAACACCGACACCAGTCACCCTGGTCTTTGGAACCACTGCAGGGAAACAGGCTGTGCTTGCCGCACTTTCTGATGATGTCATCACATCAAACGAAACAACTGCACCTGTTTTGGATACACCCACTCTTTTCAGGCCGACTGGAAAAGATGTTCGTACATTAACCAGTGAGAAAACTGCTTCAGCAGACAACAGTGATAAAGACCTCGACCCCAAAGTAACCGTTCCTTCTTCTGAGCAACAAACTATCAGAAACGTTGACAGAACACCCAGCTGGAGAATCCAGTCAAGGTCAACGACCATTAACTGAAACAGGAACCTTGGATTGTTCTGACCGATCTGGCCATATTCAGCGGGCCAATATGTCATTTGCAAGAACCACCACCACTCCAGTGCCAAAGAAGATAGCACCAAGAGAGCTGCTGTACAGCGAGGCAGTGGTAACCTCCAGTCCACTGCTTGGAGGCGCTTCCAGATGCACTCCGACTCGACACCCTGAAACACCCAAAGAAAACGAGAACTCCAGAAGATCTACATTCCAGCCATCCAGACAGACCAGGGACACTTCTGCTGCACGGAACAAAAATCCAAAACCCACCGTGAATACTATTCGGTCATGGGTAACCAAGCAACCACGCAATTTCGGACCAAAGAAGGCCCAAACAAACCGGTACACGGTTCTCAACCCGAATTAAAGGGACGAACAAAACTGGACAATAGGGATTCGGCCAAAGCCCAGGAACGTTTCATACAACTGAAACTTTGACATTTCTTTCTTATAATGTTTGTGGCATCACCTCCAAGCTAAATGATTCTGACTTTATTTTGTATATTAGTAGATTTGATTTTGTTTGTCTTCTAGAAACCTTTACTGCAGAAATCTTTACAGTTGATGTTTTAACCAAGTTTACTCAGTACAGCAGTCCAGCAGTTAGGCTTTCTAAAGCAGGCCGCAAATCAGGTGGTGTGACGCTACTTGTTAGGAAAGATCTAGATCAGCAAGTTACAAGAATTGACTGTGAAACCGAAAACATTGTGTTGTTAAAACTGTCCAAATGTTTATTTAAGTCAACAACAGATGTCTTTCTGATTGCTGTTTATGCAGCGCCGCCACAGTCTCCTATATATAATATTTCACGTTTTGAAAACGGCATTTCAGCTGTAGAATCATGCATGTTGAATGTGTCGGAAAATTTTGGAGACGTTCCATTCATTATATGTGGTGATCTAAATGCCCGAACTGGAAATGTACAACCCTACCATGTAAACGATGTTCAATATTTTCTAGAAACGTATCAAGATTCCAACTATGTAGAGTCCGCTACGAGAAGTTCAGAAGACAGAGAACTTAATTATCATGGTAGACTTTTCCTTGAATTGGGTGCACAGTTTAATCTATTTATTGTAAATGGCACAACCAAAGGGGATAGGTCGGGTTAAATTCACTTTCATCTCAAATAATGGTTGCAGTGTGATAGATTATTTTGTCATCTCCACATCACTTACGTATACCATACAAGACATGCTCGTTGATGAAAGAATTGATTCTCAACATATGCCCATTGTTTTATCCTTGAGGTGTAATGGTTATGGAAAGATAGAAAGAAAAGACAGTTTATGTGTACAAAAACTTGTTTGGAATCCTGACTACTACGATATGTTTAAGGACAGCCTAATCAGACCCAATTCCATAACTGCTTTGGGGGAAGCCAAACGAATGATAAGTGTAGATGTTAATGTGTCCATTGCTGTGTTCAATGATACTTTGACATTGGCTTCAGAATGTATGTTAAAACAACTGAAATTTGGTGGCTTCCCGAAAAAGCAAGTATGGTTTGACAAAGAATGCAGGACAACAAAAGCGTCCGTAAAAAGTTCCCTAAGAATCTTCAGACATGAGCGATCCAAGGCAAATTTAACCGAGTACTTGGAACAGAAGAAATGCTACGAAGATTTACTGAAAGCTAAGTCCGATATGCATAAAACTGGTCTTAGAGACAAATTATTGAATGCTACCAACGACTCTAAATTGTTTTGGACTACTCTTAAAAATGTCAGACATGCGCAAAAGAATTCACTGGGGGACATTTCGAAGGAAGACTGGCGAAATCATTTTGCGAATGTTTTTGAAGCAACTTTACAGCCACAACCATCGACTGTTTGTGAGGGGAATAACAATGTTGAACACCTAGTAATAAACAGCTTAAACTCGGTTATTACCCGGGAAGAAATCCTTGATTCAATCAAACATTTAAAATGCAATAAGGCAGGTGGTCCAGATGGACTAATTCCTGAGGTATTCATTTATTCGTACACATGGATACTGCCTTATTTAGAAGAATTATTTAACTTTATTTTTACTTCAGGACAGTACCCAGATTCATGGACAGAAGCTATCATTCAACCTCTGTATAAACGTGGAAATCCTCATGATCCCAACAATTACAGAGGGATCTCTCTTTTGAATGTATGTAGTAAACTATACAGCTATATTTTAAATAAACGCCTGGCAGACTGGATCGAAGATAAAGGAATCATTGGCGAGGAACAAGCCGGATTTAGAAAAGACCATTGCACTATTGATCATGTCTTTACACTTTTTGCTGCTATTCAAAAACATCTAGCGTGTAACAAAAAACTTTACATCGCTTTCATTGATTTTAGGAAGGCATTTGATCTTATTGCCCATGCTAAGTTATGGCCTATCATGTTGAAGAACGGAATATCGGGTAAAATGTTAAGTGCTATTCAAAGCATGTACAAGGTGGTAAAAGCGTGTGTTAGATGCGGTAGTGGTGCAGGTCTGACTGATTTCTTTTTCTGCCAGAAAGGCTTAAAACAGGGTGAAATTACAAGTCCTGTGTTATTCTCAATCATGATAAATGAACTATCACTTGACATAATACACAACGGTAAACACGGTGTTCAGCTACACCCTGACATCGTTGAACTATTTATTATTCTTTTTGCAGACGATGTTGCTTTGCTTTCATACACAGTAAAGGGCCTACAACTCCAGTTAGATTTACTGAGAAAAAATGCAGATTCTCTTGATCTTTCGGTTAACTTGGAGAAATCTAATGTTGTGGTGTTTAGAAATGGGGGCTATATATCTCGCCATGAAAAATGGTTTTACGGTAAATCTGAAATGGAGGTGGTAAACTCGCACAAATATTTAGGCGTATGGCTAACTACTCGTTTAAGATTCTCACTCGCCATGCAAAAACAGACAGCAAAGGCAAAACTAGGTATTGTGGAAATACTCAAAACGTTATGGAAGTTAGGAGATGTTTCCCCCTACATTTCTTTAAATTGTTTGATGCTCAGATAAAACCTATCTTACTCTACGGATCTGAAATCTGGGGAATGTTAGAGCAAATGCATATCGAAAAGGCTCATACATTTGCGTTGAAAAAGTTATTAAATGTGGCGCCCAGAACACCAAATGACATGGTGTATGGGGAAACAGGTAGAGTACCAATAAGTATAGACGCAAAAACAAACGCTGTCCGATTTTGGATCCGCCTCACAAGAATGAACAATG
>CM031610.1:84887080-84894580 GCA_018398815.1 Conus ventricosus | reverse complement strand
ATAGGAAAAAAAATATTTCATTAGTCATGATCAGGGGAGCTCACCCTCACAAGTTCACAAACAGGCAGATTTTTGTTTCTACTTTTTTTTTCTTTTCTTTTTTTTCTTCTTTTTCCCCCAAAATTTTCCTCCCTCCTCTCCCTTTTTCAAGGGTTTTCTTAACGGCTTAGGTTAGTGTTAAGGTAAACTCGGTCAAGGTTAGGGGCAAGGTCAGGTTAGCTTCCGCAGATGCGCAGACGAAAGAATTTCATACAACGTTTATTGATTGCCCAATGGAAGCTGCTCGTTTTTCATTCTCCGAAGCACGCTTACTGTTACAGCAAAATGGCGGCTATTCTTGCGGGGGGGGGGGGGGGGGGGGGGGGTTCGGTTCCCGATGGTTCATTCTTCAATTTGGCACTGTCGATGATCGCGGGGAAATCAACGGAATTGATTACCTCCCAAATAAGGCAGGGTTTAAACGAAATATATGAAGGTACATATGATTAAAAGCGACTGAGATGAAAACCAAAGAGAAAGTTTTGACAATCTATCGTCTCAGGTTCAGCTTCTCTGTCTTTAAAATCCACCTTATCTTAATCACAAACCAGATAATGTTACCTTTACGGGGTAAAGATCAGAAAGATCTTTTCTAATCATCTATCAGCATTAAGCCCCTTCCTCCTTTGCGCTGTAAATGGCAACACTATCTGAGTAGACAGAATGAATTCTAATCCCACTGTCTTGCCTCCAGCAACAACGCACATAAAAACCCCCGGCACTTAAGACCTTCAATGTGACTAACCTAAAATCCCCTGGCACTTAAGACCTTCAGTGTGACTAACCTAAAACCCCCTGGCACTTAAGACCTTCAGTGTGACTAACCTAAAATCCCTGGCACTTAAGACCTTCAGTGTGGACTAACTGGTGACAAGCGATCAAAAGAAAAGGACAGTTGAGATCGTGGAAGAACAGAACGGGAATTGAGATAACAATGTCCACCAATCAGAGCAGCCGACAATTAAAGTGCCTGGAAATATGGGGGAAAAAGTCATGACGGTTCATAATTAGAAAAAGATTTCCCCTGTGCCTGCTAGGCTTATCTTAGATAATATTTTTGTTCTTGTTCGGTTAAAAGATGAAGTGGATTTTAAAGGGAGGTAAGCTGACTCAAACAATACGGTGTTTTCTTTCCTTTTTCATTCATGTATGTGACGGGCTGTGTGACTGGCCAAAGTCCGCAAGCTTTAACGCGACTGGCGCAGCTTAGGATCTCAATTCGAATGGTAATACCTTCTTTCTTGACACCGTTCTAAAAAAAAAAAAAAAATCATCATCATAAGTAAAGTTCTGGCAAGAGGAATGGAATTCGCAAGTGGATAATAAATTGTTTGAAATCTGTGCAAACCTGAAAGAGTTTTTACCATGTTCCTGAGGCGGCCGTAAAGAAGAAACAGTCTTGTGCCGTTTGCATACAGGCCACCCCTTTTACATCCATTCTTATCTTTTTTTAAAAGATGAAGAAGCTTTGTTGTGCATTCCATATCATGTACCACTCACAGTGAAACGTATTCTTTTAGAGTGTTGGGACTCGCATGGTGTGAGACATAAGCATTTGACAGCAGACTCCACAAAAACGTTGTTGACAGATGTCCCAGTTGATGTGATCTTTGAATTTCTGAAAGAGATCAACATTTTTCATGTGATCTAAGAATATACAGAAGAAAGATTTTTAACAAAATTTCCGGCGTGTTTTAGGAAGATGTGCTTTAAGGGGTTGTGTGAATTAGGTTTAGTTTTGTTTGTTTGTTTTGTTTTGTTAAACTGTTTGTGAGTTGACTTCAACGCGGTGACAGTCCCGATATGGCCCGTTGCGGTCGGCAGGGCTATAAGCCACATTACCTTACCTTACTGTCAGTAGAGTTCATGACGAAGATGCACTGAAGTTTTCTTTTGGTTTTGAGACAAGAATGTTGGAGCTGTATGCTTTCCTTCACAAGGTACGTTATGTAAACCACGCAAGACTGAGAGATACAGACACCTGCGGTGCTGGTCCAGGAATGGGAAGAATGCTGTCAAAAAGGAATCCACGGAACGCACAAAAATCGTCAGTATGGTTCCACCCTCCCAATAAAGTCTGTAGCAGGCGCTTGCTTTTGTATAAATGTCATTTTAAGCTGGAAACAAGTACGATGATTGTTCTGATGGATTGGGGATTTCATTCTAGAATGCCGTCACCTGCTACCATGGTAGTACTGACATTTTCGACTGATTCTTTGAAATTGTAGACATGTCGATTTGTTGTGTACTTTTCGGGAATGAAAAGTAGCGTTAGTTAACTCCAATGCCCCCCCGCCCCTCCCCTTCTCTGTCACTGTATGGCTGTCCGTCTCTGTCTGTCCGCCTGTCTGTCTTTTTCTCTATGTCTGTGTCTCTCTCTGTCTGTCTCTGTCTCTCTCTGTCTCTGTCTCTCTCTCTATGTCTGTGTCTCTGTCTGTGTTTCGCTGTCTTTCTCTATGTCTGTCTCTCTCTCTCTCTCTGTCTGTCTCTGTCTCTCTCTATGCCTCTCTGTCTGTCTCTGTCTCTCTCTATGCCTCTCTGTCTGTCTCTGTCTTCCTGGTTTAGATTACATATGAACTTCAGAACACACGGGATGTGTAAAAGGCGTTTATTGTGCAAAATATGTTATGTCTTGCCTTCCTTTTTTCTGTTACAAAATTTTCAAATGACACAATGACATGCATGGCATATATTTCATGATTTCTTTTCTCTAAGTGTAGTTTACTGTAACAGTTGGAAGTGAAAAAAGACCATTTCAGTGACACAGGACAAGAATAAAAAACCACATCAACAAAAAAAGACCATTTCAGTGACACAGGACAAGAATAAAAAAACCACATCAACAAAAAAAGACCATTTCAGTGACACAGGACAAGAATAAAAAAACCACATCAACAAAAAAAGACCATTTCAGTGACACAGGACAAGAATAAAAAAACCACATCAACAAAAAAAGACCATTTCAGTGACACAGGACAAGAATAAAAAAACCACATCAACAAAAAAGACCATTTCAGTGACACAGGACAAGAATAAAAAGACCACATCAACAAAAAAAGACCATTTCAGTGACACAGGACAAGAATAAAAAAAACCACATCAACAAAAAAAGACCATTTCAGTGACACAGGACAAGAATAAAAAAACCACATCAACAAAAAAAATGACCATTTCAGTGACACAGGACAAGAATAAAAAAAACCACATCAACAAAAAAGACCATTTCAGTGACACAGGACAAGAATAAAAAAAACCACATCAACAAAAAAAGACCATTTCAGTGACACAGGACAAGAATAAAAAAACCACATCAACAAAAAAGACCATTTCAGTGACACAGGACAAGAATAAAAAAAAAACCACATCAACAAAAAAAGACCATTTCAGTGATACAGGACAAGAATAAAAAAACCACATCAACAAAAAAAGACCATTTCAGTGACACAGGACAAGAATAAAAAAAAACCACATCAACAAAAAAAGACCATTTCAGTGACACAGGACAAGAATAAAAAAAACCACATCAACAAAGCAGCCAATGTAACAGTTGGAAGTGAAAAAAGACCATTTCAGTGACACAGGACAAGAATAAAAAAAACCACATCAACAAAGCAGCCAATAGCCATGCCTCAGTTAACCCGAAAGCACCGCGTTCCACAGAACTCCAGGAAGCAAAGGAGCTCAATGAAAATCAAATCATTTCACGTCATAATGCATAGAGGCATGATCAATCAACAACACAGATCAACAACATCATAAAATGATTGTGATTCATAGTTTGATGTAATCACTGAATGTCTGAAATAAGAGAGAGAGAGAGAGAGAGAGAGAGAGAGAGAGAGAGAGAGAGAGAGAGAGAGAGAGAGAAACTCAAGTTTCAAATGTTTTATTCACAAAGGCCAAAGTCTCTTAGACTATACATTATAAATCATTTCACTAACTGATCTTGGCATTCTTTTTTGTTATATATATATATATATATATATATATATATATATATATATATATATATATATATATATATTACTACTACTTGAATGCTTTATACAAATAAATAGCTAACTGTTTTACCGTGTTTTCATTTGAGGATGACATTAACAAGTTTAATTTGAAAAGGCAAGGATTATTGAAATACTTTCTTGAGAGGAATTTCTCTCTAAGTTCATTTAAAACTGGACAAGCCAATACAAAATGAACTTCATCCTCTTTTGCATTGTCATTCTCACCTTGGTCACTCAGTTTTTCTCACCGCTGTCATCTAATTCTAACAGCATTCAACATGCTTTCTGTGTTCCTGCATCTGAATAGTTTTCAGCCAACATCGAACACATTAATAATGAAATTGAAATATATAGGAAATCGAACCGTTTCACCATATACCAAATCATTTAGCGTTTGCAATTATACACCGAGAAATTTCTTCAAAGCAAAAAGATGGATCTACTCACATTGTATAGCAGCAGCAGCAGCAGCATCAGGTCCCCATACTTCAGCTCTGTACTGTACCATAGGTTGAACTTGGCGCTCAAACTTCGGAAACGAAGTAAGGGAACTGTTATTAGCAGTTCGTCGGGAGTCGGCGAAGACGATGGTCTGTGTACTCAGCGATGACGCGGACAGAGCATGTGACTCTGCAGCCGAAGCCGGAAGCACACTGGCGCCCACAGATGACACATCGATGGTCTGAGTTTGGGACTGAGGAGGACGAGGCCCTGTGTCGTCTGTCCCTTGCAGCGGCGAGACGCAGTCTTCTGTCCTCTTGGAAGGCAGCTGTTGCTGTGAAGGCGAGGGACCTCCAAGATGATCTGCCAGCAGCAAGGGTTTCCAGCTCGCGAGGTTGGGTTGCCGCACCATCTGAGATTGCTCTTAAGGGTATCTTTGTATTGCTCTTAAGGGTGTCTTTGTATTGCTCTTAAGGGTGTCTTTGTATTGCTCTTAAGGGTGTCTTTGTATTGCTCTTAAGGGTGTCTTTGTATTGCTCTTAAGGGTCTCTTTGTGTTGCTCTTAAGGGTTGTCTTTGTATTGCTCTTAAGGGTTTGTCTTTGTATTGCTCTTAAGGGTGTCTTTGTATTGCTCTTAAGGGTGTCTTTGTATTGCTCTTAAGGGTGTCTTTGTATTGCTCTTAAGGGTGTCTTTGTATTGCTTAAGGGTCTCTTTGTGTTGCTCTTAAGGGTGTCTTTGTATTGCTCTTAAGGGTGTCTTTGTATTGCTCTTAAGGGTGTCTTTGTATTGCTCTTAAGGGTGTCTTTGTATTGCTCTTAAGGGTGTCTTTGTATTGCTCTTAAGGGTATCTTTGTATTGCTCTTAAGGGTGTCTTTGTATTGCTCTTAAGGGTGTCTTTGTATTGCTCTTAAGGGTGTCTTTGTATTGCTCTTAAGGGTATCTTTGTATTGCTCTTAAGGGTGTCTTGTATTGCTCTTAAGGGTGTCTTTGTATTGCTCTTAAGGGTGTCTTTGTATTGCTCTTAAGGGTGTCTTTGTATTGCTCTTAAGGATGTCTTTGTATTGCTCTTAAGGGCATCTTTGTATTGCTCTTAAGGGTATCTTTGTATTGCTCCTAAGGGTATCTTTGTATTTCTCTTAAGGGTGTCTTTGTATTGCTCTTAAGGGTGTCTTTGTATTGCTCTTAAGGGCATCTTTGTATTGCTCTTAAGGGTGTCTTTGTATTGCTCTTAAGGGTGTCTTTGTATTGCTCTTAAGGCTGTCTTATGTATTGCTCTTAAGGGCATCTTTGTATTGCTCTTAAGGCTGTCTTTGTATTGCTCTTAAGGGTACCTTCGTATTGCTCTTAAGGGTGTCTTTGTATCTCAGTTTGGGCCTTCCCTGTCCTCGTGAGCCTTGTTTGAGCTCACCATACATCAGTTGTCTGGGGATGTGGCTGTCGTCCATTCTGATGACGTGCCCAGTCCAGCGTAGCTGAGCCTTCAGCAACATTGACTCAATGCTTGTCAAGGCAGCTTTGTCCAACACCTCTTGCTTTGTGACTTTGTCTTGCCAGCAAGTGCCCATAATCAAGCGCAACGATCGCGTATAGAACTGTTCTAGCTGCTTGATCTGCTTTCGATGCAGGGTCCACGTTTCACATCCATACAGCAATGAAGAAAGGACTACATCCTTGGAGATCTTCAGCTTCGTGGACAGTCTTATGCCTTTCTGCTGGAGGACCTTCACTCTGAATCTTCCGAGGGACTGGCTGGCTTTCTGGATCCTGGACATGATCTCTTTGTCCAATGAACCATCTGCAGAGATAACGTTGCCCAGATACTTGAAGCTCTCCACGCACTTCAGTTGGACTCCAGTTGGACTCATTCAATGGTAATGGCTGGCTGGGGCGTGGCTGTGTTAGGGCGGCTTGGACCAGGACCTCCGTTTTCAGCAATGACCATTTCCTTAGTGTGCACAGCAACGCATTTTTCGCTCGACTGGCTAAATCCTTGCAAGCAAAGACAAACTCAAACGTGTTGAGAGAAGAGAGAGAGAGAGAGAGAGAGAGAGAGAGAGAGAGAGAGAGAGAGAGAGAACACTACACTACACGACACGACACGACACGACACGACACGACACGACACGACACGACACGACACGACACGACACGGCACGGCACTACACTTTCACACTACACGACACGACATGACACGACACGACAAGACACGACACTACGCTACGATACACTACACCACACCACACCACACCACACCACACCACACCACACCACACTACACTACACTACACTACACTACACTACACTACACTACACTACACTACACTACACTACACTAGTAGGAACAATGTCTCTCTGGGGATTACGGGGTAACGTCCCCCTGAAATTGTGATTTTTCTTTTTTATTTTACAGTTCGTAAGTTCTTACCGAAACTTACGACTGAATTTCAATAGAAATCTACCACAGTAAAGGAGAACATGAATACAAATGTTGTGCTCACTTCTCTTGCTGGTAGTTTTGGCTGAAGACTTTTCATCAGCGTCATTTTGAAAAGGGCTGAAAAAGCTGAAACGACCTGGAATTTCTACAGGTGTCGTACTTAGGTATCTTGTCTTGTATTGCAACGTGTCAAACGTACCTCACAGTTTTGTAACGTGTTGAACCGTACGGTACCCGTGCCTGTACACGTACCATACTGAAACCGTGCCCTTACCCATACTGTACCGAACTATACCCGTACCGTACCGTACCATACCGTACTGTACCGTATCTTTACCCGTACTGTACCATATGGTATCATACCGTACGATGTCGTACCAAACGCACCGTACCGTACCGTACTGTGCTGTACTGTACCGTACCCGTACCCCTACTGCAGTGTACCGTCCCCATACCAATACCCGTATTGTACCGCACTGAACCTGTATGGTTCAGTCTATCGCCTGTGTGTATGGTTCAGTCTATCGTCTGTTTATGGTTCAGTCTATCGCCTGTGTGTATGGTTCAGTCTATCGCCTGTG
>CM031610.1:84879580-84882080 GCA_018398815.1 Conus ventricosus | reverse complement strand
CGGTTGTTTCTGTCTCTCACGGTCTCTTTGTGTCTCTGTCTTTATCTGTCTCTGTCTCCCTGTCCCTGCCTCTGTCTGTCTGCCTTTGTCTTTCTCTCTCTGTCTCTTTTGTCTCTGTCTCTGTCTCTGTCTCTGTCTCTGTCTCTCTCTCTCTCTCTCTCTCTCTCTCTCTCTCTCTCTCTCTCTCTGTCTACCGAATGCTCCTTTCTTTCTCTCTCTCTCTCTCTCTCTCTCTCTCTCTCTCTCTCTTTCTCTTTTTGTCCAGAATGGGGCGGGGAACTGGAGGGGGGGGGGGGGGGGGGGGGGGGGGGAGGGGGGGAGGGGGGGGGAGGGTGGAAGGGGCGGCGGCGATGGGATCAGCAACTCCTGAACCCCCCCCCCACCCCCCTCCCCCAACCTAGTTCTGTCTGTGAAGCGTTGACCCCGGCCAGTTCCTCCGAATCACGTGAGTCAGCTAGTCGTCTGTGAGTCTGGCACCGTGAGTTTTCTCCGCACTTCAGCGAGGAACTTTAAAAAAAACGGAAAAAAGAAAAAAAAGAAATTGGCGCCGTCGCGAGCCCAATGAAAAAGCACACGAGACGAAACGTCAACAAGGCGAGCACGTGGCACGCGCAGAGGGAATTCCATTCCATGGGCCGGAAAACGGGGATATCCCAGGCCAACGTCACGAAAGAACGCTGCGCGCGCACTGTCATACAGCGCCTGGCGGTCGTCTGCTCGCTCGGTGGCAGACGATCATTTATTACAGTTCGGGGGAGGGGGAGAACGGCGTGTGTTTGTGTGTGTGTATGTGTGGATTGTGTGGGCAGTGCGCTTGGAAGAACAATAAGAGCTGTGACAGGCAAGATGGATTGGACTGTGATGGGAATCTTCTCGGAAAGTGATTGTGAAAAGTGGCAAAAAGCCGAACGGGAAGTTGACCACTCGCTTTCGAAGCACGGCAGCGTATCGCCCGCGCTACATCAGTCTCTCTCTCACTTCGTCGAGGGACCAACACAACAGCTCTGCTGACTTTGTCCTGTGACACAGCGAGCACACTCGCTTCGCTCTCTGCCAATATCATGGCTGAACGGAATAATATTGTCGAGGACTGGCTTCGGTCGTTGAACCTGGTGGATTACACTCAAGCTTTTATCGACAACGGCTACGACGACTTGGAGGTGTGCAAACAGATAGGGGAGGAAGATCTGGACGCCATCAGAGTGGACAAACAGGCGCACCGAGACAAACTGCTGCGGGCGGTGCAAGTTCTGCGAGAGGAAGGGGGGACGGCGGTCTATTTCACTCTGGAAGAAACGGACGAGGCAGCGAGCTCGGGGGCTTCCCCCAGGGCTAGTAGTGTCAACGTGAAAGGAGGGGGAGGAGGAGGAGGGGGAGGAGGGGTGGGGCGGACAGTGCCGACAAAGTGAAAACCAAACTCAAACCAGCCGCTTCCACCGACGTCGTTGGCGGTGTTGGTGTTGGTGTCGGTGTTGGTTTTGGTGGTGGTGGTGCTGGTGGTGGTGGTAGTGGTGATGGGAGTGAGAAACTCGGGAGTACGTCCACCATCCTGGACACAGAAGGCGCACTGCTGTCGGACGCTCGGGTCCAGTGGGCGTCGCCCCTTCCTCCGCCCCGCAGACCCTGCCCACCCACCCCGGCTCTATGGCGCTGACCGACGCGGGCACCTTGCAGATGACCCTGGGCACGATGGCCGGGCTGGAGGGGGAGTGGATGGGAGGGGGCGCGCGCCGCGTGGATGCTTACGACGTGGGGAAACAGGCCCTGTTCAGCTTCACCAAGGTGCACCTGAGGAACATGCTCAACGACAAGCTGTACGAGGATGAAGTCTACCTGGCCAACCCGCCTACACCACGCAGGTCAGTGGGGGGAATGGGGGTGTTGGTGGTGGTGATGGTGGTGATGATGTCAGTTTGTCCGAGCTGTTATGTGTGTGTGTGTTGACAGAAAGAATGGCACGCTTGTTGCATTCCGTGGTGCATGGTATTACGAGTAACATGCGTCTCTTTGATGGCCACACGCTTTCTTTATGTGTCTGTCTGTTTTTCTGTCTGTCTGTCTGTTTGTCTGTCTGTCTGTCTCTCTCTCGCATGCGCACGCGCTCACACACACACACACACACACTCACTCACCACACACACACACACACACACACACACACACACACACACACACACACACACACACACACACACACACACGCACGCACACACACACACACACACACACAGACAAAAGCGCGCGCACGCACATATATGCATCCACATGAAAACAAATAACACATACTGCACACACCAGCCAGCAAATGCACATGCATACACACAGACACAGAGACACACTCACAGACACGCTGACACATGTATACATACACACACATACATAGATAAATATTCATACATACATAGTACGCGTACAAACATACTCATAAAGCTTTCAGTGTCGAACATGCTTACGTGCGTATGAGCACACACATGAATACACTTAAAACATTTGTCTTGCC
>CM031610.1:84872080-84874580 GCA_018398815.1 Conus ventricosus | reverse complement strand
TTCCGGCAGGAGACAGTAGCACCATATGCCAGGGATGATCGGCGGTAGCAGCATTTTCATGCAGTGTCAGCCCAGACTCACTCGGCACTAACTTACATATATATCCTCATTGATCTCTGTCTGCACAGCGTTTCGAGTCACGTGAAATGCATGTATGGCGCCCTTTAAGCCACAGATCATGTTGAGAAGTATTATGAAAAGGATAAGAATACATATTGTATCATTTCCAGAAGTCTCGTCACGTTGTCGGCTGTTGGGGGTGTGCGTGTGACTGTTCAGCAAAGCTTTCATCCCGTCTGAGAGTGGAAGGGTGATGGTAATGCAGGGAAAACTGGCATTGAAATCTGTCTGCCTATCTCTGTCTATCTATATAACTATCAGTCTGTCTGTCTGTCTGTCTGTCTGTCTAGCTGTCTGTCTGTTTATCTGTCTGTCTGTCTGTCTAGCTGTCTGTCTGTCTGTCTATCTATCTATCTATCTATCTATCTATCTATCTATCTATCTATCTATCTATCTATCTATCTATCTATCTATCTATCTATCTATCTCATCCACCCCTTATCATGTATGAATGGATGTGTATACGGATGGATGGATGGATGGCTTGATGCATGTATGCATGTCTGTACGTTCGTACATTCGTAAGTACATATGTATGTATGCATATATGTATGTATATATATATATATATATATATATATATATATATATATATATATATATATATATATATATATGAAAGAGAGAGAGAGAGAGAGAGAGAGAGAGATCTCCCGAGAGAGAGAGAGAGAGAGAGAGAGAGAGAGAGAGAGAGAGAGAGAGAGAGAGAGAGAGAGAGAGAGAGGAGAGAGTGTGTGAGTGTGCGCGCGGGCATGTGTATACCTACGTATGTATGTATGTATGTATGTATGTATGTATGTATGTATGTATGTATGTATGTATGCATGTATGTATGTTCAGCCCGCAGCCCCAGAACGTTTTAGCGGGAGATAGGGTTAGCCCATAGCTTTCTTCTAAAGGTGTGTGCGCGCGAGCTTTTTCATCACGCGAAAGATAGGAGTGGGTGTAAAGAAGAGGGGTCTGTGTGTAATCTTCACAAAGCTTCCTTTCTAAGGCGTCCAGCGGCAGGTGCTTCACAGTTTGGACGGATTGAAATAAAGTCTGTGACGTGTGGGCGTGTTGCAGTCCCCTGGCCAGATGTCTTTGACGCAAGCCTGAACTGGGGGTCAAACTAGAATGGTGTGAGGGGTGGGCAATCCGCACAACACAAGCCTGAACTGGGGGTTAAACTAGAATGGTGTGAGGGGTGGGCAATCCGCACAACACAAGCCTGAACTGGGGGTTAAACTAGAATGGTGTGAGGGGTGGGCAGTCTGCACAACACAAGCCTGAACTGGGGGTCAAACTAGAATGGTGTGAGGGATGCACAACTGTACATTCCGCGGAACGGCTGGCACCTCGGCACAGCTTGCTTTTTTATCTGCACTCATGAATGGTGTTCATTGTTCAGCTGTTATGTTTTCACCTACGCCTGGTGATTTGTCTGTCTGTCTGTCTGTCGGTCGGTCCGTCCGTCTGTCTATCTGTCTGTCTGTCTGTCTGTCAGCAAGATCACGCAAAAAAAACCACAAAAAAACAGAACAAAACAAAACAAAAAAACAACAAAAAAAACCCCTGCCGAATCGATTTTAACGAAACTGAGGGGGAAAGGCGCAATGTGACTCCAGGGATAAACCCGCGACAGGCCGTTTCAGATCCCCGTGGTGCGGATCCGGATCAGAGGGCGGATCCAGGATCCGTTCGACGTTGACCGAGGGCTGCGCTCTCCCGAGTGCCCCTTCTCAGCGTGGTAACGACGACTTCGTGCGGATAGTCTCCCTTTGTCTTGTCATGATCTCAAGGTTATTTTCCGCGTGGTAAGGCCCCCCTGACCGGGGAGGGCCCCTGTACGGTCGTCTGGGGTACAGTAACACTAACAGTGAAATAGGTCTGAAAGCAATGCTGGTGGCTTCTCTTCCCTAGGGGAGGACGGGTGGGTGGGGTACAATAACACTAACAGTGAAATAGGTCTGAAAGCAATGCTGGTGGCTTCTCTTCCCTAGGGGAGGACGGGTGGGTGGGGTGGGGTGGGGGTATCGCCTTCGTGTGGCGGCTAACAAGGCTCCATAGAGCGTCGTGGTGTCTGGCAGTCAGTGTGTGGAGTGTAGTAGGAGAAGAGTATGTGGTGGTTGCTTGGTGGGTGGAAAGGTCGTCCGAGAGAGAGAGAGGAGAGGGGAGAGAGAGAGAGAGAGAGGAGAGAGGAGGAGAGGAGAGAGAGAGAGAGAGAGAGGGGAGAGAGAGGAGAGAGAGAGAGGAGGAGAGAGGAGAGAGAGAGAGAGAGGAGAGAGAGAGAGGAGAGGAGAGAGAGAGAGGAGAGGCGTGAAATATTGATAGGCCTGATGGCCAGGGTGTAGGTGTCGTTTGACGTTGTGTGTGTGTGTGTGTGTGTGTGTGTGTGTGT
>CM031610.1:84854580-84864580 GCA_018398815.1 Conus ventricosus | reverse complement strand
TGAAAACCCCGCTGTACCCTGTAGTCAGTGCCCAGTTCTGTCGTGACCTAGTCTTAACCTCCTGAAAACCACGCTGTACCCTGTAGTCAGTGCCCAGTTCTGTCGTGACCTAGTCTTAACCTCCTGAAAACCACGCTGTACCCTGTAGTCAGTGCCCAGTTCTGTCGTGACCTAGTCTTAACCTCCTGAAAACCACGCTGTACCCTGTAGTCAGTGCCCAGTTCTGTCGTGAAATAGTCTTAAGCTCCTGAAAACCACGCTGTACCTGTAGTCAGTGCCCAGTTCTGTCGTGACCTAGTCTTAACCTCCTGAAAACCACGCTGTACCCTGTAGTCAGTGCCCAGTTCTGTCGTGACCTAGTCTTAAGCTCCTGAAAACCACGCTGTACCCTGTAGTCAGTGCCCAGTTCTGTCGTGATCTAGTCTTAACCTCCTGAAAACCACGCTGTACCTGTAGTCAGTGCCCAGTTCTGTCGTGACCTAGTCTTAACCTCCTGAAAACCACGCTGTACCCTGTAGTCAGTGCCCAGTTCTGTCGTGACCTAGTCTTAACCTCCTGAAAACCACGCTGTACCCTGTAGTCAGTGCCCAGTTCTGTCGTGACCTAGTCTTAACCTCCTGAAAACCACGCTGTACCCTGTAGTCAGTGCCCAGTTCTGTCGTGACCTAGTCTTAACCTCCTGAAAACCCCGCTGTACCCTGTAGTCAGTGCCCAGTTCTGTCATGACCTAGTCTTAACCTCCTGAAAACCACGCTGTACCCTGTAGTCAGTGCCCAGTTCTGTCGTGACCTAGTCTTAAGCTCCTGAAAACCACGCTGTACCCTGTAGTCAGTGCCCAGTTCTGTCGTGACCTAGTCTTAACCTCCTGAAAACCACGCTGTACCCTGTAGTCAGTGCCCAGTTCTGTCGTGACCTAGTCTTAACCTCCTGAAAACCACGCTGTACCCTGTAGTCAGTGCCCAGTTCTGTCGTGAAATAGTCTTAAGCTCCTGAAAACCACGCTGTACCCTGTAGTCAGTGCCCAGTTCTGTCGTGACCTAGTCTTAACCTCCTGAAAACCACGCTGTACCCTGTAGTCAGTGCCCAGTTCTGTCGTGACCTAGTCTTAAGCTCCTGAAAACCACGCTGTACCCTGTAGTCAGTGCCCAGTTCTGTCGTGACCTAGTCTTAACCTCCTGAAAACCACGCTGTACCCTGTAGTCAGTGCCCAGTTCTGTCGTGACCTAGTCTTAACCTCCTGAAAACCACGCTGTACCCTGTAGTCAGTGCCCAGTTCTGTCGTGACCTAGTCTTAACCTCCTGAAAACCACGCTGTACCCTGTAGTCAGTGCCCAGTTCTGTCGTGACCTAGTCTTAACCTCCTGAAAACCACGCTGTACCCTGTAGTCAGTGCCCAGTTCTGTCGTGACCTAGTCTTAACCTCCTAAAAACCACGCTGTACCCTGTAGTCAGTGCCCAGTTCTGTCGTGACCTTGTCTTAACCTCCTGAAAACCCCGCTGTACCCTGTGGTCAGTGCCCAGTTCTGTCGTGACCTAGTCTTAACCTCCTGAAAACCACGCTGTGCCCTGTAGTCAGTGCCCAGTTTTGTCGTGACCTAGTCTTAACCTCCTGAAAACAACGCTGTGCCCTGTAGTCAGTGCCCAGTTCTGTCGTGACCTAGTCTTAACCTCCTGAAAACCACGCTGTGCCCTGTAGTCAGTGCCCAGTTCTGTCGTGACCTAGTCTTAACCTCCTGAAAACCACGCTGTGCCTGTAGTCAGTGCCCAGTTCTGTCGTGACCTAGTCTTAACCTCCTGAAAACCCCGCTGTGCTGCTCTCGTTTATGCATCCCTTGGTGGTATAGGCCTTGTGATTTAAAAAAAAAAAATCCACGGATTTCTCACGACTTGTGCGCTTGCGCATTAATCACGTTTCGATGTTTGATGTTCCGGTTTCCCCTTTTTTTCCTTCTGAACCCGCCAGAACAGCATTTAGGCGAAGGGATTAAACATTCCGAGGATGTGAGTAATGGTTCTTCACGCATTATCAAGGTTTTCACCACTGACCAGAATGGAATCGTAGGCTGGAGGCTTTCCCGCTTGTCCGAGCCTCCTCGCCGTCACGGAGACAAAGAGCCATTTTTCTCGTCTTCATTCCTTGCCTACGTGGCGGCATCGATCAACACAGAGAGGGAGAGGAGTGATGGGAGTGGTGGCGGCGGTTAAGGAGGGTGGGACGGGTGGAGGGAGGAATGGTTGCTCGGATGTCGTGGATGGTCCAGTAGTGCCATGCGAATATTTCAGCTTCAGAAACCATAGTTCGTTTTCTACGTGACAGAAAGTCTGAGACCGTGTTCACACGAAGGTAGCGAACATTATGAGTGATGATTGCTATGTACATGTGAAAACGACTTATCATCACGCGAAAACGGTTATTATTTGTGAAAACAACTAATAATCACGGAGGGAAAGATTATTTCTTGGAAAAACAGCTAATTATCTCGTGAAAATATCCGTTTCGGCTGATATTAGTCATTTTCACGCGATAATACCATTTTAACGTGCGAGTTATTAAGTGACAGTAGCTGTTCTCCTTCAGAAGACAGCCTTTGTCCTTGAGGGAAATAGCGAACAGAGAGAAAACAGGTATTATCCTCACCACCACAACTATTTTCCTTGGGATCACAACTGTCTTCCTTGTTTTTTTTTATGTGATAATTATAACAGTTTCCCCTGTGTTCCCTGAAGATCACAATTGTGCCCGCAGTTTTCCTTGGGATAATGATTGTTCTCTTTGTTTTCTTGTGGCATTAAATCGAGGAAATCGTTGTTAGCAGCAGAGAAAATACCTATCACCGCTAATACAACTTTAACATAGAACACTGTCGTGATCTCGAGGATGACAACTATTTACTCATCGTCATCGTTTTCTGTGGGGATGATAACTGTTTTCCCACGAAAAAAAAGAAGTTGTGATCACTATAGGATAACATCATTTTCCAGTTTCCCTCGGGAAGGCGCTTTTGATCTGAAAGAAAACAATCATTCTTTTAGAGACAACTGTTACGATCTTCATGTACAGCTGTATGACCCTGTGAGAACTGTTTTCCAGGAAAAAAAGCTTTTATTGCCTTATGAAGCCAGAATGATGCCATGTAAGATTTCATTGGTTGTTCCCGCCAAACGCCTGTTTTGAATCTGAATCCGAGTTCGGTGGAAACCTGTGCGTTTTTGAGTTATGCTAACAGCGTAGGGTCATCATATCGTTTTTGGAATGGAGAGAGAGAGAGAGAGAGAGAGAGAGAGAGGAGAGAGAGAGAGAGAGAGAGAGAGAGGAGAGAGAGGGGGGGGGGGGGGGGCACGGCGTAATGTTATGGCTGAATATGCGACCGAAAGAAATCCCCATGGGGTGATTATTTCTTAAAAAAAAAGAAAAAAGAAATGATTAGTCATTTCATGTTAGATCGTTCTTGGCGGTGGCATGCCGTATTGCTGCAATCAGGCATCGGGTTGCTCCGCAGTTTAAAGAAAGAATCGGCATTCAGGACTGATCCAGATCGTTAGTCGCCACTTGGCATCGCGAGCAAAAATGTACGAGAATGCCCGCAACGAATTCGCCCTAACGAGGAGGAGAATCCCGACTGTTCTGTGGACCATTAATCAGAAGACGCGTGAGCGCGCGCGCACACACGGTTGTGTGTATGTGTGTGTGTGTGTGTGTGTGTGTGTGTGCGTGTGCGTGCGTGCGTGCGTGCGTGCGTGCGTGTGTGTGTGTGTGTGTGTGTGTGTGTGTGTGTGTGTGTGTGTGTGTGTGTGTGTGTGTGTTGTGCGTGTATGTGTGTGTGTGTGTGTGTGTGTGTGTGTGTGTGTGTGTGTGTGTATGTGTGTGTGTGTGTGTGTGTGGTGTGTGTGTGTGCGCGTGCGCGTGTGTTTTGTGTGTGTTGTGTGTGTGTGTGTGTGTGTGTGGTGTGTGTGTGTGTGTGGTTTTGTGGTGTGGTGGTGTGTGTGTGTGTATGTGTGTGTGTGTGTGTGTGTGTGTGTGTGTGTGTGGTGTGTGTGGTGTGGTGTGTTGTGTGGTTTGTTGGTTTGGTGCATGTGTAGACTGTTGGTGCGCGCGCGTCATTGTTGATGAGTGTGTGTAAGATTTGTTGAGCCATGCGTCGACTGTTTACTGGCGGCAAGGGCTGCCGAACTCTCTCACTCTTATGTTTGTGTGAAGAGAAAACGTGTGAGGATTTGATAAGATGGCGCATGTTCCCACAGGAGCAGGTTTCCTACACACGCTCGCTGCTTTGCCATTCTAGGTTATTTCGGTGCTTGGAAGGTATTCCAGTTTACGCAGGTGAGGCACATGTAGGTTTCGAGATTGGGCCAGTCAGCATCAAGATGTTGTCTACACATCGATTTTTGGCCTGTCAGGGCTTATTCCAAGGATTGTTGGCCCTGTCAGGGCTTATTCCAAGGATTGTTGGCCCTGTCAGGGCTTATTCCAAGGATTGTTGGCCCATGTCAGGGCTTATTCCAAGGATTGTTGGCCCATGTCAGGGCTTATTCCAAGGATTGTTGGCCCGTGTCAGGGCTTATTCCAAGGATTGTTGGCCTGTCAGGGCTTATTCCAAGGATTGTTGGCCCAGTGTCAGGGCTTATTCCAAGGATTGTTGGCCCATGTCAGGGCTTATTCCAAGGATTGTTGGCCCATGTCAGGGCTTATTCCAAGGATTGTTGGCCCATGTCAGGGCTTATTCCAAGGATTGTTGGCCCATGTCAGGGCATATTCCAAGGATTGTTGGCCCATGTCAGGGCTTATTCCAAGGATTGTTGGCCCATGTCAGGGCTTATTCCAAGGATTGTTGGCCCATGTCAGGGCTTATTCCAAGGATTGTTGGCCCATGTCAGGGCTTATTCCAAGGATGGCAGTTCAGAGTTTCCCTTAGAACCGACCACCAGTGTGCACGCTCATTCCAGTGCTGCTGTACACCCGCACGCTCATTCACATCACAATGCAGAAACAACAGCTTTTCCCGTGATAGTATTTGCGCGCATCAGCATAGACGCTATAACACTCAAGCCCTGTAACTTTCTATTCGGGACCAGTAAAATGGGTCAGCGAGCAGTTAAAACGTCTTCTTCACACGAGGCGCTGCTTTGGGACCAGTAAAATGGGTCAGCGAGCAGTTAAAACGTCTTCTTCACACGAGGCGCTGCTTTGGGGCCAGTAAAATGGGTCAGCGTGCAGTTAATGCGTCTTGTTCACATGAGGCGCTGCTTTGGGGCCAGTAAAATGGTCAGCGTGCAGCAGTTAATGCGTCTTGTTCACACGAGGCGCTGCTTTGGGACCAGTAAAATGGGTCAGCGTGCAGCAGTGAATGCGTCTTGTTCACACGAGGCGCTGCAGGACGGAGGGGAGAGAACTGTCCATGCAGGCCCACATCCTTTTTGCCGCTGCTTCCTTCTCCATCAACCAATCGAAGCGGGGAGACAGGGGGCCCATTTTTCATGCCTTGCCAAGGCGCCGGGATCGATACGGACCCGGGCATGGCCGGTTGGGGCCCCGTGGGCCGTCTTGGGTACTGCAGCTGAGGGGGAGGTCGCGGGGAGGTGGGGGTTCCATCCCTCCTTCTCTCGTTCAGCTGAAGCGGGGATCGGAACTGTCGCTGGGCTGATGGTGTGGCTTCAAAACCAAAACTTTTGCGTCTGGCTGGTTGGTTGGTTGATTGGTTGTTGGGTGTGTTAGTGGCGGTATAGATCTGGATCATGACGACCAGGACTTGAGGCGCTTGGGAAGTCAGTTACTACTCTTTGTGTGCTTTGTGACGTGTTATGACAGGTAATGGTGCTTCAGAGGGAGAGGGGAGGGGGACGGGGGTGGGCTCCGAGGTGTGGGAGAGAGCCGTAGCAGCATCAGCAGAAGAGAGAGAGAAAGAGAGAGAGAGAGAGAGAGAGAGAGAGAGAGAGAGAGAGGGAGGGAGAGGGAAGGGAGAGGGAGGGTGGGGATGGGGGGGAAGAGTTCGCGTTTACCGCTATTTTACCCGTTGACGAAATATCGACAAAAGCTATTGACCACCGGCGCTGTGTATCAATGCGTGTTTTCCTTTGACCTGATGTTAACAGCGAGAAATCAGACTGTTGTCTTTGTTAACAGTGAGAAATCAGACTGTTGTCTTTGTTAACAGCGAGAAATCATACTGTTGTCTTTGTTAACAGTGAGAAATCAGACTGTGTGTCTTTGTTAACAGCGAGAAATCAGACCGTTGTCTTTGTTAACAGTGAGAAATCAGACCGTTGTCTTTGTTAACAGTGAGAAATCAGACTGTTGTCTTTGTTAACAGTGAGAAATCAGACCGTTGTCTTTGTTAACAGTGAGAAATCATACTGTTGTCTTTGTTAACAGTGAGAAATCAGACCGTTGTCTTTGTTGACAGCGAGAAATCAGACTGTTGTCTTTGTTAACAGTGAAAAATCAGATTGTTGTCTTTGTTAACATCGACAAATCAGACTGTTGTCTTTGTTAATAGCGGGAAATCAGACTGTCGTCTTTGTTAACAGCGAGAAATTAGACTGTCTTTGTTAATAGCGGGAAATCAGACTGTCGTCTTTGTTAACAGCGATAAATCAGACTGTTGTCTTTGTTAATAGCGGGAAGTCAGACTGTCGTCTTTGTTAACAGCGAGAAATCAGACTGTTGTCTTTGTTAATAGCGGGAAATCAGACTGTCGTCTTTGTTAACAGCGAGAAATCAAACTGTTGTCCTCGTTAACAACGGAAAATCAGACTGTCGTCTTTGTTAACAGTGAGAAATCAGATTGTTGTCTGTGTTAACAACGGGAAATCAGACTGTCGTCTTTGTTACCAGTGAAAAATCAGATTGTTGTCTTTGTTAACAGCGAGAAATCAGACTGTTGTTTTTGTTAACAGCGAGAAATCCAACTGTTGTCCTCGTTAACAGCGAGAAATGAGACTCGTCTTTGTTAACAGTGAGAAATCAGAAGGTCGTCTTTGTTAACAGCGAGAAATCAGACTGTTGTCTTTGTTAATGGCGAGAAATTAGACTGTTGTCTTTGTTAACAACGGGAAATCAGACTGTCGTCTTTATTAACAGCGAGAAATGAGACTGTTGTCTTTGTTAACAGTGAAAAATCAGACTGTCGTCTTTGTTAACAGCGAGAAATCAGACTGTCGTCTTTGTTAACAGCGAGAAATCAAACTGTCTTTGTTAACAACGGGAAACCAGACTGTCGTCTTTGTTAACAGCGAGAAATCAGACTGTCGTCTTTGTTAACAGCGAGAAATCAGACTGTCGTCTTTGTTAACAGCGAGAAATGAGACTGTCGTCTTTGTTAACAGCGAGAAATCAGACTGTCGTCTTTGTTAACAGCGAGAAATCAGGCTGTCGTCTTTGTTAACAACGAGAAATCAGACTGTCGTCTTTGTTAACAACGAGAAATCAGACTGTCGTCTTTGTTAACAGCGATAAATCAGACTGTTGTCTTTGTAGTTGACTGACTGCTGTGAGCAGGCTACCGGTTATTTGTTTGTTGGCTTATTTGCTTGTTTGATGGTCTAGCTGTCACTGGCTTCAACGAGTTTGCCGTACCGGTTTTAAAAGTGTTGGTCTAGGTTGTCACTGGCTTCGCCGAGTTTGCCGTACCGGTTTTAAAAGGGTTGGTCTAGGTTGTCACGGGCTTCGCCGAGTTTGCCGTACCGGTTTTGAAAGTGTTGGTCTAGGTTGTCACGGGCTTCGCCGAGTTTGCCGTACCGGTTTTGAAAGGGTTGGTCTAGGTTGTCACGGGCTTCGCCGAGTTTGCCGTACCGGCTTTAAAAGGGTTGGTCTAGGTTGTCACGGGCTTCGCCGAGTTTGCCGTACCGGTTTTAAAAGGGTTGGTCTAGGTTGTCACGGGCTTCGCCGAGTTTGCCGTACCGGTTTTGAAAGGGTTGGTCTAGGTTGTCACGGGCTTCGTCAAGTTTGCCGTACCGGTTTTAAAAGGGTTGGTCTAGGTTGTCACGGGCTTCGTCGAGTTTGCCGTACCGGTTTTTAAAAGGGTTGGTCTAGGTTGTCACGGGCTTCGTCAAGTTTGCCGTACCGGTTTTCAAAACAAACTGGCGCGATCACCAGGTAGCACACTAGCGGAAGTACGCCGACATATGAGATCCTAAAGAAAAAATCCAAAACAAACAAACAAAAAACAAACAAACAAAAACCAAACAAAAAAAACAAACAAACAAACCCCAAACCAAACAAACAAACAAAAACCAAACAAACAAACAAAAAACAAACAAACAAAAACCAAACAAACAAAAAACAAACAAACAAAAAACAAACAAACCCCAAACCAAACAAACAAACAAAAAACAAACAAACAAAAAACAAACAAACAAAAAACAAACAAACAAAAAACAAACAAACAAAAACCAAACAAACGCGCGAGCGTTGACTTGACGTTGTCTAACATGATTGCACGTTCCAGTGGCGGCAGTGGAGTGTTTGCCTCAGAACTGACAGCCATTGCTGACGCTCTTCTGCACACACTTCGCATCATATCACAATCGACAAACCGGGTTGTTTTAAAAAAAAGAAGAAGCTTGTAACGTTTTGTGCACATGCGCAGAAAAACGCAGTGTTTCATCTATTCATTTATTGAATGATTTATTTTTAGTGCTTTTGTTTTCGGCTCATTCATGTATTTATTCATCTATTTATGTGTTGATTTATGTTAGTGCTTTTGTTTTCGGCCCAGCAAGCAGTCTTTGAAAGGAGCCACAGGGAAGATGTGTCAGCGTGCTGTTATGAATGGGTCTGTCCACAACAGAGCGTTGCACGTGCAGAGTGGCGGCAGTGGCAGCACGTGACAGCCAGCAGCCCTTTACCGCTTGTTCTCCAGCATGGGAACCCGGCAGGGAGTCGGTCAGAAGCTTGGTGGTTTTTTTTTTTTCTTGTTCAGTTTATTGATGGCCCACAGTACCGCCATCACCACATGGGGCGACCGGAGCCTCGTTGTGGACGGCTGACGTTCTTTCCTTAATCGATGGAGGCAGAAGACAACTCCACCGCCCTCCAGTACTGCCAGAACGATTTGCCACTGGCGTTTTGGTTTTTTAATTTGTTTTTTGTTGTTGTTGTTTATTCGTTTACTTATTAATTTTGTTTGTATATTTTTGTATCTATTTATTTATTTATTCATGTATGTATATTCGTTTACTTATTTATTTGTATATTTATGTATCTATTTATTCATGTATTCATGTATGTATCTATTAATTCATTTATCTATTTATTTATCTATTTATTCATGTATTCATGTATGTATCTATTAATTCATTTATCTATTTATTTGTATTTTCTTAAATAAGGTTTTCTCCAATAAGGTATAGCTCAGGGTTCGGATTAAGGGGCTTAGGTTTAGATCAGTTCATGGTTTGGGTCAGGGTGGGGACGTGGTTGGGGTTAGGGTTAGAGCTAAGGTCAAGTGTTCCGGAAATGGAGCAGTCTTCCGGTGGTCTTATCACAGTCCCCTTCTCTAATGCACAAACATGCCGCCCTCCTTGCACGGTCCTGGACTCCGGCCAAGGGGGGAGGGGGAGGGGGGGAGCAGTCCGCAGTCCTCTGCTGCGGGGGGGGGGGGGGGGGGGGTGGTCCCCATCCCTCCTGTCCCCTACCCTGTCCCTCCCCTTCTCCTCCGCCCGGCCACTGAGTTAGGACGACAACTGCCCGGTCTATGGCATGGCTGATGACTCGTTAGCGTGATAGGGATGGGGATGGTGGTGGTGGGGGGGGGGGGGGGGGGGGTAGGGCATCGGCCAATCGGGGCGAGGGTCAGCTTGGAAATGAATTATTCCTCCTGTCCCCTTTTCTTTTTCTTTTCTTCGCCAGCAAGTTGATGGTTCCATCCCTGACTGCTAGTCTGCGCCTGACTTTAAGAAGGATGACTCCGAAAGTGCTGACGTGATTAAAAAAGAAAAAGAAACTGAAGGTAAATGTGGTAGGTGGTCCGAGGATGCAGCCGTTGAATTTTGGTTGGGGTCC
>CM031610.1:84837080-84842080 GCA_018398815.1 Conus ventricosus | reverse complement strand
GGGGGGGGCAGGTGGGTTGGGGTGGGGTGGAGGGGGAGGATGGAGGGGGGCAGGTGGGTTGGGGTGTGGTGGGGGGGGAGGATGGAGGGGGGCAGGTGGGTTGGGGTGTGGTGGAGGGGGGATGGAGAGGGGGCAGGTGGGTTGGGGTGTGGTGGAGGGGGAGGATGGAGGGGGACAGGTGGGTTGGGGTGTGGTGGAGGGGGAGGATGGAGGGGGCAGGTGGGTTGGGGTGGGGGGGAGGGGAGGATGGAGAGAGAGGGGCAGTGGGTTGGGGTGTGGTTGAGGGGAGGATGGAGAGAGGGGGGCAGGTGGGTTGGGTGTGGTGGAGGGGGGGATGGAGAGAGAGGGGCAGGTGGGTTGGGGTGGTGGAGGGGAGGATGGAGAGAGGGGGGCAGGTGGGTTGGGGTGGGGTGGAGGGGGAGGATGGAGAGAGGGGGGCAGGTGGGTTGGGTGTGGTGAGGGGGAGGATGGAGAGAGGGGGGCAGGTGGGTTGGGGTGTGGTGGAGGGGGAGGATGGAGAGAGGGGGCAGGTGGGTTGGGGTGTGGTGGAGGGGGAGGATGGAGAGAGGGGGGCAGGTGGGTTGGGGTGTGGTGGAGGGGGAGGATGGAGAGAGGGGGCAGGTGGGTTGGGGTTGGTGGAGGGGAGGATGGAGAGAGGGGGACAGGTGGGTTGGTGGTGTGGGTGGAGGGGGAGGATGGAGAGAGGGGGGCAGGTGGGTTGGGGTGTGGTGGAGGGGAGGATGGAGAGAGGGGGGCAGGTGGGTTGGGGTGTGGTGGAGGGGGAGGATGGAGAGAGGGGGCAGGTGGGTTGGGGTGTGGTGGAGGGGGAGGATGGAGAGAGGGGGGAGGTGGGTTGGGGTGTGGTGGAGGGGGGGATGGATGAGAGGGGGGCAGGTGGGGTTGGGGTGTGGTGGAGGGGGAGGATGGAGAGAGAGGGGCAGGTGGGTTGGGGTGTGGTTGAGGGGGAGGATGGGAGAGGGGGCAGGTGGGTTGGGTGTGGTGGAGGGGGAGGATGGAGGGGGGGCAGGTGGGTTGGGGTGGGTGGAGGGGGAGGGATGAGGGGGGCAGGTGGTTGGGGTGTGGTGGAGGGGGAGGATGGAGGGGGGCAGGTGGGTTGGGGTGTGGTTGAGGGGGAGGATGGAGAGAGGGGGCAGGTGGGTTGGGGTGTGGTGGAGGGGGAGGATGGAGAGAGGGGGGCAGGTGGGTTGGGGTGTGGTGGAGGGGGAGGATGGAGAGAGGGGGGCAGGTGGTTGGGGTGTGGTGGAGGGGGAGGATGGAGGGGGGCAGGTGGGTTGGGGTGTGGTGGAGGGGGAGGATGGAGGGGGACAGGTGGGTTGGGTGTGGGTGGAGGGGGAGATGGAGAGGGGGCAGGTGGGTGGGGTGTGGTGGAGGGGAGGATGGAGGGGGCAGGTGGGTTGGGGTGGGGTGGAGGGGGAGGATGGAGGGGGGCAGGTGGTTGGGGTGGGGTGGAGGGGGAGGATGGAGGGGGGCATGGTGGGGTGTGGTGGAGGGGGAGGATGGAGGGGCAGTGGTTTGGGTGTGGTGGAGGGGAGGATGGAGGGGGGCAGGTGGGTTGGGGTGTGGTGGAGGGGAGGATGGAGAGAGATGGGCAGGTGGTTGGGTGTGGTGGAGGGGGAGGATTGAGAGGGGCAGGTGGGTTGGGTGTGGTGGAGGGGGAGGATGGAGGGGGGCAGGTGGGTTGGGGTGGGGTGAGGGGGGAGGATGGGGGGGCAGGTGGGTTGGGGTGTGGTGGAGGGGAGGATGGAGGGGGGCAGGTGGGTTGGGGTGGGGTGGAGGGGGGGATGGAGGGGGGCAGGTGGGTTGGGGTTGGTGGAGGGGGAGGATGGGGGGGGCAGGTGGGTTGGGGTGTGGTGGAGGGGGAGGATGGAGAGGGGGCAGGTGGGTTGGGGTGTGGTGGAGGGGGAGGATGGAGGGGGACAGGTGGGTTGGGGTGTGGTGGAGGGGAGGATGGAGGGGGCAGGTGGGTTGGGGTGGGGTGGAGGGGGAGGATGGAGAGAGAGGGGCAGGGGGTTGGGGTGTGGTTGAGGGGGGAGGATGGAGAGGGGGGGCCAGGTGGGTTGGGGTGTGGTGGAGGGGGAGGATGGAGAGAGAGGGGCAGGTGGGTTGGGGAGTGGTGGAGGGGAGGATGGAGAGAGGGGGCAGGTGGTTGGGGTGGGGTGGAGGGGGAGGATGGAGAGAGGGGGGCAGTGGGTTGGGGTGTGGTGAGGGGGGAGGTGGAGAGAGGGGGGCAGGTGGGTTGGGGTGTGGTGGAGGGGGGAGGATGGAGAGAGGGGGCAGGTGGGTTGGGGTGTGGTTGAGGGGGAGGATGGAGAGAGGGGGGCAGGTGGGTTGGGGTGTGGTTGAGGGGGAGGATGGAGAGAGGGGGCAGGTGGGTTGGGGTGTGGTTGAGGGGGAGGATGGAGAGAGGGGGGCAGGTGGGTTGGGGTGGGTGGAGGGGGAGGATGGAGAGAGGGGGCAGGTGGGTTTGGGTGTGGTTGAGGGGGAGGATGGAGAGAGAGGGGCAGGGGGTTGGGGTGTGGTGGAGGGGAGGATGGAGAGAGGGGGGCAGGTGGGTTGGGTGTGGTTGAGGGGGCGGATGGAGAGAGAGGGGCAGTGGGTTGGGGTGTGGTGGAGGGGGAGGATGGAGAGGGGGAAGGTGGGTTGGGGTGTGTGTGAGGGGGAGGATGGAGAAGGGTGGTGGGGCATGTGGGTTTGGGTTGTGGTGGAGGGGGAGGATGGAGAGAGGGGGGAGGTGGGTTGGGGTGTGGTGGAGAGGGAGGATGGAGAAGGGGGAGGTGGGTTGGGGTGTGGTGGACGGGGAGGATGGAGTGAGGGGAGGTGGGTTTGGGTGTGGTGGAGGGGGGGATGGATAGAGGGGGGAGGTGGGTTGGGGTGTAGTGGGGGGACGATAGAGAAGGGTGGTGGGGCATGTGGGTTGGGGTGTGGTGGAGGGGGAGGATGGAGAGAGGGGGGAGGTGGGTTGGGGTGTGGTGGAGGGGGAGGATGGAGATGGGATGGTGGGTTTGGGTGTGGTGGAGGGGAGGATGGAGAAGGGTGGTGGGGCAGTGGTTGGGGTGTGGTGGAGGGGTGAGGATGGAGAGAGGGGGGAGGTGGGTTGGGGTGTGGTGGAGGGGGAGGATGGAGAGAGGGGGAGGTGGGTTTGGGTGTGGTGGGAGGGGAGGATGGAGAGGGGGGAGGTGGGTTGGGGTGTTCTGGAGGGGGAGGATGGAGAGTGGGGGGAGTGGGTTGGGGTGTGGTTGAGGGGGAGGATGGAGAGAGGGGAGAGGTGGGTTGGGGTGTGGTGGAGGGGGAGGATGGAGAGGGGAGAGGGGGTTGGGGTGTGGTGGAGGGGAGGATGGAGAGAGGGGAGAGGTGGGTTGGGGTGTGGTGGAGGGGGAGGATGGAGATGGGGCAGGTGGGTTGGGGTGTGGTGGAGGGGGAGGATGGAGAGGGGGGAGGTGGGTTGGGTGTGGTGGACGGGGGAGATGGAGGGGGCAGGTGGGTTGGGGTGTGGTGGAGGGGGAGGATGGAGATGGGGCAGGTGGGTTGGGGTGGGGTGGAGGGGGAGGTGGAGATGGGGCAGGTGGCTTTGGGTGTGGTGGAGGGGGAGGATGGAGAGGGGGGGGAGGTGGGTTGGGGTGTGGTGGAGGGGGGGAGGATGGAGAGAGGGGGGCATGTGGGTTGGGGTGTGGTGGAGGGGGAGATGGAGAGGGGGGATGTGGGTTTGGGTGTGGTGGAGGGGGAGGATGGAGAGAGGGGGGCATGTGGGTTGGGGTGTGGTGGAGGGGGAGGATGGATGAGGGGGGGCAGGTGGGGTTTGGGTGTGGTGGAGGGGGAGGATGGAGAGAGGGGGCATGTGGGTTGGGGTGTGTGAGGGGGGGATGGAGAGGGGGGGGGGGGCAGTGGGTTTGGTGTGGTGAGGGGAGGATGGAGAGAGGGGGGGAGGTGGGTTGGGGTGTGGTGGAGGGGGAGGATGGAGGGGGGCAGGTGGGTTGGGGTGTGGTGGAGGGGAGGATGGAGAGGGGGCAGGTGGGTTGGGGTGTGGTGGAGGGGGAGGATGGAGAGTGGGGAGGTGGGTTGGGTGTTCTGGAGGGGGAGGATGGAGAGGGGGATGTGGGTTGGGTGTGGTGGAGGGGGAGGATGGAGATGGGGATGGTGGGTTGGGGTGTGGTGGACGGGGAGGATGGAGAGGGGGGGAGTGGGTTGGGGTGTGGTGAGGGGAGGATGGAGATGGGCAGGTGGGTTGGGGTGTGGTGGAGGGGGAGGATGGAGATGGGGATGGTGGTTGGGGTGTGGTGGACGGGGAGGATGGAGAGAGGGGGAGAGTGGGTTTGGGTGTGGTGGAGGGGGAGGATGGAGATGGGGCAGGTGGTTGGGGTGTGGTGGAGGGGGGGATGGAGATGGGGCTGGTGGGTTGGGGTGTGGTGGACGGGAGGATGGAGAGAGGAGGGAGGTGGGTGGGGTGTGGTGGAGGGGGAGGATGGAGATGGGGCAGGTGGGTTGGGGTGTTCTGGAGGGGAGGATGGAGAGGGGGGGGATGTGGATTGGGTTTGGGTGTGGTGGAGGGGGAGGATGGAGAGGGGGCAGGTGGGTTGGGTGTGGTGGAGGGGGAGGATGGAGAGGGGCAGGTGGGTTGGGGTGTGGTGGAGGGGGGGATGGAGAGGGGGCAGGTGGGTTGGGGTGTGGTGGAGGGGAGGATGGAGATGGGGCAGGTGGGTTGGGGTGTGGTGGAGGGGGAGGATGGAGAGGGGAGGTGGGTTGTGTGGGTGGATGGGGAAACAGAGTGCAAAGTGAAAACAAACCGAAAAGATACAAGACCATCCAAAACAAAGTTCGTCCAATTCCATGCTGGATGCTATATAGAGGGTGGAGTTTCCTGCCTTTTTGGACTGACGTCTGGTGCTGTGTAACGTGTGAAGAAGTCGACGTGTTGAACATGCACCATGTCTGCTTTGTACTTTGCTTTACTCCGCGCCTGGGTTTTTCTGTGGTTATTTCTC
>CM031610.1:84807080-84829580 GCA_018398815.1 Conus ventricosus | reverse complement strand
AATATTGGAGTAGGTTCGTTTCGAAAGACTTCCTTGACAGTTTATTGTGCTGTCTCTTGTTTCTTCGCCTTCCCGTCTCAGTTATGTCAAATTTAAAAACAAACAAACAAACAGCCCCCAAAAAGACCAAAACCAAATACAAAGCGACCATTCAAGCAACCAACCAAATATCCGTGAAACAAAAACAAAGAATCCAGCAAAACAAAACAAGAAACAAAAACAACCTTTCAAAATTCTTCGTTTTTTTCACGTTTTTCCCTTTCTTTATTACCATCAAGGAAGTCACGTGTCCATCCGCATCCATCGGTTTATTTGTTTGTTTGTCTGTCAGCAAGACTACGCAAAAAAAAGACAAACAAAACAAAACAAAACAAAAAACCGACTGAACCACTTTCAACGGAATTTGGTAGAGAGGTAGAATATTGTTGAAAGTCGATTTTGTTAAAACGTAGCGCAGACTTTTTTTTATATAATAAAACCATTGTTAGAACGGTCCTTGTTCAGTTGATAGGAAAATGTACCTTAACTGAAAACAGGATGTATAAACTGTGAAATGCTTTTTCACTGTTTGTTGTTGTTGTTGTTGTTGTTGACGGAGGCATGTTTCTGCAAACTGTAAATCGTGGTTGATATTTATTCTGCTGACTCATTTGTTGAACAATATGGAAGGATTTTTTTTTTTACTCTATTGAGCTCAGATTACAAGCATAAGAGAATCACAGTATATTGAGTATGTTTTTTTTTATGGTGCTTCAGTTTTACTCTCTCCCTCTCCCTCCGTCCCTTCCTCCCCCCCCCCCCCTCTCTCCTCCAAATGCCCATTCTCTCTCTCTCTCTCTCTCTCTCTCTCTCTCTCTCTCTCTCTCTCTCTCTCTCTCTCTCTCTCTCTCTCTCTCTCTCTCTCCTGTTTCTCAGTGGTCGCAGTGGTATTAGGATCATGCGAGAATCTACAGTCTTGATTCTACGATTGATTCGTCATGTTGGGTTCGAACCTCCGCCGGGGCGTTTCGGTTACAGGGGGATTTTTCCCTCGGAGTTAACATTGGTTCTGACTCCATTTCCCATACAGTCCTTCGAATGAGACTATAAACCGAGGGTCCGTGTGTGAACGCACGCATAACATCTTGCACACACGTAAAATCCCATCACCAACTTTTGGAAGAGTAGGCCAGTTTGGCCGTTGGTATGGATGACACGTTACACATAGCATGCACCCTGCGTGAGAAACTGAAAGAATGAAGGAAGTAAGGAAAGGAAAATGAGTGATCGATATTGAACGATACTGACTGGATGACACGGGAAACGACTGAATGAAGCGCCAGCTGGCAGCTCTTCAGTGGGCACTACCCAGGTAGGCAGCCCGTTGTGTAAACGAGTGTGGATTGTAAAGCGCTTAGAGCTTGGTCTCTAGCCGAGAATAGGCGTTATATAAGTATTCATTATTATTATGTATACTGTATCACTTCAATGTACCAAGCATAGTATTAATGTCATTATTAATTTTTCTGTTTCTGAGATTAACTTTCTTTCTGTGTGCTGTTTGCCCTGGGTATGAGTGTGTGTATGTTTGAGTGTATGGTAGTAGGCCTCCGTCGGTCGTAGCTGACCATGGACAGAGTATATATCCGACCTAAGATTTAACTATCAGTCCGGGCTGTCTTCTCGACCCGAGCAGCGTCGTCTGTGACTGTAGAGACCGATGCGAGAGTGGCGAGAATGTGTGGTAGCTCTGTTTTATTCATTGAAACTATGACCGTCCTGGACGGGAAGAAATGATGTGAAAATGATTCCCTCCTCCCTCGCTCTGGCTTCTTTAACTGCAGTCTTAGTGTGTCTGTCCTGCCTGCTTGTCTGTCTGTTCCGTCTGTCTTTCAGTCTCTGTCTGTCACTGTCGATCTGACTGTTCTGTCCCATTCCTCTCTGTTTTCTCTCTCTCATTACCTATCATACTCTGTCTCTGACCTGCTAGTCTGTCCTGCCCCCGTCTGTCCTTTTCTCTCTCTCTCCCCCTCTCTCTCTCTGTTCTTAGTAGTAAGTATAGTATTAAGTATAGTGAGTGAGAAGGAGAAGTAGTAGTGAGAAGCCGAGAAGAAAAAAGGTGGGACTGCTTTCTTGCTCACATTTACATCTAATACAAATAACGACGATGGAAGACCAGGCATTTCCTAAGAATGTTTATCCGTAAATGAGAACACGTTTCTTTAACCTCCACTTTCTCTCTGTCTCTGACTTTCTTTTGTCTTTGCCTCTGCCTCTTTCTTTTTCTCCTCTCAGTGCTGTCAGTCAGTCTCAGTCTTGTCTCTGTCTGTGTCCCTGTCTGTCTCGTCTGTCTATCTGTCTCTCCCCTTCCCTCCGTCCCCCACGCTCTCTCCCTCTCTTCTGTATTTCCACTTCATTCCCCCTCCTTTGCTCCGCCACCCCCCCCCCCCCCCCCCCCCACCAACTTTTTTTCCTTTTTCGTGTGTCTGCATCAGCGCCTTTATGAATATGCAACTCAGCACACATCTATGTTCTGTGCCAATGATCTGTCAGAGTGCAAATCATGTAACCCATATCATAGGTGCTCTCCTTTTGACCTTTTTTTTTTTCTTAAACGGCATTTATGTAAATTAACTTTGGCCGGACAGATTGGAAGAATAGTGTCAGCGGTAAAAACTGTACTCCCTGATTGAATGAAAATTGTTGCAAGTTTTGAGTTCAGCGTGTCCTTTATCTCTGTGTTTTTTGTATGTAGTCCTTTTGTCTCTGTCTAGCTTCGCTGGCCTGGCTGGCGGCTGGCTGGCCGTCTCTCTCTCTCTCTTCTCTCTCTCTCTCTTCTCCATCTCTCTCTCTCCTCTCTCCACTCTCTCTCTCACTCTCTCTCTGTGTCTTCCTGTCTGGTCCGCCCCCCTGTTCTCGTCTCTCTCTTGTTTCCCCTCCCCGACTCCTCCTGTCTCTATGTGTGTACGCAAGAGGACCGTCCCTCTCTCTCTTCACTCTCTCTCACCCCTTCCCTCCTGCTGTCATTCTCTCTCTCTTCTCTCTCTCTCTCTCTCTCTCTCTCTCTCTCTCTCTCTCCTCTCATCTTTCTCTCTCTGCGCGGCGCGCGCGCGTTGCTCGCGTGTAATGTGTGTATGTGGTTCTATTGGAGAGCACAGACCAGCCACACCTATGCATTTCGCAGACGCTCAGCTAGCCCTCCTTCCCAACCCTCCTCCCGTGGTCCTGCTCCCCCCTCCCCAAACCCTCTCCCGTGTCAGCTCCCCCTCTCCCAGACCCCTCTCCCATGTCTCCCAAACCCGCTCCCATGTCTCCCAAACCCTCATCCCTGGTCCCTGCCCCCCCCCCCAAACCCCACACCCGTGTCCTGCTCCCCCTCCGCCAGACCCTCTCCTCTCTCCATGTCCTCCCAAAACCTCTCTCCCGTGTCTGCTCCCCCCTCTCCAACCCTCTCTTGTGTCGCTCCCCGCTCCCAGACACTCTCCCATGACTCCCCAAACCCTCTCCCCATGTCCTCCCAAACCCTCTCCCGTGTCTGCTTCCCCCTCTCCCTACCCTCTCTTTTCTGCCCTCCCCCTCTCCCATACCCTCTCCCATGTCTCCCAAAACCCTCCCCATAGTCCTCCCAAACCCGCTCCCGGTCCCTGCTCCCCCTCTCCCAGACCCTCCTCGATTGTCTGCTCCCCCCCTCTCCCAGACCCTCTCCCATGTCTCCCAAACCCTCTCCCAGTCTCCCAAACCCTCTCCCCGTGTCTTGCCTCCCCCTCATCCCAGATCCTCCTCCTCTTGTGTCTGCTTCCCAGAGAACGTATAAACAACCGAATCAGACTCACTTGCTACAACTCCACCCTCGTTTTTTTGCGAAAGGTGGCCTAAAAGCCGCCTATTCCCTGTTTTCTACAAGTAACCAAAAAATAACGACCCTACAAACAAATATACTCTGTAGGTATTATCCGTTTCAATACTAATTTTACTGAACATTTATCAATAACATTCATTTTTCGCGCATACACTGTGCGAACAACCCGAATTAGAGGCTTGGGGTTTTTTGTGCAGCAATCCCCTGGACGGAACCTAGACCTGTAATTATGGCGCCATAAGGTAGGCTTGGCGTAACCTGACCGTGTGGCGAAGGAATTCTGTGCATTTTTCATTAGACACGCCATAGGCATACTGTTTTTAGCGTTTCACAAAATACTCCAACACACACACACAACAACACACACACACACTACACAAACTCACACACACACACACTTCTCACACACCCACACACCACACACACACCACACTATTTAAAAAAATGTCCCCAGGTTTTACGTACATATCTCCTCTTCCCCCCCTAACATGGCGTGCTCCCTGTTTTACATTGCAGGTGTGTATCTGGCCAAAAAAACAATACTGCTGCACTCCCCCCGCACTCCCCCCCCCCCCCCCCCCCCCCCATACCCCCACACCTCCAGCCTAGCTTGCTCGATATCGCCCCATATGACATCAGCCCGCCGTGGCGTCGCTGTCACAGACTAGCCAATGAGCGGGCCGACTCAACAGACTAGATTAACTCACCCATTCATTCCACTGACAGCTGTGCAAGCAGGTTGTGATTTATAAACGGCGCTGTGGGTGTCCAAACCGTTTTTAACTGAAAACAGAATGTGTACTAACGGTTTTGTTGGCTCGTTGAAGACAATATTTGTTACAAAGATACGAGCCAGTTTTAATACTGTTTTGCTATGATGAAAAAAGGCGCTGCATTGTTGAAAGTTGGCCGCATCAAAACATTTCCATCCACCCTACAGGAGCTGTGGTGGGAAAACGCGGTGTTTTTTAGTGAAAAAAGTGTTTTAAAAAGATTTTATGTCGGGTGATAGTGTTTCTCTTGTAAGAAGCAGAATTATGTTGTAGTCCTCTGCAAAATAAAATCAGGAAATTTCTGAAGCGCTAGCAGCTCATCAAAAACTGTTAGATTTTTCTCAACAAAAAACACTTTAATTCTTCCTGAAGGTATGGATCAACAAGAGCAAGCCTACTCCGTTATGGACAGAAGAAGAACAGCATGTACTAGAAAGAATAAATATATTTAGCAGATGGCCCTCCAATAAGCATTTTAAGGCTAAAACAGTAAGGACCAATGAGACCTAACCCCAAAAAAACCAAAAAGGAAAGATGAAGATTTGTTTTAAGAACAAGGCGGAAAGAAAAAGAGAGTAGAACCACCAACGCTAAGTATTTAAGCACAATCATGTTTCAAAACCAAGCATTAGTCAATGCTATATCAACGAAACTAATACAGAATGCTTTTTTATCTCAAGACAGCAACTGAACAAGACATTGTAGAAAGACAGCAAAGGGGTGAGAAACTCAAAAGGCATAACCCTCAACAACTCTTGATTTACATTCAGTTTGGGAAGTTATTGATTTTATGAAACAATGCAGGATAGACAAAGAAAAGAAGGAAAGAATGACAAAAACGTGGGCTCAGTGGCTAGAAGAATAAAACCTGGCTATCTTGATGTTCATGCGCGTAGACTGCGTGCTGTTTGCAAAAATCGCTTCAAAGCATTTCCCATTTTACACCGTTGGTTTGCCAATCAGTTATATATTAGCAAACTGAATGCAAATTGAAGAGATGCCTTCAGATTGAAGAGTACCAAAATACTGGTCAGAAGCCTATTAGGCTCTCATCATCAAGCTCCAACAGTCTCCCGTCTTAGACAAAACAGTGCTATGTTTCGGGTAACCAACAGAAGTTTACACACCTGGCACTGAGGAAATCACCTGGGCCACACTTTCCTGGTTAGCCCTGACACGATAAACCCCTACCACACTTCCTGGTTCCAGCCAGTAATACGTCTCTAACTATAGTAACGATCATGCATGACGGTTTCAAAAATAGTAAATGACGCTGGCTCTAAAAAAAGTAACGATCATGCAATGTACGGTTGCAGCCATATGACATTTGCCGCCTGCTCTGCTCGCTGTATGATTGTTTTAAAAACGCAGTGTGGCTTATCCAACTGTATAACTAGAAAATAGGGTAGGCAGGCCTTTAGTAACATCTACCGGTATGGAAGCGGTCAGTAAATGTGGGGCATGCACAGTAGCGAGTCTTTGATATAGCCAAATATACAATGCGGATTACTAACTACTGGCGAATAGAGACGCCATAAAGCTTGGCTACAGCAAATTACTGCTGTAACTCTGCCAAAGCCAGTGCAAGCCTGGTTTGAGAGAAAAAGACACCGCAAAAACTATGCAAGTCTTACAAGCACGTCCTGTCCTATTGTGGTGTTTGTTTGTTTGTGTTTGTTGTTTGTTTGAGTGTGGTGTGTGTTTTTGTCCCTACACACCACGCACTCCCATCCACGCCCACTCACGCACGTCCCCCCACCCCACCCCACGCACGCACGTCCCTCCCACCCACCCCTGTGTACACCACACACAACTCCCACCCCCAAGTCACCCCAAGTTTTTAATTAATTTTACTTCAAGTTCTTAATAAGTTTCTTTGATTAATTTTTTTAATTAAGTTCTGATCAAGTCTAATAAGTTCTTTATAAGTTTCTTGATAAGTCATCCTTTAAGTACAACCAAGTTCGTATTCAAGTTCTTATCATAATCAAAAAAATACAATCTATGTTTTTTACTCTTAAATAGTAAAGTCTAATTATATTACACACACGCCTCAAAAAACGCGTCAACCGTTGAGGAATGTCCTTGCTCAGCGTTCTCTGCATAGGTCTTAAGGAAGGTCTTACACCCAAAGCAACCACATTGATTACAATTTACTGTCTATGAACATGTCTTATTATAGCTCCTAGTCCTTTATTTATTGACTTTATCATTTTATAATACGCGCATATCTATTTTTTATTAAAAATTTTAAAATATTATTCCCATATAATGGCTCAAAATGATGCTTTGTTATGGCGTTTCGGCGTGCAAGTTTGTCTTTTTCTGTATTTTTTAACGGTTCATGTTGTTTTAACTCTTTCGTTACAGTTGCCTATTGTGTAATATTATTTTATAGCCATAATAACTGCCCCCAACAGCAGCAGGGCGCCAAAAATGGCAACAGTGAAGTTCAATAATTCCATGAAGACTTGGGGCCCTTGAATCACATGGATTTTTTATAGCTGGCATTGAATCAAATTTTCAGGCGTTGGCGGTGTTATGTTTTCATGATGAGTCATATTCTGTCACATTAATTTTTTTTTTTGTTCCACTCTGCTAATTTTTTCCTGCTTCAACACGCCCCCAGGATTTTTTAGGGTCCCCACCTGTTCGCGTTTTCTGCTGTTTTTTCTGCTTGGTTTTACTTTTCTCCACCTGATTCATGTTTCCTGGTTCGAGAGATTTTCCATCTCGTTCATTTTGAAGGAAATAAAATCTATATGATTAAAAGTTATTAATCCCATGATTAATGGCCATAAACAATGTTCCAAATCTAAAGTATAAAATCACATCCTAGAGACTCTAATGACCTTTGTTTAAAACTGGATCTTGCTATAAAATCATACTAAATCTTGTTCAAATCCATGGGAGCACATCTACTGACTATTTAGTGTACAAACAAAGAACCGTTTGCCCGTGCAACACATTTCACCATTTCTAGACCCCACTGCGCTTCATACTGTTAGTGATACTTTAATAATGTCTTGTGGCGACATCTGTTGAATCTGTTCAATGCTGAATTCAGTTCCGAGGAACTGTTTTTGTTTGCCACACGCTGCCAAAGAATACAACCTCTCCTTTTCGGGCATAATAGCTTGATCATTAACTGTCATTCAAAAGTTCAGCAGTTTAGCCGCCTTGTAGCTGTAGAGAATCATCGCTGTTCATGTTTTTATAAATTATAATTATATTATTTATAAAAATACTACCGAAAAAAAACTGTTGCTAACCTTGTACCAATTCTGCTGTTTATTGAGGCTACGTTAGGATACTCAATGCTTGGTAAAAGCCTTTAAGAAGTAAACCAGCATCTTGGCAAACTAGACTTTGAGATTCACAAAGCTAATTGCTATCATGCAGCTTCGGTTTGCCACCGAAAGAAATTTTCCTAGTTAACAAGAATAATCCAGAGAATATAAATATGTAAAAAAAAATACATTATAAAAAATGGCTTCACTCGCCAACAATGAAAGCGGCGCTGGGTGCATGCGCTTGCTTTATAGCGGCAGTAATTTTGCTTTAGTAAACTGGGAATGCGCGAGAGAAAAAGTCATAACAAAAGCTATGGAGGAACAGCACTGCTCAAGACCGCCTATAAAAGGCAGACTTGAGCATTAGATTTATTAATGACACACTGACAAGACAGGGGCATGCAGCTTACACATTTAAAAATGTGATCAAGCAATAAAAGAATATTATCCTATAACAGGCAAACCACCAGACTTGCCCCCACCAAAATTCATAGACTTTTATCACCACAAAAAACAAAAGAATGCAAGAAATCGCGTTATTGTACGTTGGCATGACCGTCGGTGATTTGATGCACATAATATTGGCTGAATAAAACATGAACAAAATACTATATTCACACCAAAGGATATTGGAAGGGCATCACAGCAATTAAAAAAGCTAACCCAAGTTCAGCGGATCAAGTGACAAACCAGCAAGGAAGGTTAACTAAACAAGCGATTTGGCAAATATTTACCACTCCCCTAGAACAATCCAGAACCACACTTTGTTAAGACAATACCGAAACGACAACCCATCAAATGATCTCTTATATACCCTCTGATAGGATTAACAAAAAGATTTAAGTACGCACTCACATCCATTGACAAAGCTTCAAGATACAAAGGAAGCATAACCATTAACACAAAAGAGGTGTTCTTCTGCTGTTTGCTGTTGCATACAGCTGATATACCCGAGGTCCATAACATACCCACGCATGATCAAGTCGATGATTGGGAAAGAATTTAAAGGCCAAGTTAATCAATTAAATGTTGAAACATAGAGATACCGATTAAAAGAGGCATTCCAGGAGTTCATAGATCCAGGCTTTAGTTGAAAACTTTATTAAACACACAGTAAAGCCGAAAGACTTTTTTTCTTACCAGTATCACAGAGAAGCTATTTGACAATTCCCTTCGCCAACACAGAATGGGTTAAAAGACAGCCCTCATTTTTCCTGCGCAAAGAATAATAAAGAATGTAAAAGGCTAAAGCCTCAGTACAAGCCAATCAAAAGAAAAACAATAAATGTTGCTGAATGAGAGTCTTCATGCCAGCAAACATTACCATTGGATTGAAAATAAGTACCTTATTTACCGGGGGAAGCAGGAAGGGACACTCTCGCATCAAGGGCAACAGATCCGGTTTTGGAGTGATTACCCGTACGAATTAAAAAGATTGTAAAAATGAATCCATCCGCCCGTGATTATTTACGATGAAAACTGGCACAACAAAACCCATCCCCTCAAAGATCTTTTGTGAAAGAAGAACGCAGAAATTCCCGCCAGGCACAGTTTTCCGCCTTTAAATTAATTTTAACGGTTCTCCAGTGCCCAAATGCATATGAAAACTCGTGATTAACAAACACCCCGCTTTTGTGTTTGTTTCTATCTAATGACTTCTTTGTTACAACTGTTGTGGTTGAAACTCATGTAGATAGATCGCAGTTTACGTTGTCCATGATGAAAAGTCTTATTGCCTAAACAATTCTCTTTAGTGTCATGTGATATGTTTTGACTGCACCTCGCTGCGAGATATTCCCTTTGCTTTCTTAATGATTTTCTCCTGGTCGAAATACTGTAACATTTATGACCTTAACCCCACATACTCCTTGAATACCTTCCAGATAATTCATCCTTCTCTTTCCTAAAACCTCATGGTAGTAATTGAATGTAACAGGTGAAATTCTTTTAGGTAATCAGATGAATCATACCATATCCCGCATGTCCTTTACTACTCGATTATCCCATGTCTTTATAAATAGCTTCCTAGTAATATCTATACCAAAACTATCAGTATCTGAGTAACGTACTCTGACTTCAGGATACGAGGGCTTAAAGTATCATAAAGAAATTCACATCAAAAGCTTGATAATTCCTAAAACAGTAAACACAATAAAACGGGTTTGTCCCAATTTGACTTTTCCTTTTTTTCTCATTATTCCAAAAAGCTATCAATAATCTTCTAAAGTCCTGAGTAATTTGTATGAATCAGCTCAATTGCTTCTTTCTCTTTGTGAACTAATCTAACATCGTTAGCGCTTGTGCGTAAATTCCTCCATATTCCTTTCCAAAACATCTGTAGTTCATCTGCTTAAAAAATCTTTTTCTGAAGCATCTGTGGGATTTGGTCTGAATTCAGTGTTTCCCTCATGAGTATGGTTTTCATAAACAGTTGCTGATCGAAAGCAATATCGATGAACAGCGTTAACTTCAAACCATGTCTTAAATAAAATTTAGAAGTCTGTACAACAGACATAATTTTTTTTTTTGCCTCAAGATTGGGCAAAAGTTTTACGCGCTCTCCTTTGGGATCCATCTTTAGAACTTTCCTGCTGCTAATGGATAGTCCCATTATGCATCATGGAGTTCATGAGTATTCTAAATCCAACTTCTAGAATGAAACCACGCTGGTTGATCAGCGCCAAACTACCCAAAACCACTTTAATCCCTTTTGAAGATTATTTGGTGACCAGTGTACATTTTTAAAGTTGCGTAATGGCAGCGATTGCGCCATAGCCCATCCATACAGATTGTTGCATCTAAATACCATGATATAGAAACCTTTACTTGGATCATAGTCATCTAGGGTAATTGTATTTTTGCTTTACAGTAATGGTGCGACGCCCATACTAATTCCCCCACGCAATCCGTTTTCAATCATCCTGAATCATTGTAAATCTGACAATAAAATTCAATCCTACTCCATAAACTTAAGAAAGCGTCCCAGCTCATCCCGGCCAGAAATGTAATGCGCGGGATCCAGGCTTTAAATGTTTCATGCCGGTCTTTCTATAGTTTTTCAAAGACGTCCGCCACAAACATTATCTGCCATCAATTAGAGTCATGATAGTCCTCCCAATCGTTTTTACACTCTAACTACTCACGCATCTGGAGCATGCTGGTAATCAGAATCACTGATGTCCATTCCTCAAAGACTAGAAAAGGAACGCGCCTTTAGGAGGAAAGTGTAGCTTCGTTAAACCTTTCCCCCAACTGTTTCATGTACTCATAAGGCTTAAACCCCCTTCTAACAACGTGGGTCAAAATATTCCTTCCGTTATATGGGCATGACATTTAAGACATCGCCAGTGACTCTAATGAAACCCATCATGTGTTGCATATATCATAAAAAACATGTTTATTTAGATTATGCACATGTACATTTCTGATGACTTGCAATGCATGACACCCTGAAGGCATCGTCCCACTGCTTATTAAAAGTGGGATCGTAACCTCGCAAGTTTATGAAGAAGAAGGCAGCTTCCATGTCTTAGGTTCAAAACTTTAGAGTTGAAGATTAGCATTTGATATGCGCCTGCTCCTCTGAACATCCCCCTAATGTTTGATCATGGTCCTACTGTGGTTTAACACTCTTGGCGTTAGCTCTAACCCCAAATCCAACAATGAGTGGCAAGTCATACTGTTGTGTCCTTCATCAGAGGGGCGCCATCATGAATTCAGATAAATTCAGATTATTAGAACAATCAATCCGCACTTTCGCATGCGTGTTTTAAGAATGTTATCTGCCAGCATCCAGGTCCTCTATATAATTTCTGGCGTTTTTGAATACGCCATCCCGACCTAACAATAATAAGGCAAATGAACAAATTCTGATGGATTACACATTAAGACGTTTTTTGAAAAAAAAAAGTTTTTGTGGTGCTGGCCCTTCATAAGAAAATAAGCGAACTCGAAGTCTGCGTAAACTCTGTATGGAGAATTTTTGCATCCGTTCCAGTTCTTAAAACTAACATTTAGATCCTGGGGGGCGTAGTTTTTCTGTATTACATTCCAAACTGGGCCGATACAATTGTTTCTTATGTCGCTGCGGCTTGCACAGATGCATTTTCTTGTAAAACATTTTTCTGGCAGAATTCTTGTTTTTATGCCCATTTTTTGAAGTCTGGGCCCAATAATCCTACTTCATTGTGCGTAATCAATGTGTAATGCGCAGCCCCCGTCTGGTGAACAGCAATCAGCAGTAAGTCAACATGGATTTTTTTGTCTGGCTCGCCAAATCGTTTGGGGCGTTCTTGGACACATTAATTCGCACCAAATCTGTTTCCTCCTCATCCCATGTGTATACATTAACCTTATTGGTTTGTTTTTGTTCTTCAAACTAATCAATTCGATCTACACTAACAGAAAGGACACCCCACTAAAGTTAAGTATCATTGATGTAAGGCGAAGTTAGACACTCTCTCTTGTTTTTGCGGCGTAATGCACTTGCGAGAACACACCACATAAAACATTTGTCGTCTGAATTCCTTATGTTTAGAACTGCACTTTTTTTGCGACTATTGCAGGGGTTAGCGGAATGTAACCTTGCCTACAATCGGTGCATACTTAGCCTGTTTAATCTGATCCTACAACTACTTCGCCCTCTGAACCAACCAGAGCCTCTCATTTATAGCTTCTTCCGCGCAGCGTCAAAACTGCGTAAGCAGTTCGTCTTGCCCAACCAGTGTTAAGTCGTTATAATGAAAAGAATAGTCCCCTGTGTTTTAGTTGAGACCCAACTTCTAGATTTTCCTTCATTTATTTTTTATATAGTCGATTTAAAACAGCTAACATTACTTTTAAACTGCTGGTCTATTGTTAGTTTACTTGGAACTTGAGATTATATCATGAGCAACACTTGCCCGTACGTTTTTTGTTTGGTCAATGACTTCAAAATCAATATCAATTCAGCGCTCTTGTCAAATTTTCTTGCATTGCTTTCAAAAAATTCGCTTGTCCTTCATATATCTAAGCCATGTTGATTCTCTTTTTCTAACTCAAAATATTTAATTAAAGTCAAAAAAAAAAATACTTAATCAGAATCACAAAAATCGGACGGTCTTTTGCGCTTGACTCATAAACTAAAGTATAAACACCTTTTGTGTTTATTAATGTGACTGTTTGAGAGCAGAGTTTAATGTTTTCGTTTCTTTTTTTAAGCATCCTTTTTTTGCTGCGCGGCGTTCTGCTGTTGAAAAACTTGCCCTCGCCTTTCTTTGAAGTCAAACTTTTGGTCTTTTGTAGTCATCAAATCGGCCTGAAACGATAAATTCATCCTATCCGTGATGTTTTGAATCAACTACCTTTATTATTATCAGCTTGAACGACTAAGTTTTAGCCGTTAATTTAGTTTTGATCCATAGCTGGTTGTGCATTTGGAGTTAGTTTGTATGTTTTTTGCTGCGGCAACCTACAGCTAAGAACACAGGCCAAGAGCTAACGACAAACCTCCTAGAGAAAGCTGCTGGCGCGCCCTATGCCCGTTGCTAAGAACCTACGCCTCGTTTCCTGCTGATAGAGCACTAATAGTCGATGCCCCATATAACATATGTAACAGCATTAAAGGCAGCAGAATAACCATCGTTTAGTTTTGCTGTATTTTGAAAGTTCCTTGCTCTAGTACTTGCTGCATTTGTGTATGTTGGTTAATCTGAAGTTTTTTAGGTTTAGGGTTTCTTTTAACAGCAGAATGGCCTTGCATATCATCTTTCTTTTGGGCGGCGCTGTAGGCAACGTTTGGATAAACCTGAACAACATAGCTTTTATATAATAAAAATAAATTAGTATTGTATATCCTTTAATCGTATTTTCATATCAGCTGCGCCACATATATAAAAAACAATGTACATTTAAGCGTGATTATCATCTTCTTCATCTTTAACAATTTGACATGTTATTACGTCCCTCTCACAGTTCTCTCTCATCTCTCCCGCTTCCCATGTAACTGATTAATCCTCTGTTGACCCTAGTCAATCCATAAAACCGGGTATTTTGTTGTTTAAATAATCATCAAGTCTTACCTGTGGGAAGGGTTAGATCTTTAGCCACAAGGCAACTGTTTGGATTTCTACACCTCCCACCTCAAACAGTTTCTTATTTCATTCAAAATGCTGATAAGGTTTAAGCCCGCTAAGCCGTAGATTTGGGTTAGGACTACCCCTCAATCGAACATTGTACTTTCGTATTTTTTGGGATTAAAAAACTTTTTTCCCCACTTCCTCTTATGAATGTATCTTCATCTTCACACAGCAATAAAATACCTTTAACTATCATGCTGAGATCGCTAAACTAAAATTTCCATATAGTTTCCTGCCCTGCTTCTAGATATGTTGTAATGATGCATCACTCTTTCGTAATATATTGCTAATTTTGGACTGATATTGGTGCTCAATATCTGGCCTTGCTAATTAAGAGTGCTAACACGTCAACTCTAACGAGAATGTCAATAAATGCAGTACATTGCTTCGGTGTCTGTTGATCTGATAACACGTTTTTTGTATTCTCGATAAAAGTATTCATATGACCATCTTCTTTAATGCTCCTTGAAAGTATGGCGCATGCCTTTTAACAACTCAAAACTAAGGGAATTGAAAAGCGATTTCCATAACCAAACTTTACGGCTACATACTTTTGCCGTCTTTTAGTATCTTCAACGCCTATTCTAATGTTTTAGTGCTTCTTCATTTTCCTATTCCTTGAAACGCAAAATCAGCCCTTCATTCCCGTTACCATAATCATAATAGGTAAAAAATATTCTTCATGTGTAAAGAAAAGTTTTCTTGCCCCTCCAGTTTTTATAGAAATTTTCTTACGATTGCCCCCGTCCCAGATTTCTGTACAACTGTCCCCCCTGTTTTTGGGTCTGTTGTTTGAATCGAGTACTTATTTGAAAATTCTACAAGACCGCAGAGCCTGCACAATCACGCATCTGCTCCTAGTCTGGAAAATTTAACAGTAAGAATTTGATCTGCATCACTAGTAGATGATTATTAGGAACAGTAATAGTCCGCTAATTTTCCCTTCACGCCAAAGTTCTTTCAGTCTTCTATGCGGTTAAGAATCGAGCATGTGCTTGCACATTTTTTAATGAAGCAAAATAAAAAATAATTAATTAAAAACATGGCAGAAATGAAGATGAAAAGATTATGATGTTTTTTTAATCCTGGAGACGACATGAGTGAACATGATCCCTTTTAACCAAAAGCATCGCTCAACGCTCTCAATGCAGCGTGAATTAACAGAATGTACGTCGGAGCATTTTTACAAAAGTTTAGGTCAAGAACCTCCCAATTTCTATGACCCAAATTGATTTTGAATTAGAAGATGGTCATTTGTTTGTAACAAAACGATCAGGGCAACTTGTTCGGCTTACAACTAAACCCGACCCATCAAAGTTTTTTAGCTTGTTCAATAAAAATAGACTCAGTGTGAAAAGATACAAAAACGCCTTTGGCTTGCTATACCGAAATTAGGGCGGAGGCAGTTGCTAAACTTCAAAACTCACAACAAGAACTCCCAACAAATAACTCACATGCAAAACATGGAACTTTACAGAATTAAATCAATCAGCCGCGAATTAATAAATACAATAGAAGCAGAACCTAGTTTTTCAGAAGAAACAGCGTTAAAAACAATTAATGTATTCCCCATTGCTATGCGAGAACACCGTCACGGCCCCTTTATCATGCTTTTAAGAACTATTAGAGGCGAATTAACAAACAATTTAGCAAAACTTAGGTGAACTAAAATGAGCAATAAAAAGAGCAAAAGAAAAACTCGTTGAAAGGCGATGACGCCAACTTAGGACATGATATTGAAAGAAAGAATAGCCCAAGACAAAGATCTTGAACTAGAGAGATCAGCAAGACTAGAAGTCAGTCCAACAAACCAAAAACAATTACACTCAAGTGGAGCAGAATAAGATAAACTATCCAAAGAATTTATATAAACACAAAACACTAGCCGAACGAATACAAACAACACTGTTTAGAGAGCAAGATCGTCACATTAAGTAACCGTTATAAACGGCCTTAGGCTTTGCAATAAAAAGCTACACTGGTGATGGCTTATTACAGCGGCAGCGGTCAAAAGCCCTGTCCTCCACCGCCATCGCCAGCTAAATCCTGGGTAAAAAAACACTTGATCATCTTGCAATTTATTAAAAAAAATTAGCTGAGTAAAGCGCCGTGAAATGCTTTAACCAGAATATTGGGAGAATTGTCACTGGCTATTTGTCTAACTGCAAGCAAAATAGATGGCCTTATGCCGAGCACTTATGGCATTATTTCTCTTAAATTTGGGTTAATTTTTAGTAAGAATAAAGACCAAGTAATCCTAGTCCAGTTCATCCAAGAACAAGCCGCTGTCTTTTCATATTCAATGGTCATTCGTGCGAACAGAGCCCGCGAGCTTTTGCTGAACTACAATGCTTTTGGGGTTGGGCCTCGGATTAGATGACTTATTCTAGGTTTCTTTTTACTGCTTGCAATATTACTGCTTCAGAATTTATGTCGTTTTTTTCCCAACCTCTGTTTCATTGCCTGCTATAAGAATTATCCTTTATATAGTTTATTTTATTCCTAACTGGAGTCAAGGTCAGAAGGCAAAACAGTATACAAGACCATGCCAACAGCAAAGTCCACTTTTCTGATCTGCGAATTGTAAAACAATGTTTGTACCTTTGAATACTTTGAAGGTAAATCAACTGTAGAATTCACTAAATGCGGTCCTCTTAAATTTTGCTAATAATTGTTTGTGCGTCAAAGCCCGTAGAAGGTACAGCTCTGCTTGATCTTGCCTGTGCTTCGACCCTACAAACACCAAACGAAAGTACAATAGAGTCGTTTATTCGTTCTAATTCCCGACCTAGTTTAGCCCATATAAGTGTCCTAAATAAATGGTGTCCCATGCGTTTATGCTCTTGCTCTATGGCCCAGGTGGAAAAGCTGTTTCGCTTGAATAGAAAGATTTTAAGAGATTCCAGTCAAATTTATACTTTCTGTGCATGCCCCAAAAATAAGGGGAGCCTACGACCATGATTAAGATCCAACTTTTGTCTAAAGTCCGACTTGGTGTTAATATTGAATCGGTACAGATTCCTTTCAAAAGCCTTCCATGTCTAGTCTTTGCTGAAGGATTAAACGGTTTGTCATTCGTAATGGCGCTTGCAGTTCAGTTAAAACACGTTCTGAAGGTGTAATAGAAATGAAATCCAGTAAACTTACCTAACCAAAGATCAGATGATTTAAGTGATTAGCATACGAACACTCCACACCCCATTGATGCACATAACACAGCACAGTTTGAACTGGTTTCTGATTAAAACTGCATCGGATGACAAAACCACGCTTTCCTCGCGATTAGTCCTTTTTAAATAGGGGGTAAGAATAGCTCTTCAATGGAGTCCACACCTTTTTTATGAAAAGCGACAGTCCCTGGGTCACAGAAATGTCTAGGTGTCAGTTGTTATAATTTTAATATTGTAGTGCGGCCCAACAGCATATTATTTGCATCGTATATTTGAATGCACGCATTTAATTTGTTTTAAAAAATGTTTGTAGACAATACAACTCAAGACCGCCCTTCGTTTTTAGAACATGTATTAAAACAAATGCCGGCACCAGAACGGACCTCGCTCCGATGAACATATTTTACCAAGTCGTATGGTTTAAATATAAGCCAAAGCCAAGACGAATAATAAGGTTCTAAAAGTTAACAAGAGAAGGGACAAAATGAGCCAGTTAACAATACCTTATGGTTTATTACGGGTTTTGGCTCACTAAAAGACGCAATGAGTAACTTTGACCATTACTCTCCAACTTAACAATGCAAATCTAAAAACAATGTAACATTTAATCTTGAAGACGAAGGAATCTTACTTTTTGATAAGAGAGCTACTAAAATGTTAGGCTTTACAACTATCATTTTCCCCACTCATAGTTTTTTTTATTGCTGATCCAGACCAAACTAACTTATGAGGGGAAAATCCGCTCGATCATGCATACATTCATTACTCTATGTTCATTGGATGAGCTGAGCAATGATGAAAACTTATAGAGGGGAAGGCCCTCAACTGTTTTAAAGAGCTCTTCCGTCAGGGAAAGCAGTAAAAACATATTGCGAATTATGAAAATTATACAATTCCCCTAATTTTACAGTTAAAAGATTATGTTTGTGGAGGGTCGATCATTTAAATAAAAATCAAAGACAAACCAGGGAAAGTTCGTGAAATTTGATAACCTGCACCTTGTTTTGGAAATAAAATAATACGCTAACAAAAAAATAATGTCGCGTGGGCCAGAAAAACCAGAGATACATTAGCGCCTGTGAGGTGTAAAAACTTTAGAATAAAAAGACCTTGCAGGAACGTTGCGGAACTTTGACAGAATGGTTTTTTTTGAGATAGTGACTTTGTAATGGTTTTGAGTAACACTAAAGAATGGTGATAAATAAAACGCAAAGAGTTGACGAACAACAAAAGGTTCCCTAACTAGAACAACTACGCAATCAAGAAGCAAATAATGTTGGACCAGTATGAATATAAAATAGTTCGCAAAACCAGCACCTCAAATGGCACTTAGAACCATAGTTTTTAGAATGGGAAATAAAATTTTGAATTCATAAGCCCATTTAACATTTTTTGGCGTCAAAAAAATTACAGAAAGCATTCAACTCTGGCCCTTTACATGTAATCTTATAACCGGACGATAATAGTCGGAAAGGAATTTGAATATAACGCCGTATTGACAAAAAAACAGTACATCCCCACAGAAAAGAAACAGTTGTAAAAAAAGCTACTACAAATACAGTTCTATCCAAGCAGAAAAATTAGGAGACAACGTTCACATGATATTTGAAATTCTGTCATTTAAAGATGAGAAGGGATGGGGTTTGTGGCGTTAGTGATGTCCTTATCAAAGAATTACTATAGCTGGCAAAACTTAGACGTTTAAACGCCTTAAAAACGATGTTGTCGTCGTTTCTTCCACAATGGCGAGGATATTAAATCCATAACCACAAGCAACAAAATCACATGTTGACTTAAATAGAAACAATCTTACAAGGACTAAATTGGATTTAATCATACACATTTAGGCCTCATAGGTTTTATTTATACTGAACAAGTTTGACGGAGAGTAGATAAAAATAATAACTGAATTAGATTAAACTCGTTATAAAACTATGGAGCAGTTTAAACCCTTTTATGACAAAAACCTCCTGCATTGCTCCATTATTTGTGGGCAGACTGTTGTGGAAAAACATATATTTATCCTCGACCTGTAACAAACATTTTATCGTTTATATTATTTAATCATAATTGGTGGTTTTCTGTCCCAACACTTAAATGGAAAAAAAGCATATCAAGAAGAAGGTTTTTAAATGGACCGATAAAAACATATTTTTAGTTAATCCTACAAAAAAACTGAGTGAGTGTTTAGACACAGTTTTTTATAGACTGATAGAAGGAAACGCAGACACTATTTAATTATAGATGACTGGTTCGGCATAAAGCGACCATAGATAAAAAGATCAACACTTATTGTCCGAAACTAGCTTTCAGCGGAAGACATGCGAGCGATAAGTGTGTGGATTTTATGCCAGAAATATACTCGGTTTTTAAAAGACTTTAGAAAACAGTATTAAAGACTGTAGTTTTATTTTCACATAAAGACAATAGACTCATTTGAAGAAATGTATTGCGCGAAAATGATGTTTATTGAGAAAATGGACCAGGAAAAACAAGGAATAAACAAAAACTGAAATCTGAAAAGTTTAGTAAATTAGTATTGAAAACGGATAAACCCAAACACAGTAATGTTTGTTTGTAGGGGTCGTATAATTTTATGTTACTTGTCAGCGAACAGGACTAGTCCGCTTTTTAGGCCACTTTCCGCCAAAAACTTGGTGGAGATCAAGTGAGTCTGATCGTAGGTTATACGTGTCTCTCTCCCCATCTCCCAGACCTCTCCCATGTCCTCCCAAAACCCTCACCCCAAGTCTCCCAAACCCTCTCCCCTTGGTCTGCTCCGCCTCTCCAAACCCTCTCCCATGTCTCCAAACCCCTCTTCTCCCATGTCCCTCCCATACCACTCCTTGTGTCTGCTCCCCCCTCTCCCAGATACCCCTCCCATGTCTCCTCAAACCCCTCCCATGGCCTCCCAAATCCACTCCCGTGTACCCCAAACCCTCTCCCGTGGCTCCCACACGCCCTCCACCGTGTCTCCCACACCCTCACCCGTGGTCTCCTCCAACCCTCCTCCCGTTCTCCCAGAACCCTCTCCCCGTGTCTCAAAACCTCTCCCAAAACACTCCTCCCGTGTCTGCTCCCGCCAGACTGGCTGTTCCTTTACTGTTGTTGAGCGTGTCACGTGGACCACAGTGACTGAATCCATCAGTGTTTCCCCCGGTTTCCCCTGACAAAAAACAGTTGTTATCCATAAGCAAACAGTGAAAGAAAGCGATTTTCCCAGGTAACAGAAATCTCCTCACTCTCTCTCGTCTCTCACACTCTCTCTCTTCTCCTCTCTTCTCTCTCTCTAATCCTCTCCCTCTACTCTCTCTCTCTCTCTTCTCCTCTCCCCCCTCTCTCTCTCTCTTTCCTCTCTCTCTCTCTCTTAAAAAATCGATCATCTAATCAATAAACTCCAGTCCTGTCACACTGTCTGCCTATCTGTTAATTTTATGTATCTGTCTATCTACCTCACTACCCTACCTACCTAACTATCTATCTAATCTATATCAATCTTCTATGCGTATCTATCTACTATCTATCTATCTAATCTGTCTGTCCTGTCGCTGTCTGTCTGTCCCTTGCCTGCCCTGTCTGTCTGTCTGTCTGCTGTCTGCCTGCCTCTGTTCCGTCATGTCTGTCTGCCTGCCCTGCCCGTCTTCTGTCTGTCTGTCTATCCATTCTATCTTATACTGTCCATCTGTCGATCTGTCTACTATCTATCTAACTAATCTATCATATCTATCTATCTATCTATCTATCTATCTGTCTGTCTGTCTATCTATCTATCTATCTATCTAATCTATCTATCTATCTAGCTATCAATCTATCTATCAATCTATCTATCTATCCTAATCTATCTGTTCCTGTCTGTCTGTCTGTCTGTCAGTCTGTCCTGTCTGTCTGTCTGTCTGTCTATCATCTGTCTATCTAGTTGTCTGTCTATTCTGTCCAATATATCTATTTTTGTTACGTGTGTCGTGAATGTACAAATGTATTATGTATCCAGTACATCTCTATCTATCTATCTATCTAAAATAAAATAAAATCTATCTATCTATCAATCTATCTATCTATCTATCTATCTATCTATCTAATCCTATCAATCTATTTCCTAGAAGGATAATAATCTGCAAAAAAGAGACAAAACAGTTATTGTCTTATCTGATCATTCTCTCATAGTTCGACGTATATTTACCCCAATTTTTCCCCCGAAAAGAAGGTATTACCCATGAAAAGAAAGTTTGATGTGATATGCACGAAGACAGTTTAGACCAATATAGAATTATAGAAAAATGGGTGTTGTTAATGTTTTCTTGAGGCGGTTTTCCTTAGTGAAAGAGGGAAAACAATTATTATTGTCTTATCGCTCTGGCGTGCTCTCATAGCCCGTTATAACACACACACACACACACACACACACACACACACACACACACACACACACACACACACACACACACACTCGCACGCACGCACGCACACACGCACGCAGACACACACACATACCTGTTTTTCTCCGCTTAAAAAACAACTAAACCAAACCAAAACAGTAATCATCCTATACGAAAACAAGGATAATTAGGAAATCCGTGATCATCTACTGTGAACTTCATGACCATTCTTCAGCAAACCAACGATAATTAGGAAATCTGTGATCATCAACTGTTAACCTCATTACCAACCATCAGCAAACCAACGATAATTAGGAAATCTGTGATCATCAACTGTTAACCTCATTATCAACCATCAGCAAACCAACGATAATTAGGAACTCTGTGATCATCAGCTGTTAACCTCATTACCAACCATCAGAAAACCAATGATAATTAGGAACTCTGTGATCATCAACTGTTAACCTCATTATCAACCATCAGCCAACCAGTGATAATTAGGAACTCTGTGATCATCAACTGTTAACCTCATTATCAACCATCAGCCAACCAATGATAATTAGGAACTCTGTGATCATCAACTGTTAACCTCATTATCAACCATCAGCAAACCAGTGATGATTTGGAAATCCGTGATCATCAACTGTTAACCTCATTATCAACCATCAGCAAACCAGTGACGTGTACATCCTTCCAAAATACTGGTGACAGACACGATTTTTTCCGGGGGGGGGGGGGGGGGGGGGGGGGGGGGGGGGAGAGACACTGCAGCTCTCTTCTTGAAGGCTTATTAGCGTTTCTTTTTTTATTTTTTTTTTAAATCTATTTATCTTTTTTTTTCGGGGAAAGTAGGTAAACGGTCAGTGGGGCTTGTACGAGCAGTAGGCAGGCTCTCCTACAGTGCCAGTGTAATCCTCCACTGAGCTGGCGTCTG
>CM031610.1:84784580-84802080 GCA_018398815.1 Conus ventricosus | reverse complement strand
TCTCTCTGCTGTCTGTTTCAGTTTATTTCTTTTATTTTTCGGTTACTCTGTCTTTCCCTCTGTCTGTCTGTCTGCGTCTCTGTGTGTGTCTCTCTCTGCTGTCTGTTTCAGTTTATTTCTTTATTTTTCGGTTACTCTGTCTTTCCCTCTGTCTGTCTGTCTGCGTCTCTGTGTGTGTCTCTCTCTGCTGTCTGTTTCAGTTTATTTCTTTATTTTTCGGTTACTCTGTCTTTCCCTCTGTCTGTCTGTCTGCGTCTCTGTGTGTGTCTCTCTCTGCTGTCTGTTTCAGTTTATTTCTTTATTTTTCGGTTACTCTGTCTTTCCCTCTGTCTGTCTGTCTGCGTCTCTGTGTGTGTCTCTCTCTGCTGTCTGTTTCAGTTTATTTCTTTATTTTTCGGTTACTCTGTCTTTCCCTCTATCTATCTGTCTGCGTCTCTGTGTGTGTCTCTCTCTGCTGTCTGTTTCAGTTTATTTCTTTATTTTTCGGTTACTCTGTCTTTTCCTCTGTCTGTTTGTCTGCGTCTCTGTATTGCTGTTTGCATATGTGTCAGTCTCTCAGCAGTTGTTCCATCTTGGTTTAACACTTTACACTACAAACACGTGGTTGTTGTCACCGACTGTATTCTTTACAACGCATGGTGTTATTCGTAACAGCAGTGACTGTATACTTACAGCTCAACGCATGGTGTTATTCGTGACAGCAGTGACTGTATACTTACACCTCGACGCGTGGTGTTATTCGTGACAGCAGAAAATGTATTCTTACACCCCAACGCATGGTGTTATGCGTGACAACAGTGACTGTATACTTACACCTCAACGCATGGTGTTATTCGTGACAGCAGAAAATGTATTCTTACACCTCAACGCATGGTGTTATTCGTGACAACAGTGACTATATACTTACACCTCAACGCATGGTGTTATTCGTGACAACAGTGACTGTATACTTACGCGTGGTGTTATTCGTGACAGCAGAAAATGTATTCTTACACCTCAACGCATGGTATTATTCGTGACAGCAATGACAGTATACGTACACCTCAACGCGTGGTGTTATTCGTGACAGCAGAAAATGTATTCTTACAGCTCAACGCATGGTGTTATTCGTGACAACAGTGACCGTATACTTACACCTCAGCGCATGGTGTTATTCGTGACAGCAGTGACTGTATACTTACACCTCAACGCATGGTGTTATTCGTGACGGCAGAAAATGTATTCTTACACCTCAACGCATGGTGTTATTCGTGACAGCAGTGATTGTATACTTACTTTTCAATGCATGGTGTTATTTATGACCGCCGTGTATACTTACTCCTCAACGCATGGTGTTATTCGTGACAACAGTGACTGACTGTATACTTACAGCTCAACGCATGGTGTTATTCGTGACAGCGGTGACTGACTGTATACTTACAGCTCAACGCATGGTATTATTCGTGACAACAGTGACTGTATACTTACAGCTCAACGCATGGTGTTATTCGTGACAACAGTGACTGACTGTATACTTACAGCTCAACGCATGGTGTTATTCGTGACAGCGGTGACTGACTGTATACTTACAGCTCAACGCATGGTGTTATTCGTGACAGCGGTGACTGATTGTATACTTAGAACTCAACGCATGGTGTTATTCGTGACAGCATTCCATGCCTGTATGCCTTCACTACGCGGGAAAAAACGTTATTCCAAAGATTGGTCACTGGCTGTGGATGTACGTCGTATCACGTGATGTTATTCATGAGAACGAACGCTGGCAGTAAACGCACACCCGAACTGCTGAATCATCGGCGACATCGGTCGTAAACTGCTTATGTGCGCTGTAATGCGTGGTGTTATTTCTAAGGCCATTTTTTGACTGTCTTCTGCGACCCTGACACACTATGGTATTCGTGAGATGTTATTTGTGAGACACGCTGACTGTGTGGTGTTATTCGTGTAAACAACACTGTAACACGTGGGGGGGGGGGGGGGGGGGGTGTTATTCGTGTAAACAACACTGTAACACGTGGGGGGGTGTTATTCGTGTAAACAACACTGTAACACGTGGGGGGGGGGGGGGGGTGTTATTCGTGTAAACAACACTGTAACACGTGGGGGTGGTGTTATTCGTGTAAGCAACACTGTAACACGTGGGGGTGGTGCTATTCGTGTAAGCAACACTGTAAAACGTGGGGATGGTGCTATTCGTGTAAGCAACACTGTAACGCGTGGGGGTGGTGCTATTCGTGTAAGCAACACTGTAACACGTGGGGGTGGTGTTATTCGTGTAAGCAACACTGTAACGCGTGGGGGTGGTGTTATTTGTGTAAGCAACACTGTAACGCGTGGGGGTGGTTTTATTCGTGTAAGCAACACTGTAACGTGTGGGAGTGGTGCTATTCGTGTAAGCAACACTGTAACGCGTGGGGGTTGTGTTATTCGTGTAAGCAACACTGTAACGCGTGGGGGTGGTGTTATTCGTGTAAGCAACACTGTAACGCGTGGGGGTGGTGTTATTCGTGTAAGCAACACTGTAACGCGTGGGGGTGGTGTTATTCGTGTAAACAACACTGTAAGGCGTGGGGGTGGTGTAATTCGTGTAAGCAACCCTGTAACACGTGGGAGTGGTGTTATTTGTGTAAGCAACACTGTAACGCGTGGGGGTGGTGTTATTCGTGTAAGCAACCCTGTAACACGTGGGGGTGGTGCTATTCGTGTAAGCAACACTGTAACGCGTGGGGGTGGTGTTATTCGTGTAAGCAACCCTGTAACACGTGGGGGTGGTGTTATTCGTGTAAGCGACCCTGTAACACGTGGGGGTGGTGTTATTCGTGTAAGCGACCCTGTAACACGTGGGGGTGGTGTTATTCGTGTAAGCAACCCTGTAACACGTGGGGGTGGTGTTATTCGTGTAAGCAACGCTGTAACACGTGGGGGTGGTGTTATTCGTGTAAGCGACACTGTAACGCGTGGGGGTGGTACTCTTCGTGTAAGCGCACACCGGCTGTAGACTGAACTTTCACAACAACAAGATCGCGACGTTAATCCTAAGATCAGTCACTGTCGGACTGCAGCGAAAGGAGGAAGGGTGAGGGGTGGTGGGGTGTGGGGTGGGGTGGTGGTGGAGAGGGGAGGTAGTAAAAGGTCTGGAGCCCGGGAGTCTGGCACTTCACACGGTGCCATTAATGCATTAGGCTCTTTGAGCCTGAGAGAGGCAGGCAGCTGGAGGAGGGCCGCTGTCGTGTCTCTCCGTGTTCACTGTGTTACACGGGGGGAGAGATGGCCGCTGAAAAAGGCCTTTTTTACTGCCAGGATTTCTCCACGTCTCTCTGATTTCTTTGGTGTCTGGTCTCAGTCTCCTCTGTCTGTCTGTTCTGTCTGTCTCTGTCTCTACCTCTTTTTTTAAAAAATTATTATCTGTCTCTGTCACTTTCTCCTTCTGTCTCTGTCTGTCTGTCAGCCTGCCTGCCTGTCTGTCTGTCTGTCTGTCTGTGTGTGTCTGTATGATCTCTGTCGTCTGTGTGCGCGCCCGTGGGCGTGTTTGTGTGCGTGCACGCGCGCGTACGCGCGTGCGTCCTAGCACACCTGTGTGTGTGTGTGTGTGTGTGTGTGTGTGTGTGTGTGTGTGTGTGTGTGTGTGTGTGTGTGTGTGCGTGCGTGTGCGCGTGTCTGCGTATGCGTGCATGGGTGTATGTGCGTGCGTGCGGTGGAATCTGTAAGCCGATTCGTAATTGTCTGCTGATCCGTGTCGTTGGCGTCCATGAAAAATTGAAGGAAGAAACCCGTGCCTGGAAATCCTGTCATGCATGGCCGGCGTCACGTGACTGGACGAGGGGAACAAATCCTCACGTGCCGCTTGCTGCCTGTGTCAACGTCACTGAAGACACAACACGCCTGGCTGCACGTGCACTAATCATTTTCCTGTTTTGTATTGATTTGCTGGATGCAGGAATCTGTTTTGCTGGATGTGTGGAGGGAGAGAGAAAGAGAAAGAAAGAGAGAGAGAGAGAGAATTGGCTTTTGGAGGGAGGTGAAAAGGGGAGAGAGAGAGCGAGAGGGAAGAAGATTGAGGGACAGAGAGAGAGAGAGAGAGAGAGAGAGAGAGAGAGAGAGAGAGAGTACACATTTGCAAGGAGGGATATATATATATATATATATATATATATATATATATATATATATATATAGAGAGAGAGAGAGAGAGAGAGAGAAGAGAGAGAGAGAGAGAGAGAATGCATATTCGGAGGGAGAGAGAGAGAGAGAGAGAGAGGAGAGAGAGAGAGAGAGGAGAGAGAGAGAGAAGAGAGTGTGTGCACATTTGAAGGAGGGAGAGAGGGAGAGAGAAAAAAAGAGAGAGAGAGATAGAGAGGAGAGAGAGAGAGAGAGAGAGAGAGAGAGAGAGGCAGACAGACAGACAGACAGACAGACAGAGGGCGAGTAAGACAGACAGACAGACAGACAGAGGGCAAGAAAGACAAGAGTTTGGAGTGAAGCACGCCAGCACACAGAGAGTGGAGTGATACAGATGAGAAAGAGGACGCTGTGTAAATGGCCGTGTGTGGGAGTGACCGAGTTGAGACAGAAAATAGACACTGGCAGGCGATTCGTCCGCAGGGTACAGGAATACCACCATCATTATCCAGTGTCTTCATGTTCGGAACAAAAATACCACCCCCATCCCCAACATTATCTCTGTAGCGTTTTTCTTGCTGAGAACAAAAACACCTCCCCCATCCCTAACATCATCTCTGTAGCGTTTTTCTTGCTGAGAACAAAAACACCTCCCCCATCCCCAACATCATCTCACTAGCGTTTTTCTTGCACGTGGATGTTCCAGACTTACCTGTGACAAAACGTGAGGCAACGAGTCTGATAAGAATAATCTGGAACGATATAATTCGAGACGATTTTATAGTTACTCTTCTTACGCGGTGTCCGCGTTTAAAATGATTTGCCAGCTTTGGAGAATTGGTGTGAGTGCACACGTCTTTTGCCGCCGTTACTTCGTACACGTGTAAGTACATGGGCAAGCTGGGAACGTTTTCTCTTTTACGTGTTTGCATGTGTGCTAGGTGAATGGGTTCAGACAGCAGCTGCTTGAACTTGGAGTCCCGTAACTTGTTCCACTTGAGCAGAAAAAGTGATCTTCTGTATGCATTATTGCAGGCTGAAGGAAGGACACAGTGGAGAGTGTCTTTACTGTAGGCATTATTGCAGGCTGAAGGAAGAAGGACACAGTGGAGAGTGTCTTTACTGTAGGCATTATTGCAGGCTGAAGGACACAGTGGAGAGTGTCTTTACTGTAGGCATTATTGCATGCTGAGAACACAGTGGAGAGTGTCTTTACTGTAGGCATTATTGCAGCTGAAGGACACAATGGAGAGTGTCTTTACTGTAGGCATTATTGCAGGCTGAAGGACAAGTGGAGAGTGTCTTTACTGTAGGCATTATTGCAGGCTGAAGGACACAGTGGAGAGTGTCTTTACTGTAGGCATTATTGCAGGCTGAAGGACACAGTGGAGAGTGTCTTTACTGTAGGCATTATTGCAGGCTGAAGGACACAGTGGAGAGTGTCTTTACTGTAGGCATTATTGCAGGCTGAAGGAAGGACACAGTGGAGAGTGTCTTTACTGTAGGCATTATTGCATGCTGAAGGACACAGTGGACAGTGTCTTTACTGTAGGCATTATTGCATGCTGAAGGACACAGTGGAGAGTGTCTTTACTGTAGGCATTATTGCAGGCTGAAGGAAGGACACAGTGGAGAGTGTCTTTACTGTAGGCATTATTGCAGGCTGAAGGAAGACGGGCACACTGGAGAGTGTCTTTACTGTAGGCATTATTGCAGGCTGAAGGAAGATGGACACAGTGGAGAGTGTCTTTACTGTAGGCATTATTGCAGGCTGAAGGAAGGACACAGTGGAGAGTGTCTTTACTGTAGGCATTATTGCAGGCTGAAGGACACACTGGAGAGTGTCTTTATTGTAGGCATTATTGCAGGCTGAAGGAAGATGGACACAGTGGAGAGTGTCTTTACTGTAGGCATTATTGCAGGCTGAAGGACACACTGGAGAGTGTCTTTACTGTAGGCATTATTGCAGGCTGAAGGAAGATGGACACAGTGGAGAGTGTCTTTACTGTAGGCATTATTGCAGGCTGAAGGAAGGACACAGTGGAGAGTGTCTTTACTGTAGGCATTATTGCAGGCTGAAGGACACACTGGAGAGTGTCTTTACTGTAGGCATTATTGCAGGCTGAAGGACACAGTGAAGAGTGTCTTTACTGTAGGCATTATTGCAGGCTGAAGGACACAGTGGAGAGTGTCTTTACTGTAGGCATTATTGCAGGCTGAAGGAAGGACACAGTGGAGAGTGTCTTTACTGTAGGCATTATTGCAGGCTGAAGGACACAGTGGAGAGTGTCTTTACTGTAGGCATTATTGCAGGCTGAAGGAAGGACACAGTGGAGAGTGTCTTTACTGTAGGCATTATTGCAGGCTGAAGGACACAGTGGAGAGTGTCTTTACTGTAGGCATTATTGCAGGCTGAAGGACACAGTGGAGAGTGTCTTTACTGTAGGCATTATTGCAGGCTGAAGGACACAGTGGAGAGTGTCTTTACTGTAGGCATTATTGCAGGCTGAAGGAAGGACACAGTGGAGAGTGTCTTTACTGTGGGCATTATTGCAGGCTGAAGGAAGGAGACAGTGGAGAGTGTCTTTACTGTAGGCATTATTGCAGGCTGAAGGAAGACGGGCACACTGGAGAGTGTCTTTACTGTAGGCATTATTGCAGGCTGAAGGAAGATAAACACAGTGGAGAGTGTCTTTACTGTGGGCATTATTGCAGGCTGAAGGAAGACGGGCACACTGGAGAGTGTCTTTACTGTAGGCATTATTGCAGGCTGAAGGACACAGTGGAGAGTGTCTTTACTGTAGGCATTATTGCATGCCGAAGGACACAGTGGAGAGTGTCTTTACTGTAGGCATTATGCATGCTGAAGGACACAGTGGAGAGTGTCTTTTCTGTAGGCATTATTGCAGGCTGAAGGAAGGACACAGTGGAGAGTGTCTTTACTGTAGGCATTATTGCAGGCTGAAGGAAGAAGGACACAGTGGAGAGTGTCTTTACTGTAGGCATTATTGCAGGCTGAAGGAAGACGGGCACACTGGAGAGTGTCTTTACTGTAGGCATTATTGCAGGCTGAAGGAAGACGGACACAGTGGAGAGTGTCTTTACTGTAGGCATTATTGCAGGCTGAAGGACACAGTGGAGAGTGTCTTTACTGTAGGCATTATTGCAGGCTGAAGGAAGACGGGCACACTGGAGAGTGTCTTTACTGTAGGCATTATTGCAGGCTGAAGGAAGACAAACACAGTGGAGAGTGTCTTTACTGTAGGCATTATTGCAGGCTGAAGGACACACTGGAGAGTGTCTTTACTGTAGGCATTATTGCAGGCTGAAGGAAGACGGACACAGTGGAGAGTGTCTTTACTGTAGGCATTATTGCAGGCTGAAGTACACAGTGGAGAGTGTCTTTACTGTAGGCATTATTGCAGGCTGAAGGACACAGTGGAGAGTGTCTTTACTGTAGGCATTATTGCAGGATGAAGGACACAGTGGAGAGTGTCTTTACTGTAGCATTATTGCAGGCTGAAGGACACAGTGGAGAGTGTCTTTACTGTAGGCATTATTGCATGCTGAAGGACACAGTGGAGAGTGTCTTTACTGTAGGCATTATTGCAGGCTGAAGGAAGGACACAGTGGAGAGTGTCTTTACTGTAGGCATTATTGCAGGCTGAAGGAAGACGGGCACACTGGAGAGTGTCTTTACTGTAGGCATTATTGCAGGCTGAAGGACACAGTGGAGAGTGTCTTTACTGTAGGCATTATTGCAGGCTGAAGGAAGGACACAGTGGAGAGTGTCTTTACTGTAGGCATTATTGCAGGCTGAAGGAAGACGGACACAGTGGAGAGTGTCTTTACTGTAGGCATTATTGCAGGCTGAAGGACACAGTGGAGAGTGTCTTTACTGTAGGCATTATTGCATGCTGAAGGACACACTTTAGAGTGTCTTTACTGTAGGCATTATTGCAGGCTGAAGGACACAGTGGAGAGTGTCTTTACTGTAGGCATTATTGCAGGCTGAAGGACACAGTGGAGAGTGTTTTTACTGTAGGCATTATTGCAGGCTGAAGGACACAGTGGAGAGTGTCTTTACTGTAGGCATTATTGCAGGCTGAAGGAAGAAGGACACAGTGGAGAGTGTCTTTACTGTAGGCATTATTGCAGGCTGAAGGAAGACGGGCACACTGGAGAGTGTCTTTACTGTAGGCATTATTGCAGGCTGAAGGACACACTGGAGAGTGTCTTTACTGTAGGCATTATTGCAGGCTGAAGGAAGACGGGCACACTGGAGAGTGTCTTTACTGTAGGCATTATTGCAGGCTGAAGGAAGACGGACACAGTGGAGAGTGTCTTTACTGTAGGCATTATTGCAGGCTGAAGGACACACTGGAGAGTGTCTTTACTGTAGGCATTATTGCAGGCTGAAGGAAGACGGACACAGTGGAGAGTGTCTTTACTGTAGGCATTATTGCAGGCTGAAGTACACAGTGGAGAGTGTCTTTACTGTAGGCATTATTGCAGGCTGAAGGACACAGTGGAGAGTGTCTTTACTGTAGGCATTATTGCAGGCTGAAGGACACAGTGGAGAGTGTCTTTACTGTAGGCATTATTGCAGGCTGAAGGACACAGTGGAGAGTGTCTTTACTGTAGGCATTATTGCATGCTGAAGGACACAGTGGAGAGTGTCTTTACTGTAGGCATTATTGCAGGCTGAAGGAAGGACACAGTGGAGAGTGTCTTTACTGTAGCATTATTGCAGGCTGAAGGAAGACGGGCACACTGGAGAGTGTCTTTACTGTAGGCATTATTGCAGGCTGAAGGACACAGTGGAGAGTGTCTTTACTGTAGGCATTATTGCAGGCTGAAGGAAGGACACAGTGGAGAGTGTCTTTACTGTAGGCATTATTGCAGGCTGAAGGAAGACGGACACAGTGGAGAGTGTCTTTACTGTAGGCATTATTGCAGGCTGAAGGACACAGTGGAGAGTGTCTTTACTGTAGGCATTATTGCATGCTGAAGGACACACTGGAGAGTGTCTTTACTGTAGGCATTATTGCAGGCTGAAGGACACAGTGGAGAGTGTCTTTACTGTAGGCATTATTGCAGGCTGAAGGACACAGTGGAGAGTGTTTTTACTGTAGGCATTATTGCAGGCTGAAGGACACAGTGGAGAGTGTCTTTACTGTAGGCATTATTGCAGGCTGAAGGAAGAAGGACACAGTGGAGAGTGTCTTTACTGTAGGCATTATTGCAGGCTGAAGGAAGACGGGCACACTGGAGAGTGTCTTTACTGTAGGCATTATTGCAGGCTGAAGGACACAGTGGAGAGTGTCTTTACTGTAGGCATTATTGCAGGCTGAAGGACACAGTGGAGAGTGTCTTTACTGTAGGCATTATTGCAGGCTGAAGGAAGACGGGCACACTGGAGAGTGTCTTTACTGTAGGCATTATTGCAGGCTGAAGGACACAGTGGAGAGTGTCTTTACTGTAGGCATTATTGCAGGCTGAAGGACACAGTGGAGAGTGTCTTTACTGTAGGCATTATTGCAGGCTGAAGGACACAGTGGAGAGTGTCTTTACTGTAGGCATTATTGCAGGCTGAAGGACACAGTGGAGAGTGTCTTTACTGTAGGCATTATTGCAGGCTGAAGGAAGGACACAGTGGAGAGTGTCTTTACTGTAGGCATTATTGCAGGCTGAAGGAAGGACACAGTGGAGAGTGTCTTTACTGTAGGCATTATTGCAGGCTGAAGGACACACTGGAGAGTGTCTTTACTGTAGGCATTATTGCAGGCTGAAGGAAGAAGGACACAGTTGAGAGTGTCTTTACTGTAGGCATTATTGCAGGCTGAAGGAAGATGGACACACTGGAGAGTGTCTTTGTATTCGTTGGCCACCCCTAGTTCTGTCTGTTCGACATACACAGAGGCAGTTACATGCTTCACACACGCACACACACACACACACACACACACACACACACACACACACACACACACACACACACACACACACACACACACACACACACACACACACGCACTTGCTTGCTTGTTTGCTTGCTTGCATAGACACATGTACACCCACACTCTTGCATGTGAGTATAAATGACATACTCATGACATGGACTAATATATGCATGTGTACATGTGAAGTTAAATTTGCACGCATGCGTACATTCGCCCGTTTCCGTGCCAGGTGAAGGTAACCACACACACACAGAGAAATAGACAGATAAACGGATTGTATGAAAACAGGGCGATATTGATTTGGGGGAGGTGGGGTGAAGGGGAAGGAGGGTGGGGGGGGGGGGGGGATTAGGAAGCGCTGGGGAAAATCCAGTATCTCCACACGCACGACAAGGTATTATTCACCTGGCATTAACGAGCTAGAAGACAGACTGATGCACAACAGACGAGGACGCTCTCTCTCTCTCTCAACGAGGAAGGTTTTTAGGGACAGTTGCCGAGTTTATGACTAGCAGCACAAAACCTAATAAAAGCTCCCCACTCCCCTTTACGGCACAGGAACAAATAGCACGTGCAATCAAAGCGTTATGTCCAGGTGACGGGGGTTTGATCAGGCGACGAGACACGAACGCTAGCGCTGCAGTTCCTGGAGTTGAAGACAAACGGCAGTATGAGATCAGCAGATCAACCGGTGCTGATCAAATTTTAAAACAAAATGAAAGTAAATCCGCCAGGTAACAGGGACAAACTAACTACATGATAAACACGCGACGTGTTTCGACCTCTTAGGTCTTCTGCAGGCAAGGTAAAACAACGTTCAGGACAATGAAAACGAAGAACGAGCAATCAGTTAAACGAAAGTAGCATGCAACGATCATTGTTCTGAATGTTGTTTGTCTTGCCTGTAGGAGACCTGAGAGGTCGAAACGCGTTGTGTGATTTGTTTGTCCCTGTTACATGGCGGATTTACTTTAATTTCCTGTTGAAATTTGTTTCACTCTCCGCCCGCAGTGCCCTCACTCTAACACTGAAAGTGCCCTCACTCTACCACTGACAGTGCCCTCACTCTACCACTGACAGTGCCCTCACTCTACCACTGACAGTGCCCTCACTCTACCACTGCAGTGCCCTCACTCTACCACTGACAGTGCCCTCACTCTAACACTGACAGTGCCTTCACTCTAACACTGACGTGCCCTCACTCTCCCACTGACTGTGCCCTCACTCCCACTGACAGTGCCCTCACTCTACCACTGACAGTGCCCTCACTCTACCCACTGACAGTGCCCTCACTCCACTGACAGTGCCCTCACTCTACCACTGACAGTGCCCTCACTCTACCACTGACAGTGCCCTCACTCTAACCACTGACAATGCCTTACTCTAACACTGACAGTGCCTCACTCTACCACTGACGTGCCCTCACTCTAACACTGACAGTGCCCTCACTCTACACTGACAGTGCCCTCACTCTCCACTGACAGTGCCCTCACCTACCACTGACTGTGCCCTCACTCTCCACTGACTGTGCCCTCACTCTACCACTGACAGTGCCCTCACTTCCCACTGACAGTGCCCTCACTCTACCACTGACAGTGCCCTCACTCACACTGACAGTGCCCTCACTCTCCACTGACAGTGCCCTCACTCTACCACTGACAGTGCCCTCACTCAACACTGACAGTGCCCTCACTCTACCACTGACAGTGCCCCTCACTCTACAACACTGACAGTGCCCTACTTAACTGCTGCCTCACTCTCACTGACAGTGCCCTCACTCTAACACTGACAGTGCCTTCACTCTAACACTGACGTGCCCTCACTCTACCACTGACGTGCCTCACTCAATGAAGTGCCCTCACTTCACTGAGTGCCCTCACTCTCCCACTGACAGTGCTCACTTAAGACAGTGCCCTCACTCTCCCACTGACAGTGCCCACTCCAGCAGTGCCTACTCAAATGACAGTGCCCACTCCACGACAGTCTCACTCAACACTGACAGTGCCCTCACTCTACCACTGACAGTGCCCTCCTCTACATGACAGTGCCCTCACTCACCACTGACAGTGCCCTCACTCTACCACTGACAGTGCCCTCACTCACACTGACTGCCCACTTACACGACAGTGCCCTCACTCTAACACTGACAGTGCCCTCACTCTACCACTGACAGTGCCTCCTCTACATGACAGTAGACCTAAACTGACAGTGCCCTACTTCCACTGACTGTGCCCTCATCTCCAGCAGTGCCCTCACTCTAACACTGACAGTGCCACTTAACACTGACAGTGCTCACCACATGACAGTGCCCTCACTCTAACACTGACAGTGCCCTCACTCTAACACTGACAGTGCCCTCATCTACCACTGAACAGTGCCCTCACTCTAACACTGACAGTGCCCTCACTCTAACCACTGACAGTGCCCTCACTCTAACACTGACAGTGCCCTCACTCTCCACTGACAGTGCCCTCACTCTACACTGACAGTGCCTCACTCTACCACTGACAGTGCCTCCACTCTACCACTGACAGTGCCCTCACTCTACACTGACAGTGCCCTCACTCTACCACTGACAGTGCCCTCACTCTAACCACTGACAGTGCCCTCACTCTAACACTGACAGTGCCTCTCTCACTCTGCCTCACTCTGCACTGACTGCCCTCACTCTCCACTGACAGTGCCCTCACTCTACCACTGACAGTGCCCTCACTCTACACTGACATGCCTCACTCTCACTGACAGTGCCCTCACCTACACTGACAGTGCCTCACTCTAACATGACAGTGCCCTCACTCTGCCACTGACAGTGCCCTCACTCTACCACTGACAGTGCCCTCACTCAAACCACTGACAGTGCCTCACTCTACATGACAGTGCCTCACTCTACCACTGACAGTGCCCTCACTCTCCACTGACAGTGCCCTCACTCTACCACTGACAGTGCCCTCACTCTACCACTGACAGTGCCCTCACTCTACCACTGACAGTGCCCTCACTCTACCACTGACAGTGCCCTCACTCTACCACTGACAGTGCCCTCACTCAACCACTGACAGTCCCCTCACTCTACCACTGACAGTGCCCTCACTCTAACACTGACGTGCCCTCACTCCACACTGACAGTGCCCTCACTCTACCACTGACAGTGCCCTCACTCTACCACTGACAGTGCCCTCACTCTACCTGACAGTGCCCTCACTCTACCACTGACAGTGCCCTCACTCTAACACTGACAGTGCCCACTCCACTGACAGTGCCCTCACTCTACCACTGACAGTGCCCTCACTCTACCACTGACAGTGCCCTCACTCTACCACTGACAGTGCCCTCACTCTCCACCCTGACAGTGCCCTCACTCTACCACTGACAGTGCCCTCACTCTACCACTGACAGTGCCCTCACTCTACCACTGACAGTGCCCTCACTCTACCATTGACAGTGCCCTCACTCTACCACTGACAGTGCCCTCACTCTACCACTGACAGTGCCCTCACTCTACCACTGACAGTGCCCTCACTCTAACACTGACAGTGCCCTCACTCTAACACTGACAGTGCCCTCACTCTAACACTGACAGTGCCCTCACTCTACCACTGACAGTGCCTTCACTCTAACACTGACAGTGCCCTCACTCTACCACTGACAGTGCCCTCACTCTACCACTGACAGTGCCCTCACTCTCCCACTGACAGTGCCCTCACTCTAACACTGACAGTGCCCTCACTCTCCACTGACAGTGCCCTCACTCTAACACTGACAGTGCCCTCACTCTGCCACTGACAGTGCCCTCACTCTAACACTGACAGTGCCCTCACTCTGCCACTGACAGTGCCCTCACTCTACCACTGACAGTGCCCTCACTCTAACACTGACAGTGCCCTCACTCTCCCACTGACAGTGCCCTCACTCTAACACTGACAGTGCCCTCACTCTACCACTGACAGTGCCCTCACTCTCCCATTGACAGTGCCCTCACTCTAACACTGACAGTGCCCTCACTCTACCACTGACAGTGCCCTCACTCTCCCACTGACAGTGCCCTCACTCTAACACTGACAGTGCCCTCACTCTAACACTGAGAGTGCCCTCACTCTACCACTGACAGTGCCCTCACTCTACCACTGACAGTGCCCTCACTCTACCACTGACAGTGCCCTCACTCTCCCACTGACAGTGCCCTCACTCTAACACTGACAGTGCCCTCACTCTCCCACTGACAGTGCCCTCACTCTGCCACTGACAGTGCCCTCACTCTAACACTGACAGTGCCCTCACTCTGCCACTGACAGTGCCCTCACTCTACCACTGACAGTGCCCTCACTCTAACACTGACAGTGCCCTCACTCTCCACTGACAGTGCCCTCACTCTAACACTGACAGTGCCCTCACTCTACCACTGACAGTGCCCTCACTCTCCCATTGACAGTGCCCTCACTCTAACACTGACAGTGCCCTCACTCTACCACTGACAGTGCCCTCACTCTCCCACTGACAGTGCCCTCACTCTAACACTGACAGTGCCCTCACTCTACCACTGACAGTGCCCTCACTCTAACACTGACAGTGCCCTCACTCTACCACTGACAGTGCCCTCACTCTACCACTGACAGTGCCCTCACTCTACCACTGACAGTGCCCTCACTCTACCACTGACAGTGCCCCTCACTCTACCACTGACAGTGCCCTCACTCTACCACTGACAGTGCCCTCACTGTACCACTGACAGTGCCCTCACTCTACCACTGACAGTGCCCTCACTCTACCACTGACAGTGCCCTCACTGTACCACTGACAGTGCCCTCACTCTACCACTGACACTGCCCTCACTCTACCACTGACACTGCCCTCACTCTAGCACTGACACTGCCCTCACTCTACCACTGACTGTGCCCTCACTCTACCACTGACTGTGCCCTCACTCTACCACTGACTGTGCCCTCACTCTACCACTGACTGTGCCCTCACTCTACCACTGACAGTGCCCTCACTCTACCACTGACAGTGCCCTCACTCTACCACTGACAGTGCCCTCACTCTACCACTGACACTGCCCTCACTCTACCACTGACACTGCCCTCACTCTACCACTGACAGTGCCCTCACTCTACCACTGACTGTGCCCTCACTCTACCACTGACAGTGCCCTCACTCTACCACTGACAGTGCCCTCACTCTACCACTGACAGTGCCCTCACTCTACCACTGACTGTGCCCTCACTCTACCACTGACAGTGCCCTCACTCTACCACTGACAGTGCCCTCACTCTACCACTGACAGTGCTGATCTGTTTGAAAGGGCCAGCAAACGAATGAAACAAACGAAATGACAAAACATACACAGCGCGTTTTGACCTGTTGGTCTTCCCTCTTCAGGCGGAACAAATAACATTGAGAACTGAGCCAACGAAGGACGAACAGTCACGTCTATCTCTTCTAAACGTTGGTCCTTGGTGAGCAGCTAGGACTGCACAGTGGGACAGAAGTGAAGGCCCTCAAACTATGTGTGCCTCACAGTGTGTGTGTGTGTGTGTGTGTGTGTGTGTGTGTGTGTGTGTGTGTGTGTGTGTGTGTGTGTGTGTGTGTGTGTGCGCGCGCGTGTGTGGTGTGTGTGTGTGTGTGTGTGTGTGTGTGTGTGTGTGTGTGTATGTGTGTGTGTGTATGTGTGTGTGAATATGCACTCTTGTTTGTGGGTGCATGGTACTTATTGCAATATTTATTTTCTTATTGGTTTCATATATGTTTTTCGTTACTTTTTTTCTGCACTTAGGCTTATGCAAGATTAAGTGCCATAAATAATCATTATTATTATTATCATTATTATTACTATTCCGAAATCGTAAAATGAATGTTAGAACGTTTTTGTAAAGAAGTGTAGATTGGATATTGAAAGACAATAAGACGACTAGCTGTTGGATGGGCAGAAACAGGATCTGCGTTTTGAACGTGTGTGCGTTCGTGCTTATGGGCTTGCATGCATGCATGCGTGCATACGAGTCTGTGCTTGTGTCTTATTCAGTCAGCTGTTTTGCTGGTGAATGCGAAGAAACTGTAGTCCCATTTAGTCCCATTTGAAGGTCTGTGCTAGTAATTGCCCTATTTTGTTTTTGCAATCTCTGTAACACTGCCTTGTTTTCGTGTCTTTACTGTCGTCCACTGATTTTCTGCCACTAGCAGCTATTCATCGGTCTGAATTCCAGCAGTTGTTCCCTCTTGTTCCAGGGTGGACTCTCAGTTGTTCCCTCTTGTTCCTGGTTCTAACATGGAAGATTTTCTGTTGCTGTCAGACAGAAAGCAAGACTGTCCAGGGTGAACTCTCGCTGTCTCTTCTGCCATTCTTCTATGCCAGCATGGCTTAAAGAAAAGTTTTGCTTGATTCCCTGATTACTTCGTTGGTCTTGCCTAAAGAAGTCCCAATAGGTCGAAACGCGTAATGTCTTTTCGTTCCTTCGTTTGACGACTCAGAAATTCAATGTTTGGTTTAATGTTTCAGTTTCTGCCTGCGTTCACCCTACTTTGAAAATGTGATTCCTCTCTGTTTTGGATTATTTCTAAAAGTGTTTTTCATTTTTTCTTTCTTTTGAATCCGGGATTGAGGCATCAAGTGGAATGGATGACGCTCCTGTCTTGGTTTGGAGTGTCTTAAGGATGTCATGAGTTTGGCTGTTATAGTACGATTATATGGTTACATGTATGCTGTGCGTTTTCTTTTTTCTTTCTTTTTTTTTAATGTGCGCATGGTCGGGTGGGCTGCAATAACACTGGAAGAGTGAACTTAACTCAACTAAGGGAAATCACTCAACTCATAGGGCTTCAATGCTGTCTTTTTCTGTGTGTTCATATCCTTTTCATTCTTTCTTTCTGTCCTTTTTGTTCGATTTGATCTGTAAATGATATAAACACAGAACAGTGTTCCTCTGTGTGGTGTCACAGTCAGGTTGTGGGCTCGCTTTTTTTCCCCTTAAATTTTGATTTTAATTTAATTGAAACTGGAGCATGAAGAATGATTCTGTGAAAATTGCAACAACATGCCTGGAGCTGAAAACTCACTCGCGGCAATACGAAGTGGTAAAGGGAATATATGAAATCAAAGAAAGTTGAAAACAACGAAATAAAAGGATGTTGACAACGTTCTTCCTTAAAGCGCGCCAGTCCAATCCAGTGACATTTTCTGGATGACACAGTGCCGATCTGGCACCTGCATTATCGAACAGCACAGGTTTCCAAACAGGGAAACAAACACCGGAAGGTTACCAACCAGTCCATGCCCCCGTTTGCTGCACGTGGAAAGGTTAGAATGATGCACGTGCACCCCAGCCGATATCGTACCCCCCCCCCCCCCCCCCCCCCCCCCCCCGGACCGTGAATGTCATCAAAACGATGGCTGATATTGCGTCAGACAGAAACAACATGGACTG
>CM031610.1:84772080-84774580 GCA_018398815.1 Conus ventricosus | reverse complement strand
TTTCTTTCGAACTGTGCGTTCCTTTGTTTGCCTTGTTCTTTTTCTCCTTGACCCGTAAAGGATCAGTGTAACAAGTGTTTTCATCCGCAAACTGTCAAGAGTCAGGTTGTAGGTACCCTGCTTTTAATTCGTTTATTTATTAATTTTTTTAATGAAACTGATCATGAAGAATTATTTTGTGACGATTTTAACAGCATGGCTTTAATTGAACACAACAGCAAAGCAAAACAAAACAAAACCAAACAAAAAATAAACAGAAACAAAAAACGTCTTCACCAGCAGAAACTGATAGAGGGAATATTTGAAGAAAGAGAAAGTAAAAACAATGAATTAAATGAATCACAGTGGTCTCTCTCTCTCTCTCTCTCTCTCTCTCTCTCTCTCTCTCTCTCTCTCTCTCTCTCTCTCTCTCTTATCTGAAAAGTCGTCTGTCAAATCCAGTGACGCTGTCTGAATAACAAGATGCGGATGCAGCACCTGCATTATGGAGCAGCACAGGTTTCCAAACAGGGAAATAAATATACCGGAATGTTACCGTTCGCTGGATGTGGAAAGGTTAGAATGATGCACGTGCACTCCAGCCGTTATCGACCCCCCCTGGGACCGTGAATGTCATCAAAACGATGGCTGATATTGCGTCAGATAGAAACAACATGGACTGTTCATTCTCTGCGTTGATGAGGCAATGTTAAACTTCAGCTGTCCTTGCACGCACACAAACACCATGAGGCGGTTTTAATCTTCGGAAGTATAAATTTGTTCAAAGAAACAACAGTTTATTGGTTTTGTTGATGACGTTATCCTAACGTCAGCAGCATTGGTCCACAGAAACAGCCCGGTTTATTCTTGATGTTGATGACGTAATCCTAATCTTCAGCCGCGCCTGCCCACTCAAACAACACTTTATTCATGCATTCATTTTTGTTTTCGGTTTTGATAAGGAAATCTTAATCTTCAGCCATGCTTGCCCATAGAAACAACAATATTTATCCTCTGTATTGTTAAAGTAATTCTGACCTTCAGCCTTTCTTCTCCACAGAACGAACGCTGTTTATTCCCTGTGTTAACGAGGTAAACTTAATCTTTAAGTGCGCTTGCCCATTGAAACCAGTCTGATCACTTATACTGTTTGTAAACAGGGCCATGATTCAGAGGTGTTTTCTGACAAAAGCTATCCTTTTGTTCTTTGTGCTGATGAGGCAACATTCAGCCATGCCCGCCTTCGGGCGCTTGTTCAGCATGTTAACAAAGTCATGATTCATGGGTGTTTGCCGACATAACCAGACTGTTTATTCCCTGCACTGGTAATCTTCATTTGCTGCGGTATTTCCCTTTAGGAGGAAAACAAAAGGGAACAAAAACACAAACAAAACCGCTGTATATTCTCGGTCTGAAAGCAGGTGTCTTCCTAAGTCATCAGCCTCGTCGGCCCAGTTCAGGAAGTAGAGGGTGGTGTTGGTGTTGTGAGGGGGGAGGGGGGAAGGGGAGGGTGATCAGTGGAAGGTCAGAGGGAAAGAGAGGAGGGGGTCTTCTGTGCGCATTCCAAACCATGTTGCTCACCTCGGCATCGGTCTCTGATTGCTCGTTCATGGTTGACACCAGACAGGTGTACGTTTTGATTTCTATCGTTTTCGGCTTTTTCCTCTCTTCTTTTGTTTTTGTTTTTCCTTTCTGTCGTTTTGTTTGAAGAGGTGTATCTTTTTTATTTTTATCTGTTTCGTCTTTTTCTTCTTCCTTTTTTTTGTTTTTCCTGTTTGTCTTTTCAAGTGAAGACTTCTCTTCATCTGGGTTTTCTCTCTCTCTCTCTCTCTCTCTCTCTCTCTCTCTCTCTCTCTCTCTCTCTCTCTCTCTCTCTCTCTCTCTCTCTCTCTCTGTGTGTGTGTGTGTGTGTGTGTGTGTGCGTCCTTTTTTAGTTGAAGATTAGATGTGGGGAAAAACTTTGCCCTTTTTTTTCAATTGTTTTGTTAATAATAATAATAATAATGAATACTTATATAGCGCCTATTCTCGGCTAGAGGCCAAGCTCTAAGCGCTTTACAATCAACACTTGTCTACACAACGGGCTGCCTACCTGGGTAGTGCCGACTGAAGAGCTGCCAGCTGGCGCTTCATTCAGTCGTTTCCCGTGTCATCCAGTCAGTATCGTTCAATATCGATCACTCATTTTCCTTACTTCCTTCATTATTTCCATTTCTCGCGCAGGGTGCATGCTATGTGTAACGTGTCATCCATACCAACGGCCAAACTGGCCTACTCTTCCGAAATTTGGTGATGGGATTTTACGTGTGTGCAAGATGTTATGCATGCGTTCACACACGGAACCTCGGTTTTTAGTCTCATTCGAAGGACTGTAAGGGAAATGGAGTCAGAACCAATGTTAACTCCGAGGGAAAAATCCCCCTGTACCGAAACGCCCCGGCGGAGGTTCGAACCCGCAACCCCAGGATCACCAAGATTACGAGTCAGGCGCTCTACCAACTGAGCTATTCCTGTCTCTCTC
>CM031610.1:84757080-84767080 GCA_018398815.1 Conus ventricosus | reverse complement strand
AATGTATTTTTTTTTTTTGCCTGAAAAAAGACCCAAGGGTTGAAATGACGGGTCTTGTCATGTGCTTTGTTTGTCAAAGTCATTGGCGGTAAGAAAAAAAAACTCATTTTCTAAAATTTTTCTTCGTTCGCGCCATCATCACTCCCTTTGAAACTGTCGCACCCGAGTTTTACCCCCCGTGATTTGTTCCTTTTCACCCCTGACCTTTCACTTTGTTGAAAAAGTCGTGTAATGGGGGATTATCCCAAGGACTGGGATGAAAAGTCAATGTATTGGCGGGAAAAACAAACTCTATTTTTAAAAATTTTTGCGACGTTTGTGGACGATGGACCCCCCTGTGGGACCAAACTGAATTCGCCTGCCTTTCCTGGCCGCCATTGAGGGTTTTAAAAAAAAAAAAAAAAAAAAAGGGTTTTAAAACCCAAAAAAATCCAATCCGGTTTTCCATCACCATACCCTACTTTCCTCCGGGTTGCCAGTGCCAGCGTTGCTAAGCGCAATGTTATAAAGAAACGCTTCCCCACCCCGATTCTTACAATCCGTTTGCCAAGAAACGCGCCTCAGAAACAAACATTGGTCTGTCGGTCTTGCACCACTAGTGTTGTCTAACAAAGGCTTGTTGCGTCGACCCGGGCCAAAAACAAAGAAAATGAACGGCACCAAACAGCCCTGCTTGTTACTTCGTTCAAATGGCAAATCTCTTCGGGCCGTCTGTCAGTTGGGCGAACAGTTGGGCGTGGAGGAGGATGGAGGAATGGAACGAGTGTTACAATTCGCTCGCATGAAACTGCGAGTGACAGTAAAGGGGGTGCTTCCCCGGAGACGCAGCTGTCTGCTTCTAAGAAAAGGGGGGAGAGAGAGGATAGGAGAGGAAGAGAGGGGAGAAGAGAGGGGGGAATAGGAGGAAGGGGGGAAGGAGAGGGGGGTGGAGGGGGGGGGGGGGGGCAGAGCCAGAAAGTTTTTTTGCGATCTTTGGGATGTATTTTCACAATTTAGGTTGGTTTGAAAGGGAAGAGGGAAAAAAAGATATAAAAAATTGAGGCTTTCATATTCTGATTGTCCGCTTTCCTCGACAAAACCAAACACGCGTGTTTTACGATCTTGAGACGCAGGTGTTACGTTTTAATCCCCCCCCCCCCCCCCCCCCCCCCCCCCCCCCCCCCCCCCCCCCCCCCCCCCCCCCCCCGTGAATTTCCATATTTAAAAACAAAATTGCTGAATGCAAACATCTTGGGAGGAAAATCCATAAAGGAAGAAGGTTTTGAAGCATGTTTCTGTGCTGGTCAGGTGAAAGTCAAATGCTACACGTGAGAGCCAGAACGATGGCCTGTTACACTCAAGGAATTGAAGGCAGTCAACATGTTCACTTTGTGAACTTTCCACTGCCCAAGTCTCGCCAGTCGGGATGTGAAAATGGTTGGTGTTAAAAACCAGAATTCCCTCTTCATCGTTTAAACGTTTTAAACGGTTCACGCAACAACACACTTGTCTTTCCTGAGAGCTTCCGGTCTGTAGCCTGGGCCTTTCTTGGTCACTGGCTCTGGAACTTGAGAATTGACCAGTACTGGTCAGCTGTTTTTCCAAAAAACGGCGTGAATGTTCAAATGGCAAATGGCATTGTTCTTGTCCGCCCCTTTTAGTGTGATCCGGAAGGCCCATCTGCTGCTGCTCTAAACCAGCGATCTTTTCTGTCCGACATGTCTGTGTCGGCCCACACTGTGTGGTACCGGTTGCTTTCCTCAGGGATGGACGCGGACGAAGTGGGCGATGGGATTCCTTCAGTCTGTCTGGAGTGGTCGTTCTGACTTGCTGACGTAACAGCTGTCATGATCAACACATTTGATGTCATAATTGACTCACACCTTGTCCCGCTTGTTGATGTGGTTCCTGGGTGGAGTTGGGGTCACTCTTGATGTAATAAAATGACACACGCCTTGTCCCGCCTGTTGATGTGGTTCCTGGGTGGAGTTGGCGATGTAATAAATGACACACGCCTTGTCCGCTTGTTGATGTGGTTCCTGGGTGGAGTTGGCGATGTAATAAATGACACACGCCTTGTCCCGCTTGTTGATGTGGTTCCTGAGTGGAGTTGGCGATGTAATAAATGACACACGCCTTGTCCCGCCTGTTGATGTGGTTCCTGGGTGGAGTTGGCGATGTAATAAATGATAAATGTAATAAATAATAAATAAATGGGTGGAGTCGGGGTGTGGGGACACTCTGTTGCTGCCTCCCGCACTCTTTCGCTGCAGAGTGTTTGGCTGCCGTGCCATCCAGAGCGAAACTTCTAACAGCTCTGTCTACCAGTGAGAAGACCTTACTGTTTTGGGTGCATGTGGGAGAAAAAATGGCCGAAACGTAATACCCTTCTCCTTTTTGTGTGTGTGTATGTTATATCTATGGCAATTAAAAGTGCATAAATAATTTGCTTTTATAGAAGATGAAGTGGATTGTAAACGGGGAAAAGCTGAATTAGAAAGTGGGTTACTTAAAATATTCTTTGCTTTTAATTTCTTCACCTTTTATTAATACATCTTTATGTATATGATGGACCACGTGATCGCTTATCTTTAAAAAAAACCCAACTCCTTTGCCACTGGTAGGAAAAGCGGGCGGGATTTACCTGTAGATTGCCTTATTAAGCAAAGTACGATCACGCTTTTATGAAGACAGCCTAAAATACGAACCTGGATAATTCTGCGACCTTCAGGGCTCCTACTGTTTGCCATTGTGCGCTGTGTCATCCTCCATTTGTCCAGACCGAAAGGTCTTTCAAAGCTGAACGTAGCTTAGTGGTTGAGCGCCGAGTTTGCAGTCGCGGGTTCGAATCCGCCTGCATCCCAGTTAAAACCTGGCAGGCTGGCTGTCTATGTGAACATGTGGTAGTTCTGGTGGTATAGGTGTCGTTTTAGACACGCTCCCATTCTTCCTGGATACTTATCTCCGTCTGCCACCCCCCCACCCACCCCTCCCCGTGATGGATGTGGACGTTAAACCTTAATGTAATAACAAATGCGTAGCAAAATGTATTGATTCATTTTTACCTGCAGGAAGTTGAATGAGGTACGACGCATGCCATCAAAGATAGGGGAAATATCGCTGTCTGAGTGGCCTATGATCTCCCCTTTCTTCTCCACCAGTAGATTGACAGGAAGAATGAGCGACAAGTGAACGGCGTGCTGAGTCTCCAGCAGTGCGAGGATGGTTACAATAGTCGACGACCGGCGAGGCCCTGACGCATCCATTCCTAGTCTCTTGGATCTGACATGTTCAGTGAACTGGTCACAGAGGGTGCGGTAAGTTTCCCCTGTATACACTTGATCACACAGTGTGCAGGGTGCGATGCATGCCACATTAGAGGAGTGAGAAGTCAAGGAAGGTCTGATGGTGAAGCTGCCGAGGGGACCGGTGAAGACGGTGGCACAACTGTGGAAGGGGCAGGTCTTGCAGTCGTTTCCAGGAGGAGGGAGTGAACCCGCGGAGGAAGACCTGACGGCCCTCGGACAAGCACGTTTCGGAGACTGGTGTCTCATGCACTCATAGGTGTATGTACATTGATATTATTAGTGGAAAAGCTAACGAAGATTTTGTTTAGATACCTCAGTGTTTGATTCCGCTTCTTTTCCTTTACAACCCGTTTCTTCTTGGATGCAAAGAAGATACACGTTGTATTTGATGTCTAGAGGCTAGAAAGGAATGATTTTGAACTTGAATGCCGGTTATAGTATTGTTGTTCCCAGAGCGCCGTACAAAATAACGTTCTCTGATTGGTTGGGAGTTATGGAGGACTTCCCGCTCTTTGTTCTCTTTCTTCATACAGGAAACAGTCGGTTATGGGCCTTGACCAAGCGATGATGGGAATCATCGGAAGAATTTATGGCCAGCGTTTCGCACATCACACTGCCAGAGGTCATGAACAGGAGTTGAGAGCAGTGCTAGGTCTTCTCAGGTGGGTGACCAGTGTGTTACCTGACTGGGTATGGTTGAGTGGTGAATAATCAGGGAATCTGTTTATACGAAAAAGGGAAAAGAATTGGTCATGCTTAAAATCTGATTGGTTGATTTACCGAATATTGTATTATATTGCATTGAATTTTATTGTATTGCAAGGTATTTTTTTTCATTGTGTTGCACTGTGTTGTTTTTGTACTACATTTGTTTGCATATCGTTGCATCACATCGTATTGTATATTTTTATGGTGTTGCTTTACATTCCACTGTACTTTTATGGTCACAACGGATTTCCCCGCACGATTGTTGGGCTATTGTTTTGGGAGAACCAGAGACCATAATGCAGCGCCTCCCATATCTTTACCGCCCCCCCCTTCTTTTCCATTTCTGTCTGATGTTCCATACGATCAGTGGCATGACCCTCTCGCCGCTCACTCCGGCTTGCTATCCACAACCCATCCCGGCTTGTTCTGCTGCAACCACGGCACTCACGACTCACAGGGAGAAATCAAGTCATCTTGGGGAAACACAGCAGAGGAGACACTGCGCTGCTGCCGACTCACTTCAGTGGTATGTAGTGGTGCCTGTTCTGATCCAACGTACACAGGACACCACCTCCCATAGATCCTGCCGACGATGATACAGGACACCACCTCCCATAGATCCTGCCGACGATGATACAGGACACCACCTCCCATAGATCCTGCCGACGATGATACAGGACACCACTCCATAGATCTGCCGACGATGATACAGGACACACCTCCTAGATCCTGCCGACGATGATACAGGACACCACCTCCCATAGATCCTGCCGACGATGATACAGGACACCACCTCCCATAGATCCTGCCGACGATGATACAGGACACCACCTCCCATAGATCCTGCCGACGATGATACAGGACACCACCTCCCATAGATCCTGCCGACGATGATACAGGACACCACCTCCCATAGATCCTGCCGACGATGATACAGGACACCACCTCCATAGATCCTGCCGACGATGATACAGGACACCACCTCCCATAGATCCTGCCGACGATGATAATGTCTTAGTGGCAGGACACCACTCCCATAGATCCTGCCGACGATGATAATGTCTTAGTGGCAGGACGCACCTCCCATAGATCCTGCCGACGATGATAATGTCTTAGTGGCAGGACGCCACCTCCCATAGATCCTGCCGACGATGATAATGTCTTAGTGGCAGGACCCCACCTCCCATAGATCCTGCCGACGATGATAATGTCTTAGTGGCAGGACGCCACCTCCATAGATCCTGCCGACGATGATAATGTCTTAGTGGCAGGACGCCACCTCCCATAGATCCTGCCGACGATGATAATGTCTTAGTGGCAGGACACCACCTCCCATAGATCCTGCCGACGATGATAATGCCTTAGTGGCAGGACACCACCTCCCATAGATCCTGCCGACGATGATAATGTCTTAGTGGCAGGACACCACCCCCCATAGATCCTGCCGACGATGATAATGTCTTAGTGGCAGGACACCACCTCCATAGATCCTGCCGACGATGATAATGTCTTAGTGGCAGGACGCCACCTCCATAGATGCTGCCGACGATGATAATGTCTTAGTGGCAGGACACCACCTCCATAGATCCTGCCGACGATGATAATGTCTTAGTGGCAGGACGCCACCTCCCATAGATCCTGCCGACGATGATAATGTCTTAGTGGCAGGACGCCACCTCCCATAGATCCTGCCGACGATGATAATGTCTTAGTGGCAGGACGCCACCTCCCATAGATCCTGCCGACGATGATAATGTCTTAGTGGCAGGGCCAGTGTGAGTGAGAGTCCTCCTCGGAAGGAGCCATCACGTCTGTGTAACGAAGTCCCATGAAATGGCCGATACCGGCGACCTTGACACGAACTAACGAGGAAATGGAAACTGAGGTCACAAGAAGAGCAGGACATGAAGGACCACAGAATTTGAGATTTTTAAAATTCTGATGGATGAGGATGATGAAGATGAAGATGATGGTGTGGGGTTTCATTCAAGTCTGAGACTGCAAGACTGGGCTGCACGCGCTTACTTTCGTATTATATCCAGGCGTCAACCAGGCCCAAGAGATACAGCAACCTGCGGTGTTGGTCAGGAAAAGTGAGCAATACTCTGACACGCATCCATTTAATGAGATTCGACTGTTTGGTGCAGTCTTCCCACTTCAGCCCATTGCAAACTCAGCTCTGGGTCGGAGCCGGTCGGGGCTGAAAAATCCCATAAATAAATGGTTGTAAAGGGAATCAAAATCACAACCTCTCAACGATAATCCGTGATGTTAGCACCGCGCCACAGCGGCTGATGGTTTCCTTTAATTTCCTGTTTGCTCACTTTTTATTTACCCATCAGCGTGGGGTTCTGTAAGAGTTTTGCCAAGGACATGTCCCTTGTTGCCGACGGTGCCACAACATGCGCTAATCAGTTCGTGCAGCACACATGACCTCGGTTTATCGCCCTTTCCAGAGACATCACAGACGACGTGATGAGGTGACTGACATCACGATAATGACGATATCAGGATTCTTATAACGCTTTTATGCTAATTTCGCGAGGGAAGAGGAAAAACAGAGAGAAAAAAAAGGAAAAAACCTAGAACGGATGAGGCAGTCTGCAAAGTAGCATGCAAGCCAGAAATTATTTCTGTTCCTGACCTTTTGGCGACAGGCAGCAAAGAGCAAGCATGTGAAGATGGGGGGATTGATCCCGCATCCGGCGGGTAATGGAACTGTTCCAGCCTTTATTACCACAAGCCACCGCCGCTCCTGAAAGGACCGCCAGGTTTATTGTCGTGCCTGCAGGAGCTCTCGTACACTCGAGCCGCTCGCTTTTGAAGTCAGACCCGTCAGTGTGGAGCAGTGTATTGTGCGGTATCGGGTACCCACGCGGATCAAAGATGCTTCGCTGGCACTTTTGTGGTGTGCATGCGTCGTTTGAGGGCGGATCGAGGGGCATGTTTATGTTCGTGTTTGTGAGTGTGTTAGTTGCCTCCGGAGGCCTGTCGGGCTGTCTCCTCAGCCGGTGGAATTTGACTGACGGGGCCGAGTGAAGAAAAGTAAAAAAAAGAAAACGGCGTCGGGGATCTCCGTGAAGATTGGGTGCAAGGATCCCCATGTACCCAGCATTGCAGTCTACAAGGATCCCCATGTACACAGCATTGCAGTCAACAAGGATCCCCATATACCCAGCATTGCAGTCTACAAGGATCCCCAATGTACCCAGTATTGCGGTCTACAAGGATCCTCATGTACCCAGTATTGAGGTCTACAAGGATCCCCATGTACCCAGTATTGCGGTCTACAAGGATCCCATGTACCCAACATTGCAGTCTACAAGGATCCCCATGTACCCAGCATTGCGGTCTACAAGGATCCCCATGTATCCAGCATTGTGGTCTACAAGGATCCCCATGTACCCAGCATTGCCTTATACAAGGATCCCATGTACCCAGCATTGCGGTCTACAAGGATCCCCATGTACCCAGAATTGTGGTCTGCAAAGATCCCCATATACCCAGCATTGCAGTCTACAAGGATCCCCATGAACCCAGCATTGCAGTCTACAAGGATCCCCATGTACCCAGCATTGGCGGTCTACAAGGATCCCCATGTATCCAGCATTGTGGTCTACAAGGATCCCATGTACCCAGCATTGCCTTATACAAGGATCCCCATGTACCCAGCATTGTGGTCTACAAAGATCACCATGTACCCAGCATTGCCTTATACAAGGATCCCCATGTACCCAGCATTGTGGTCTACAAGGATCCCCATGTACCCAGCATTGTGGTCTACAAGGATCCCCATGTACCCAGCATTGTGGTCTACAAAGATCCCCATGTATCCAGCATTGCAGTCTACAAGGATCCCCATGTACCCAGCATTGTGGTCTACAAGGATTCCCATGTACCCAGCATTGCCTTATATAAGGATCACCATGTACCCAGCATTGCGGTCTACAAGGATCCCCATGTACCCAGCATTGTGGTCTACAAGGATCCCCATGTACCCAGCATTGTGGTCTACAAGGATCCCCATGTACCCAGCATTGTGGTCCACAAGGATCACCATGTATCCAGCATTGTGGTCTACAAGGATCCCCATGTATCCAGCATTGTGGTCTACAAGGATCCCCATGTACCCAGCATTGCCTTATACAAGGATCCCCATGTACCCAGCATTGCAGTCTACAAATATCCCATGTACCCAGAATTATGGTCTGCAAAGATCCCCATATACCCGGCATTGCAGTCTACAAGGATCCCCATGTACCCAGCATTGCAGTCTACAAGGATCCCCATGTACCCAGCATTGCGGTCTACAAGGATCCCATGTACACAGCATTGCGGTCTACAAGGAGCAGTGTATTGTGCGGTATCGGGTACCCACGCGGATCGGATCCATATACCCAGCATTGCAGTCTACAAGGATCCCCATGTACCCAGCATTGTGGTCTACAAGGATCCCTATGTACCCGGCATTGCAGTCTACAAGGATCCCCATGTACCCAACATTGCAGTCTACAAGGATCCCCATGTACCCAGCATTGTGGTCTACAAGGATCCCCATGTACCCAGCATTGCGGTCTACAAGGATCCCCATGTATCCAGCATTGTGGTCTACAAGGATCCCCATGTACCCAGCATTGTGGTCTACAAGGATCCCCATGTACCCAGCATTGCCGTCTCGCCTATAACCCAGTTTGCAGATTCCTCCATAACACAGCATTGCAGATCACACGTTAACACAGCATTGCAGATCACACGTTAACACAGCATAGCAGATCACACGTTAACATCGCATTGCAGATCACACGTTAACACAGCATTGCAGATCACACGTTAACACAGCATTGCAGATCACACGTTAACATCGCATTGCAGATCACACGTTAACACAGCATAGCAGATCACACGTTAACACAGCATTGCAGATCACACGTTAACATCGCATTGCAGATCACACGTTAACACAGCATAGCAGATCACACGTTAACATCGCATTGCAGATCACACGTTAACACAGCATTGCAGATCACACGTTAACATCGCATTGCAGATCACACGTTAACATCGCATTGCAGATCACACGTTAACACAGCATTGCAGATCACACGTTAACATCGCATTGCAGATCACACGTTAACAACAGCATTGCAGATCACACGTTAACACAGCATAGCAGATCACACGTTAACATCGCATTGCAGATCACACGTTAAACACAGCATTGCAGATCACACGTTAACATCGCATTGCAGATCACACGTTAACATCGCATTGCAGATCACACGGTAACACAGCATTGCAGATCACAGTTTAGCGCGGCATTGCAGATCCACCGTCAACGCAGCATTGCAGTTTCCCAATAACGCAGCATTGCAGATTCCATTTACATAGTATTGCAGATCTTAGCAGTGCAGCATTGCATATCCTTATTAATTTACAGCCTTGGAGATCTTTCATGAATATGGCTTCGTTAATCTTCATTGACATGTAATTAACGTCTTATCGCGGGGATTCTGGTAAACCCAATTAACGCGGCAAGGCAGATCTTCGTGAACATTTTACTGCAATCTTTATTACAATGCGCCATAGAATTTCCGTTGACATTGCATCGCAAATCGTCGAATTACGCGTAGTGTATCTCGCATTCGCATTAGTGTCGCGATCTCGGATACAGATACGTGTTTCATCTATGACCATTATTATTACTGCACTGGGATCTTCTGTAATACTTCAAGGATCCTCATTATTCCTACATCTCGTGCCCTCATCAGTACTTCATCTTAGATCGTTGGTATTACTGGATATTGGATCGTCTTGGATCGTCAATATTACTGGATATTAGATCCTTGGTAACGTTGTATCCAGGAACAACGTAACGTCTTAGAACTCCTTAATACTGCGTCTCGGATCGTCATTATCATTGCATCTTAGGGTTTCACTGCTATTATATATCGGATTTTCATTAATAGCACAGTTGGGTTTTCATTACTGTTGTGTCTTGGACAGTC
>CM031610.1:84737080-84747080 GCA_018398815.1 Conus ventricosus | reverse complement strand
GGAATAAATGGAACCATGTATGATTATGTCAAAGCTTTCCTTCAAAGTAGAATTATTCAATCAAGAATAGAGCATACATATTCCTCCACTAGAACACTGGAAATGGGTCTTCCACAAGGATCAGTATTATCTCCAATCCTGTTTAATATCCTAATTGCAGACATAACCAAAGGCTCATCCAAAGACGTAGTTTTAGTACAGTTTGCTGATGACATATGTTTGTGGATGAAAGTCACTATGAAAAGAAAAACCCCATTAAGATTCTTAAATTATATAAAGATCAAATATCAACATGAATTAAACAATATCAGTAGTTTCTTACATGAAAATGGATTGACACTGTCGGCAGAAAAAACAAATCTAATGCTTTTTAACTCTGGATATGACCCAGACAAACTTCCACAATTTACCCTGAATGGATCGGTCTTACAATACGTCAAATCTGTTAAATTCTTAGGAGTATATTTAACATCAAAACTTTCATGGAACCAACATATTGATCATATTTTGAATAAAGCAAGAAAAAGTTTAAACTTTCTAAAGATCATAAGCAAACAAAAATGGGGACAAGATAAAGAGAGCTTAACACTCCTGTCTTCAGCTCTTGTGCGGTCTAGATTGATTTATGCTCAAGAAGTATTCTTCAGCGCTCCACAGCACCTACTTAATAAGTTACAAAGTGTAGACTGCAAAGCATATAAACTTGCTCTTGGAGTTCCCACACATACCTGCAACATTGGGACATACTATGAAATTGGAATTTTACCTTTGAACGAGTTTCGAAAAGTGTCCTCCACCAAATTTGTTTTAAAGAACCTTTCACAAAAAAGTTTCTGTACAAATGAAGTATCTCTAAATTCAGATACAGATTTTGCTAAAAGAGCAAAAGACATAAAATCAGCAAAATCTATTCAGTCATACACATCTACTCTTCTGAAAAAAAAACAAACATAAACCAAAGTAAAATAGCTGTCAATCCGTCCTTTCCACCCATTCCCAAATGGGAACAAACCAAAGCAAATTATGACACAAACTATACTGAACTGAACAAAAACGATCCACCATATCTTTTAAAAAAATTATGTAAATTCTTATTTGGAAGATCAATATAAGGATCATCTGCAAATTTTCACAGATGGTTCAGTGTTAGATGACCATAGAGCAGGAGCAGCTTTTATAATACCAAAATTAAAAGTGGAGGAATTATATCATCTTGGCAAACACTTGTCAATATTTACTGCAGAATTAGTTGCTGTTCTAATGTCCCTAAAGTATGTTTTAAAGTCTTCCATAGAAAATTGTCAACTTTTATTGTGCAGTGATTCAAAGTCAGCCCTTTCTGCCTTACAGTCTCTAAATCCAAAGATCCGCTGTGAGACTATTACAGAAATTAATTACGTGACACATCTCCTATCGATGAAAAGAATAAATGTGACTTTCTGTTGGGTGCCCTCACATTGTGGAATTTCAACAAATGAGAAAGTTGATCAAGCTGCTCGGAGAGCAGCTCGCAACATTGAAGGAACGACTACTCTGAACATTCCGCTAGACCTATCAGAATGTTATACTTTAATTACTAGAGCATCCTTTAACAGTTTCAAGAGGTTATTGGAAGACACAGATAGCCAATATTATCACAACTGTATACAGCCAAATCCCGACATCCACCCCAAAACTCAATTAGACAAATTTGAAAATACGACATCTAGAGAGGTAGTAACTTTAATTCATAGGATGCGCTTAAATTCACTTCGAACCAAATACAGTAAAAATGTTACATGCATGTGTGGGGAAACTCTCAGTGTACGTCACCTGCTACTAGATTGTCCAAGAGTAAAGAATACAGTGCTCAAAGCTGGTTCTAATATTTCACATAATAGATCGACTCCACTGACTTTACCAAAAATTTTAAATAATTATGCTTTACTTTGTTCGATATGCCCACATCTATTACGTAGTCCAGTAGGAATTTGTCTTTAACTTTCAACAACCCCTCATACACAAAAAGAAATTACTTACTTACTTACTTACTTACTTACACACACACACACACACACACACACACACACACACACACACACACACACACACACACACACACAAGCGCGCACACACACACTCATGCATCTAAATACACAGGAGCGCGCGAATGTGCGCTCACACACACACACACACACACGCACGCACGCACGCACGCACGCACGCACGCACGCACGCACGCACGCACGCACGCACGCTCGCACGCACGCACGCACGCACGCACGCACGCACGCACGCACGCACGCACGCACGCACGCACACACACACACACACACACACACACACACACACACACACACACACACACTATTACACAATCCGTCTGAAATCACTTTAAGTGGGAAGACGTTAAACTGAAGAACAACAACAACAACACACACACACACACACACACACACACACACACACACACACACACACACACACGCATACATACGCGCACCCGCGCAGGACCGCGCTCGTACACGTGCTCGCGCATGACCACACACCCACGCTCTCAGACACACGCACGCACGCACACACTCACATCAACACGGCCTGCACGTACAAGCAACACAACCACCAGGTACTCACGCGTGCACGCAAAAACCCACTCAGACACTCGGAAGGTGGATTGGGAAGTTGGGGGTGGGGTGGGGTGGGTGGTGGTGGTGGTGGTGGTGGTGGGGGGGGGGTTACGACTGATGAAAGAAGTTTGTTTTGACGGCAGATTTGAAAGAAGAGGGTGAAGGTAGGTGTCTGACACTGATGGGAAGTGTATTCCAGACAGTTGGTCCTTGGAAGGAGAGAGAACGTTGACCAAAAGATTTTGTTCTGACAGAAGGAATGCGCAAGAGGCGGCTGTCGGTAGAGGAACGAAGTTGACGGGATGGGGTGTAGATGTGGAGGATGTCTGAAAGATTTTTTGGTCCAGTAACAGAAACAGAAGAGAAACAGATAGAAGCCAGCTTGTTGTCAATTCGCCTCTGAATTGGAAGCCAGTGGAGGGACTGCAACAGAGGAGTGACATGTTGACGTTTAGACGCTTTGCAAATAAGCCTGGCAGCGCTATTCTGAACCTTCTGCAGTTTATGGAGTAGGTACTTTGGTGAGCCAGCCAAAATAACTCGAAGGACGTGATTCTACGGTTCGGTTACAAACACGGTATGAATCACGCCAATAAAGATGAAGAGGGCATAATTTCAAATGCAAAGGGCAACGGATACGGTTAGGGATACGTTTATCTTGGACGGAGAATGTAACGACTGATACTCTACCGGACGGGATAGCGGATGGGCGTGTCTACGATGCTCATCATTGCTGGACTTTTGTTGTCGTGTCTTGACACAAGAACGTCACGCTGGAACTAGAGGGGGAACGACTCAAGGCAAGTAAGCTGGCGACCGTAGAGATATCGCAGCTCCTACCACTGGTGAGAGAAAGCGTGACTCTACATCACCATCGCTCGTTGGACGACAGCAAGGCTGGTCCCATGCGTGTTGAATATATGGGGCAGCTGCCAAAAATCGGAGCGGTTTTGAGTGAGATGGTGCCGTGATTGAAAGAGAAAGGGGAGAGAAACAAACACCTCTCTGTGTAAAAACGCTAGCTGTTCTTTACTGTATCCCCGGCAATCTGGTGCTGCATACACAAAGCTTTGCCGGAAGCAGTAACGGATGACGTAGCCGGAGATAGGAGTCTGGGTAGATGTTGTCTTGAGAGAAAGCTGTCTCCTTTGACCTGGGGTGTCTCAAAGAAGGCTGGAACTCGGAACCCATGGATCAAGCGTCACCAGGCTGACCTGGTCTTGCGGGTCCTTACAGTTTGGGTGAATTAACCGGCGACTGGCACATTGTAGGTCTGTGGACTGGGTTGAATGACAGTCATTGACAACAACAGATGAGTCATTTTTCGTTCTTTGTTTGTACTGTCCCAAATGTTAAATGTGATTTATTTTTTCGCCTGAAGAAGACCCAAGTGGTTGAAATGCATCGTGTCTTGTCATGTGCTTTGTTTGTCAATGTCATTGGCGGTAAGTAACAAACTCTATTTCTAAATTTTGCTTCGTTCGCCGCCGTCAGTCACTCCATTTTGAAACTTGAGTCATTGTAGTGTGAAAACGGTCCGTGCTTTGTATTGCTAGTGCTTTTGTAGAAACGTAGGGGAGGTGGTGCGGAGAAGGGGAGAGATGAAGAATGGGGTGGGGTGGGGAGATGGGAGTAACAATCACTAAAGGTGAATTACTTGGCCGTGAAGAGATCAGTCTTGAATAGTTGGGCAGATGGAGTGATTGTGCTGAAAAGGAACACTACACGCTCACACCACACACACACACACACACACACACACGTTACTACTTCTTTCTCTACTTTTTCTCCTCGTCCTCAGCTTGTCCTACTCCTCATCGTTCTCCTCGTCCTCCTCTTCTTCCTTCTTCCGCTGAATGGACGGGGTTCTTTTGAACGTAAGCGGTAATGAAGGATACGGGATGCACACGGCAGTTGCTTGACGGTGGCGTCTTTTCGCTGGTGGACACTGCAATCATGAATACGGGCTGGTACACCCATGGGAACACTCCCGTGGAGGTTATATCGTGTCACGTGCAGTGGCCATTACACAATGGCATCTGCCAGGGAGCAATGATGTCCCTTGACGTCTTAATGAAATGCCCTGTGCGCACCTGCACCCTACGTGAACACAGCGCAGGCTATCAAGGGCGGTGCAGGATTGCTCCCAGCTGGTTGGTTGGGCAGTTGAGGACAGTGGTTCAGGGTCCCACCCGCCCTTTCGGGTGTATCTTTTTCTTTTGCGCTTGCCGTCTTGATTGAGCAGTGTGGAGGCCAGCAGTGGGTGACCAGCATGCTTTGAATAATGGTCACAGAACAAAACTGTGCTCAGTTCTGGGTTCCTCGTGACCTAGGAGTGAAAGTCACGTAGGAACTGGGGGGGGGGGGGGGGGGGGGGGGGGGGGGGGGGAGGCTGTTTAAGGCGAGTGAGCTGGCGGCAGACGAGGTAGGGCGGGTCACTGAACGGGTGAGGGAAAAAGTGGCTGTGCACGAGCAGAGGCTGGAGGACTATAATAGGTTGGTCCCATACGACTTGGCGGATGTCTGACCTACTACGCATTAGCCCAACGCGCTGGTCAGACCTTGAGTACCTATCTAACATTGACTGTGCCGTTATTGTTATTGGATGTGTGTGCGGTGAGTGTACACGTGTGTGTGTGTGTGTGTGTGTGTGTGTGTGTGTGTGTGTGTGTGTGTGTGTGTGCATGGGTGTGTAGGCACGTGTATGCGGTGCGCGAGTGCATGTGTGTGTGTGGTCTTATGGTTAACGCTCTCGCCCAGAACGCGAGAGAATCGTGGGAACCTGGATACAGTCGGTTACAGGGCCCTTTATTTTGTTTGTGTGTTTGTTTCTTGGATACAGTCGGTTACAGGGCCCTTTATTTTGTTGGTGTGTTTGTTTCTTGGATACAGTCGGTTACAGGGCCCTTTATTTTGTTTGTGTGTTTGTTTCTTGGATACAGTCGGTTACAGGGCCCTTTATTTTGTTGGTGTGTTTGTTTCTTGGATACAGTCGGTTACAGGGCCCTTTATTTTGTTTGTGTGTTTGTTTCTTGGATACAGTCGGTTACAGGGCCCTTTATTTTGTTGGTGTGTTTGTTTCTTGGATACAGTCGGTTACAGGGCCCTTTATTTTGTTTGTGTGTTTGTTTCTTGGATACAGTCGGTTACAGGGCCCTTTATTTTGTTGGTGTGTTTGTTTCTTGGATACAGTCGGTTACAGGGCCCTTTATTTTGTTGGTGTGTTTGTTTCTTTGTTTTTTTCCTTTTCCGCTTCCCATTAGAGCTGAAGTTTAAATATGAGGGCTAGTCTTTCGGAGAAGATGACACACTGTAGACCTGTGTTTAGCATAAGATCAGCGCGCGTAAAAGATCCGACGCGTCTGTATGGGATGACGGAGGCTCTTTCAGTACAAGTACTTTTCCTCCCTTTTCTCTCCCTCCCCCCCCGCTGGAAATGGTGTGCTAGTAGCTTCCTCTTTTATGTTACTCTATGCGACTCGTCTTAAATCTGGTCTTTTCTTACTGTCGTCTAGTTGCAAAGCGAGACGACTGCAGGCGGAAATCTAAACAAATATTAAATAGATGTTAGCGAACCGCCCAGAGAACGTGGACAAACGAGTCACAAGACAAAACACAACGCGTTTCGACCTCTTAGGTCTTCTTCAGGTGAGACATATTCGTTTATGTCTCACCTGAAGAAGACCTAAGAGGTCGAAACGCGTTGTGTTTTGTCTTGTGACTCGTTTGTCCACGTTCTCTGGGCGGTTCGCTAACATTTATTTAAGATTTACTGTCGTCTGTTGTTTTTCTGCCGTTCTTCTGTTACTCTGTGCGACTCGTCTTAAATCTGGTCTTTTCTTACTGTCGTCTGCTGTTTTCTGCCGTCACGGGCCGTTCTTCTGTCTTTATACTGGAACTTCTGTCTTTTTTCTTCATATCTGAAAGCAATGTATGACATTTCAGCTTTTCTGTGTGTTTAAATCTGGCTATTAGGTCGTGAACATTGTACAGACAGTCCGGGGTCTGTACTGGCTGTCTCTTCTGTTGTGTCTGTTTCCTTTCTGGCTTTTTAAGAATACTTTCTGTTGTTGTTGTTGCAAACTTAAAAGAAAACTATTGTTCCGCCGAACGAAAGCGACAAACACATCACAAAGACACTGTCATGTGTTTTGTCTCTTTCGTTCAGAGGAACAGTAGTTTTTCTTTTCCCTTTGTTTCATTTTCCGACTGCACTGGGACACTAGTTTTTTTGTTGTGTTCAGAGGCTTTCATTGTTTGTTTCGTTTTCAGGATATGTTTTATTTTTCCATAGTCTGGCTTGTTTTGTGATGTGACCTTTTTTTTTATCCTGGCGTGAGTGTGACTGGGGGGTCCTGAAAAGGCACTGTGTTGTCGGCTGGACCGAAATCCTTCATGCTAAACATCCTCGCTAGAAGGGAGTTGTCCCTGGTGAACGTCTATGGCGAAATCCACTTTGATAGGAAAAACAACATGGATGCAGGTAGGAAAAAAATGTGAGGGGCGCTGTAGTCTGGCGACCCGCTCTCCAAAGGGAGAGCAGTCTGAATATATATATATATACACAGAGAACTGTGTTGTGATTATGAAGTTTGACAATACGGTGAAACACCTTACGATATCTGTCTCTTTTCCATCCCTGTCTCATTCTGTCACTGTCCTTGTGTGTGTGTGTGAGTGTATGTGTGTGTGTGTGTGTGTGGTGTGTGGTGTGTGTTGTGTGTGTGTGTGTGTGTGTGTGTGTGTGCGCGCGCGCGCGCGCGTGCATGCGCGCGCTTGCTTATATATATGTGCGTGTGTGTGTCCCACTCTCTGCCTATGTCTCTATTTCTGTCTTCATAATTTTTTTTTGTCCGTCTGTTTTTCTGACTGCGTTTGTCTTTTTCGCTTGCTTACCATCTGCCGTCTTTTCTCTGAGAGAGAGAGAGAGAGAGAGAGGGAGAGAGAGAGAGAAGAGAGAGAGAGAGAGAGTCCCCCCACCAGAGGCACACGACAGCAAACAATAGGAGCGCTGCTCCGGAAATCGATGCGGACCGAGAGGAAAGAGAGCGATAGAGACATCTACATAGTGCCGACATGAGCGGCATCACGATGGCCAGGGCAGCCCAGGCGTGGGCCAACCTATCTCCACATACATACAGCTGTACAGATGGCCAGGGCAGTCCAGACATGGGCCAGCCTATCTCCACATACATACAGCTGTACAGATGGCCAGGGCAGTCAGACGTGGCCAACCTATCTGTACCTACATACAGCTGCACAGATGGCAGGGCAGTCCAGGCGTGGGCCAACCTATTCCACATACATACAGCTGTACAGATGGCCAGGGCAGTCCAGCGTGGGCCAACCTATCTCCACATACATACAGCTGTACAGATGGCCAGGGCAGTCCTAGGCGTGGGCCAACCTATCTCCACATACATACAGCTGTGCAGATGGCCAGGGCAGTCCAGGCGTGGGCCAACCTATCTCCACATACATACAGCTGTACAGATGGCCAGGGCAGTCCAGGCGTGGGCCAACCTATCTCCACATACATACAGCTGTACAGACGGCCAGGGCAGTCCAGGCGTGGGCCAGCCTATCTCTACATACATACAGCTGCAGAGCCGCCCCGGGGAGCCATCAGCCAAGGAGGCCGGCACAAAGCCTTTCTCCCAGTGCCAACAACTGATATTGATCTGATCCTGTAGTCGTTTAGGATTGAAAACGGAGCTTTTCTTGAGTGTTTTGTTTTTGGGGGGAGAGTGACGGAGAGGGAGGGGGGAGGGTTTATAAAGTTTTAAGTCATAGCCCTCCTTTTCCTTCCTTGCCCTCTCCGCATACAAAGCTCTGTCATCTTCCGTCTCTACTCATGTCTTCTGTGTCTGTCTCTCTGTGTCTTTTCTGTCTGTCTGTCCGTCCGTTTGCCTCTCTGTCTGACTCTCTGCTTTTGTCTGTCTGTCTGTCTGTCTGTCTGTCTGTCTGTCTCCCCCCCTCTCTCTCTCTCTCTCTCTCTCTCTCTCTCACGCACTCTCTCTTTCTCTCTCTACCTCTCCCCCCCCCCCCCCCCCAATTTAAGTTTCAAAATGTTTGACAGAGCAGCTAGCGGTTATTGTCGGAGCGTACTGTGTTGTTATTCTCAGATGTGACTGTGTTCACGAGGGTGACGCAAGACATTGGGAAGGGGGTGGGAGGTGATAGCGTATGCGGGGAAGGGGTGGGAGGGTGATAGGGTATGCGGGGAAGGGGGTGGGAGGGTGATAGGGTATGCGGGGAAGGGGGTGGGAGGGTGCGAGGTTATGTTCTGACTGGAAAGCTATGACCTCGTTGTTACAGAGAAAGACAGGATATAATGAAACCGTGGCGGAAAGAGAGAGAGAGAGAGAGAGAGAGAGAGAGAGAGAGAGAGAGAGGAGAGAGAGAAGAGAGCTGGGGGAAGGAGTCAAAGAGAGAGTGGGGAGTGGACGATCAATCAGCATGAAACTTAAGGATCAGACAGAAGTAGTGATTCTGTGTCTCCCTTGATGAGGATTCTCTTCCAAAGGCAAAATGCCACGCGTTTAATTCTGTCGGCAGGAGTGTCACCAATGTCTGACAACCAACTTCTCAGTTTCACCGAGCCCAGCGATGCAGTGGTTCGCGTGGAAAATCGGTGCCTTGGAGTCTGTGCGTGGGTTCGATTCAGCAGAGGCATGAAAACGTCTGGGATTGGGGGGCCTCGGCCGACTCTTGCTCAGAGTTGTCGAGCGGTGGTGTTGGGGTGAAATGGTTAGACTGGAACCGCACGGTCGAGTTTCATCTATGGGTGGGTCTCTGAGAGTGTTGCCAGAACACTCTGACTGACGCTGCATGTTTCCCTCGGACCTGGTTGACGCCGGGATATATAATGAAAGTAGCGTGTGAAGTACAGATCACGTCTTGCGGGCTCAGACACGAATGTAAGCGCCGCAGCATCATCTCCATCATCTTCATGCGCAGTGATCTTAAAGAGAGACAAAGAGAAAGGGTGAGTGAGAGAGAGACACAGAGAGAGAGAGAGAGAGAGAGAGAGAGAGAGAGAGAGAGAGAGAGAGAGGAGGAGAGACAGAGAGAGAGAGAGAGAGGAGAGACAGACAGACAGACAGACAGACAGACAGACAGACAGACAAGACAGACAGATAGACAGACAGAGAGCACACTACTTACAAACCCACAGATTTATCTGAACATGTTTATAAGCCAGCATGGGGAGGGCCGGTCAAGTATTGTTAGCAGGGGCGATGTCAGAGAGAAGAACGGTTTTGTCATGTTTACATATTTTGATCTGGATAAGAGCAAAACATTTTAAAGCATTTTTTAAATATTTTGAATCATTTGTTTGTAAACAAAACACACGAAAGGATATAAAGCAGAGTTTTCATTATATTGTGTTG
>CM031610.1:84727080-84729580 GCA_018398815.1 Conus ventricosus | reverse complement strand
ATCTGTCTCCGAAAGTCATGGTGAAAAGTATCAATACTTTTAGCAGCATTTTTGTTTACCGTATACTTACTAACTGACTGCTCTTAAAGAAATGTCTGTTTGTGCATTTTGCAGTGCAGGCGTGAAATGAATGACTCTCTGTTTTTTCCCCCAATCATATAGCGACATCGATTTATTCATAGTGTGGACATTTACCCCCTTCACATTTGACGGGGAAAAAAGGTTTCCTTTTTGGGGTTTCTTTACACAGATTGGGGAAGCCCCTTTATCAGCTCTTTATGGACGTGGCAAGAAGAAGGCGATAGAGCACGCCAGCTGAATCGCCACGTCATGTCGCTTGGAAAGAGCCCCAGAAACCATGGCGACGAGCCTTGAAATGCTGCCAAAAGATCTCTCGATGGTGGCTCAAGGTTCACCCTCCAAAGCTCAGACATTCGTGAAATTTATTAGACTGAAATTTTGATAATTTTTGCTAGTTTAATATAAATGCCGGATGTTGGTTTAACGAGACTTCAACGGTACATGCAGTAAAATGCAGGGGAAAGTAATGCTGATAAACAGCGCATGCAGTGAATGGAAGTCAAAATATAGCTGGCATAAGGATGCGTGCAGCTTGAAGGTAGGAGAAATAGTGTTAGTTGATCGATGCATGAAGTAAAGGAGGAAAATTAGCGATGGCTAAACGGTACCTGTAAAAAAAAAGTGGGGCAAAGTAGCGTTGACGGAACTGACGGAACTGACAGCACGTAGTAAAATTGGTGCTGACTGAACAATGTATATAGTAAAAGTAGGGCAAAGTAGTACTCGCTGTTGCATAAGTGCTGAGTTAACAATACCTGTAGTGAAATAGGACCAAGTAGTGCTGAGTTAACAATACCTGTAGTGAAATAGGACCAAGTAGTGCTGAGTTAACAACACCTGTAGTAAAAGTAGGGCAAAATATGCTGAGTGAACAATACCTGTATTAGAGTAGGACAAAATAGTGCTGAGTAAAAGATACCTGCGATAAAGATAGAGCAAAGTAGTTACTCGCTGAACGATTTCTGTTGCATAAGTGAAGTAGTGCTGAGTGAACAATACCAGTAGTAAACATAGGATAGAGTAGTGCTGAGTGAGTAATGCCAGTAGTATAAATAGGATAGAGTAGTGCTGAAGGAACAATACCAGTAGTAAAAGTAGGACAAAGTAGTGCTGAAGGAACAATACCTGTAGTAAAAGTAGGACAAAGTAGTGCATAGTGATATATACCTGTAGTAAAAGTAGGACAAAGTAGTGCTGAAGGAAAATACCTGTAGTAAAAGTAGGACAAAGTAGTGCATAGTGATATATACCTGTAGTAAAAGTAGGACAGAGTAGTGCTGAAGGAACAATACTTGTAGTAAAAGTAGGAAAAAGTAGTGCATAGTGATATATACCTGTAGTAAAAGTAGGACAGAGTAGTGCTGAAGGAACAATACCTGTAGTAAAAGTAGGAAAAAGTAGTGCATAGTGATATATACCTGTAGTAAAAGTAGGTCAGAGTAGTGCTGAAGGAACAATACCTGTAGTAAAAGTAGGACAGAGTAGTGCTGAAGGAACGATACCTGTAGTAAAAGTAGGTCAGAGTAGTGCTGAAGGAACAATACCTGTAGTAAAAGTAGGACAGAGTAGTGCTGAAGGAACGATACCTGTAGTAAAAGTAGGACAGAGTAGTGCTGAAGGAACGATACCTGTAGTAAAAGTAGGACAGAGTAGTGCTGAAGGAACAGTACCTGTAGTAAAAGTAGGTCAGAGTAGTGCTGAAGGAACGATACCTGTAGTAAAAGTAGGACAGAGTAGTGCTGAAGGAACGATACCTGTAGTAAAAGTAGGACAGAGTAGTGCTGAAGGAACAGTACATGCTTTAAAAGTACGACAAAAAAGCAGTGTGAACTGAACGCAACATGAAGTCAGTAGTAGGAAAAAGTACTGCTGACTGAACATGTCCCAAGGAACGTCATCACTGAACACAGTGATAGACGCAGACTGTTTTTCTACGGTATTCAGAGTGCGTGCTCCCTCCGATAGGTTGTGTTCAGACGATGTGTGTGATGAGGATCAACCAGCTCAGGTTATTGACACAACCCCCGTCCAGTCCCCGTACAGGGCCCCAGCTGTTGAACGCAGCGTGCATTGAAATTGTCGGGAATTGGTCGGGGAGATTTCTGATCTCGGCACACAATTACAACAGCCGGTTTATACTTCAGGAAAGAGTCCTATCTTGCGTGTGGTCATCGTTCTTTGTCTCCCCCCCCATACCTCTCCTTCCCTTTTCTTTCCCCTCGTCCTCCCTCTTCTACTTCCCCCGCCTCTTTCGCAATATGCATGTAACAATTTCAGCTTGGTTTACAGTATCACTTGGAAAGGTTGAAAATAATACATTGAATGAAAGGTATAAGACTCAAAAAGTAAAACGCGGTAACGCCGTTGTACAAAGCAAATTTTCGGTTTATTACAAACCTTCTTCAGGCTAAAAGATTGG
>CM031610.1:84717080-84722080 GCA_018398815.1 Conus ventricosus | reverse complement strand
ACACACTCAGGCATATAGATATTTCGTATTTAAGTACAACGCCATTTTCAAATAGAACAGCTGTCGAAACTTGGCAACTGTGCTTGTCAACGTTTATAACGACTCTTTTGACCGCTAATACAGGGCTGAAGGCTGAAGTTGCCCCGGAGCACACTATGTCCACAAGCCCATGTTAATGCTGTACACACTTCACAGGCCTTTGATCACACATCACCCACACCTGCACCCTTTACCTACAGGGTTCCCTACCCTTCATTTGCACTGATTACAGTGAGCAAACTGGTATTCTGGACATCTCACGCCAGCGGGGGGCAAGAAAGGAAATCGATAGTTCGTTGAGTTCCGAGCGGCGACTTCGGCCCCATTTCCGGTGTTGGTGTCGGCAAGAAGTCTGCACTCGGTGCGCTCCGACGTGTAAAACAGTTGTGCTGAGATTTTGCACGGACGCTGATATACGCACGCGCGCGCGCGCAGACACACACACACACACACACACACCACACACACACACACACACACACACACACACACACACACATGACACACACATGCACACACACAGACAAGTACATGCATATGCGTGTGCGCACAGACAGACACACACACACACAGACACGCACGTACACACACACGCACGCACGCACGCACGCACGCACGCACGCACGCACGCACACACACACACACACACACACACACACACACACACACACACACACACACACACTGATCAGCGGACATGTTGCATTTCTAAGCAGCTTGTCAATCTAATTCATAGTCAAGTCAAGGAACTGAACGGTAGCCCTGAAAGAGACGGGTAGGGTTCACTAGTCCGAGGGTTCACTAGTCCGAGGGTTCAATAATCCGAGGGTTCAATACTCCGAGGGTTTACTAGTCCTAACCCTCGGACTAGTGAACCCTCGGACTACCCCTAACCCTAACCCTAACCCTCGGACTAGTGAACCCTCGGACTAGTGAACCCTCGGACTAGTGGGACGTTCCCAAAGAGACTGTACACTTAGGAATATGCAGTTCATTTCATTGGCTGTCTGTGACCTACGTCACAAGTGACGCGACAGTTTCTGGGGGAAACTAGTTGCTATGACATTACAGTAGTTAAATCACTGCCTCTTGCTCCGGCTTTGTGTTGACAAGAGTGACTACCATCTGTCAGAAGAGAACACACACACACACACACACACAAAAGACACACACACACACACACACTGACACACACACACACACACACACACACACACACACACACACACACACACACACATACACACACACACACACACACACACACACACACACACACACACCACACACACACACACTGACACCCCCCCCCCCCCCCCCCCCTGAATGTTTACTTGACTCACAAATATCTTACAAACAGTAATCACACAAATAAATAAGAAATTTGCTCAAAATTATCACGAACTACAAAAATCTACAAACTGTGAAACCTAGCGGTACTTTTTTCTGTAACGTTATAACCAAATTCATTCTCACACAAAGCAACCAAAACCCTTGTTCGCTCTTTAACCCCTTCTCCTCCACCCCTCCCGCTGCCCCTCCTTCCCCCCTCCCTCCCTCAGGAACGTTTTAGTTCCAACCTTACTTCCGGAGAGCGTTATAGGTCAGACCCGGTACTAATGGAGTGCGAAGCGACTTCCCCCTGGAGGCAGTGTGCTTGTCTGAAAGGAAAGATTACTCCAACCAGAATAGCCAACCACCTCCTCTCACCGTCCCTGCTGACTACGAGAGTGCCGCGTGGTAAGCCTCGGTGGGTTCGCTGGCTTCATTGACCAGGAAATGGCCCAGGAAGCAAAGCGTTACCACCCAAAGAGACGGAGGGTATGGATGGTTGTGTTGGAGGAGGTGGAGGGAACGAGGAGACGTAGAAGAGTTCACCACCCAGACGTAGAAGAGTTCACCACCCAGAAGGTCAGGTCAACGGCTAGGAAAAAGTTTGAGGTGCATGTTCTCATGGTAACTGATGTAATGACTAAGTATGTATTCCTTCCTTTTTTTAAAAATTGGTTTGCCAGATCACTTTCCCTGCAGGTGCTTATACGTTTGGGGATTGGTCTGGACAGTGGATGATGATGGCCTTGAAGGACCATACATTGGGTTGACAGTCCTTTTTGTTGTGAAAGCTGTCTGGACAGTGGATGATTATGGCCTTGAAGGACCATACATTGGGTTGACAGTCCTTTTTGTTGTGAAAGCTGTCTGGACAGTGGATGATGATGGCCTTGAAGGACCATACATTGGGTTGACAGTCCTTTTTGTTGTGAAAGCTGTCTGGACAGTGGATGATTATGGCCTTGAAGGACTTTCAATTGGGTTTGACAGTCCTTTTTGTTGTGAAAGCTGTCTGGACAGTGGAAGATTATGGCTGAAGGACTTTCATTGGGTTGACAGTCCCTTTTGTGGAAAGCTGTCTGGACAGTGGATGATAGGGCCCTGAAGGACTTTCATTGGGGAAAGTCATTTGTTGTGAAAGCTGGTGGGCACTGCCTTCGAGTTTCAGAGGACGCTTTCTTTACTCATTGCGGGGTAGGTTGGAGGAATGGGGGGAATGGGCTGGGGGGAGTTTGAATGTTAAGTGGCTGTGATTGTTTTACTACAGGTCGCAAATGACTTGCCAGCCTCTGTCGAGTTTTAGCATGTTAGGTCTGTTTTACGCTCGCTGTGGAAGGACTGCATTGACTACTGTCAATCACAGGTGCTGTTTCCTAGTATCCTGTATTCCAACAATTTCAGAAAAATATCCACCAAAGACCCTCACCTCTCCCTGGAAACAGAGAAAGGAATATATAAAAAAGGTCCAGTGGCCGGTGAGACAAGGACCATGACCACGGGAAAGTCCTGTGACAGTGAGGAAAGACTACAACTGGATCTCTCTTGAAGGGATAAGACATAAGACGGGATTTTGGCGAAAGCTTGGGCCCCTTTGTGTCTGGAGTGGCACTGGTCTTCATCTGTCCGTGGGCAGGGGTGGTTGGGTCTGTGGGGTGTGCTCGGCAGCTGGGGGGTGGTGTTTTTCGCCGGTGGGCTCTGCAGTCATGAAATACGGGCTGGTACACCATGGGGGATGCTTCTTTGAGGCTGTTATGAGCTGCATCCTGTAGTCTAATTTACCTGTTCAGGAGCAGTATGTCCTTGATATCTTAATGGAGTGGTCCTGCGCGTGCCTGTACCCATCGTCAACACAGCGCAGGCCTCCAGGGGTGGTACAGGACTGCTCTAAGGGCAGGTGAAGACAGTGCTTCTCTGGTCCTCCCCAGCACCTTCGGGTGTTTCTTTTTCTTCTTGCCTTAACTAGGCTGACCCTGGAGAAATGTCCAGTGGCGGTGAGGAAAGACCCACTGACCACAGGGAAGTCTGTTGACAGTGGGAAAGACTACAACTTTGGATTCTCTCTTGAGGGCACATAAGACCGTATGGCGAAAGCTTGGCTGTGTCTGGAGTGGCACTGTCTTCATCTGTCGTGGGCAGGGTGGTTGGGTCTGTGGGGTGTGCATCGGCAGCTGGGGGTGGTGTTTTTTCGCCGGTGGGCTCTGCAGTCATGAAATACGGCTGGTACACCCATGGGGGATGCTTCTTTGAGGCTGTTATGAGCTGCATCCTGTAGTCTAATTTACCTCTGTTTCAGGGAGCAGTTATGTCCCTTGATATCTTAATGGAGTGTCCTGCGCGTGCCTGTACCCATCGTCAACACAGCGCAGGCCTCCAGGGGTGGTACAGGACTGCTCTAAGGGCAGGTGAAGACAGTGCTTCTCTGGGTCCTCCCCAGCACCTTCGGGTGTTTCTTTTTCTTCCTTGCCTTAATAGGCTGCCTGGAGAAAGGTCCATGCGGGAGAAACCCCTGACTCAGGAAAGTCCTGTTGACAGTGGAAAGACTACAACTTGATTCTCTTGAGGGCACATAAGACGTATGGCGAAAGCTGGCTGTGTCTGGAGTGCACTGTCTTCTATGTCCTGCTGGGGTGGTTGGTCTGTGGTGTGCACGGCAGCTGGGGGTGTTTTTCTTCGCCGGTGGCTCTGCGTCACTGAAATACGGCTGGAACCAGGGGATGTTCTTGTGGCTGTTATGAGCTGCATTCCTGTAGTCTAATTTACCTGTTCGAGCGTTTGTCCTTTGATATCTTAATGAGTGTTTTTGTCGCGTGCCTGTCCATCGTTCACAGCGCAGGCCTCAGGGTTGTACAGGAATGCTCTAAGGCAGGTGAAGACGTGCTTCTACTGGGTCCTCCCAGAATCCTTCGGTGTTTCTTTTCTTTTTTCTCCTAGTCTAAAACTATCAAGCTGTTTCATGCTATGCAATATCAGATGTGGTTGGTTCTGTGCTGCGGTGTTTTATAAGCTTGTGTTGTTGTCATCACTGCTGTCTGTGTTTCTTCGTGTGTTTCTGGTTCTTGTTCATGATAGGAATTTCCACTTGTGCTGCAGTGTTAACCATTTCATCCTAGTATTTAAAGTTGCCAGTTGTGGTTTGCATGTAATTATGTACTTTTCTGTTGAGCTAGGTACATTTTTGAAATGTTGTTGTTGGTGCTGCTCTTTCTATGATTTCCAGGATTATTTAGTCTATCTTTCTCTTTGGCTTCCAGAGTATTACTCAATTCTTTTGTTGTATCTTTTTGTTAAATGACTGTTGTGGTTTGCATATCAGTTTAAATTGGTTTTCAGTGATACCTATAATGTTTCTTTGCGTTCTCTGGAGTTACAGTGGCTTGGTCACAATGCTGTTGTAGAGATTGTTGCTCAGAGGCAACGTTCTTTCTTGATACAGTTGCAGGATTTCCCTTTTCACCCCCCCTCTTTTTTCTGTACTCTTTTTGTTTTTGTTTGGTTTAATCAATGATTTTTTAAGGTTTTGGGAACGGTATATAATTTGATGCTGTTTTTTTTGAATATCTTTGGGTAAATTTTGCTCTTTGGGGGAAAGATGATGTTAGGATTTTAAGAATTCTTTCCCTATTTTTGTT
>CM031610.1:84702565-84712565 GCA_018398815.1 Conus ventricosus | reverse complement strand
TTATTTTATTTTTTAAATTCAAATCTTTGCCAAGTCATTACTATAATGACTGAAGAATTGTTAACCTGCACTTGTTTTCTCCACTATTTAATTGTTCAGCAGTATATATATATATATATATATATATATATATATATATATATATATCTATATATATATATATGTCTGTCTGTCTCTGTCTGTCTGTCCTCTCTCTCTATATATATATATAGGTGGATAGGTAGATAGACATCAAACATACTCTCTCTCACACATACACACACTCGCGTGCGCACACGCACACAACACCACACACACACACACACACACACACACACACACAGACGCAACACACACTACACTACACTACACTGCACTGCACGCACGCACACACACACACACACACACACACACACGCACGCCGCGCGCGCGCGCGCACACACACACACACACACACACACACACACACGCACACACACACACACACACACACACACACCCTTTTTGGATTCAATATCATCAGTAGATTTATCTTCTGCACGATATCCATTCAGATTCACCACACTACCATCAACCTCACTTAATAAGCATAGGCAAACTGTCAACCTCGGGTATGTCAGTGGAGGAAGGACTAGCGCACAGCCCAAACACACTCACAGCTTGCTTACAATCTCATTCATATATCATGCATTCGTCACATCAAACCACTAGTAAAGTCTATAACTTTACTACACATGATCATAGAAAGAAACATCAATGCATATGGAGTCAAACGAAATAAAACATTCTCTCTTTCCGTGAACTTCACAAAACCATTTATCTAAATCATCATTAACTAACCCGGGTATAAACAGATTTCTACTTTACCTGGCCAGGTGATCTTCAACTATACACGAATCACTGTCTTTTCTTTCTTTTTTTTCTTTGTTTCTTTTCACTGTCACTTTCACAAGCACGACACAACTGCTGGCACTGGTCAGGTTGGACTGCTGGCACTGGTCAGGTTGGACTGCTGGCACTGGTCAGGTTAGACCGCTGGCGTTGGTCAGGTTGGACTGCCGATGAAAGTGGCGCTGGCCAAGTATGAGGTCGAACCCCGGTTCAGATTGAACAGTGACTATTAGACATCGATCTGTTCTCCTTTCTTTCTTCCTGCATTAACGCGTTGCACTCTCTCTCTCTCTCTCTTCTAGTCTGCTCTATCAAATGGACATGGTTGCTTTTCTTTTCTTTTTTCTTTTCTTTCTTTTCTCTTCATCAGTTAGCAACTCTCTCTCTCCACATCTCTCCTTAGTCCTTCCTCTGCAGACTCTATCTCGTGCTAATGCTACAGCTCGGTTCTCTTCTCTCCTCTCATCTCTCTGCTCTCGTTCAGAGCCTACACCAGAACCTCTTCCTCTCTCTCTGTCTGTTCGTTTCTCCTCTCTGCTCGTTTTTTCTCCCTCCTCACTCACGCATTCCTATCTTATCCTAAAACCATCTGTCAAAGGGCGAGTACCATTGGTCAGTATTTTCCGCCTTATACTTGAGGTTGCCTCCCCTCTCATTTCATTGGATATGTAAATCATGACAGTCACATCTACCTGCCTTGCTCTCTGTGGTGGTCAATGGTCATTTAATTAATTAGTTAGATTTCGCCCCCACTACACAGTACCTTCCCCCTCTCCCTTTCCGGCGACGTCGATTAATTGTGGACACTGGTCCACAGATTGGCTGGATGAGTCTGGCCAGGCACCAAGACTCGTCTGGCTAGACATCGAGGCGTCGGTGTGAAGCGGCTTAGTCTGTCTGGGAATGACAGTACCGTCTCCGTGGAGCCTCTCCGCTATGCTAATTGGTTGACCGACACATGAGGCCGTCTACCTGGCGCCCAGAATATTTGATTTTGAGCTCATGCCCAGTTGAGCTGGCTGGCGACGGACCACGACTTTGGTTGTTCTATTTTTGTCCGTGACAATTTCCCCCTTGCAAAAGACTATGCTCCGCATTGTCTCAAAACACGGTACAAAAAAACAACAACGAATTTGCTGACACACAGCTACACGTGCAAAGTTTGGAAAATACTTTACAACAAACGGTTTATAATTTATAAAATATCATTAGTGAATACCACTCCAATGAGTTATCATTGACGTGCGCTCTTGCGTTATTTCAACTCATTTTATAACACTCTGTGCGCACCTATGCAATTCCCCTACCTGCGGATTTGCACATCTTCTCTCCACAACTTTTATGAAAAGCACAATCTAATATGACAACGATCCATGACACCTCACTGAGGAATCTCCATCCTCACTTATCGCAAAACAGTGCATTATACACAAGCGATGTTGCTAAACTAAACTACTTTTTACATGAACAAGTCCCCAAAAGAAATATAAACCATACAAAGGGGAAGAACCCATATCCTAACAAACTTAATCAACACTATTTTTAACAAATAGCTATGCCCCCGGATATGCTGTTCCTCTGATTGCAGCTTGCTAGACTACCGAAAAAATAGTCAGCCCCCTTCTGCGACCGGGAATGTACTGCACTCGTCCCTGTAGGTCTGCAGTGCCATTCCCCAGGCAACCCCCTGCGTTTTTCAGTGTGCCCCCTGCAGGAATTTGAGTGGTTAGACTTCTCACCGAACTCTTTCCATAAAATATTTGGGGAAATTTTGCCGGCCCACACACACAAACTCCTTCTCTCCCGTTGCGTACCCTTTTTTCACATTTGAAAGCTTCCTCTGGAAACCCACAGGAACTGACTCCTTCTTTTCCCTAAAAATATGCACCTACTCCACGCCTGATGCATCTGTCCGCAACAAAAATGGTTTTGACTATCGGTGCTTCGATGGGACGGGAACCCGTCTTTCCGCCCCGTCTGCAGTGCTTGCTTGCGGGTCTGCCCTTTTCGACCACTCCCGGTTTTCCTGCCTTGCCCAAATCACTGGGGCTCGTGTTGCGCAATTTGGGACAAACCCCCTGTAGAACCAAAAAAACCCTAGCAGATCCTGATTTTGTTTTGGTCTTTGGTCTCTTGTTCACACTCTCCACCTTTCCCTTTTGGTGCTTTGTGTCGCCTCCGAAAAAAAAAGGGAACCCCGGTTTGGAAAAAACCAATCTGGCCTTTGTTGGTCGGGGCTGTAGATTGGCTCGTCAAAACCTCTCTAAAAAGCCCTGTGCTATATGCACCTCATGTCTCAGATGTATCAGAAGTACCCATAAAATTCAAAACCCCTTTCCCAAACCCGTCAATAATTCTCTCATCCGATGTCAGCCCTTCAAAGTGCACACCCCCTGTATACTCTTCCCCTGGAAATGGGCAAAAAAAATTCCCCTCTTCTCTGGGCCCTTCCCCTCATAAATGTTTGTTTTGTGCCCCTATTTTGCTGGTTCCCGCTAAAAATTATTTGGGGAAAAATTGCATGGAAAAAGTTTGATTTCCCATTCCATTGTTCGGTAATCTGATTACCTTTTCATGTGGTGAAGGGCCCCTTTTCCAATGCTCAGCCTTGTTGTGATCGGGGAAGCAGTAAAAGGATTGCCCCCCCTTTGAGGAATTGCTTCCATTTCCGTCATTTTGCTTCTTCTAACGCCCCAGCCCCCTGCAAATTTCCCCCTTGGACCTTACATTTTCCATCCCGCCCCACCTTGGAACGGGTGAGAGGGGGCCCCAATCGATCGAAGCCCCCCCCTGAATGGGTGTGTAAATTTAAGGGGGGATTTTAAGGGGCGCCTTCCTCTTCACCCCTTTTGTGGTACCTTTACACACATCACTGAATGCAGAACCTTTTTATGTCTGCCTTTCCCCCGGCCAGTGAAATATCAAAGATTCGGTCAGCTGTTTTGCGGTGCCGAGATGCCCCCATGAGGACTCGGACCCACTGACATGCAGTGTCACGAAAAAAATGCTGGTACCTCTAACTGGTGGTCATTACCTGTTTTCCCCCCTTGGTAAACCCCGGGACCAGGCCCTTTCCAAAAAAAATTCGTCCACCCCCTTTAAAACCACCTGTTTCCTTCCCCTCCTGCCAACTCCCAAGATTTTCCGAGTAAAGGGTCTTGTTCCTGCGTGCCCTAAACTCATCAGCGACACATCTATCCCCTGATTTCCTTGCTGGAAGAAACGGTTTTTCAACCTTTCCCCTTTTTTCCCGTGTTTAAAAATGCCCCCCTGTGCGTCAACAATCGGGAAAACCCCGGATCCCTTGCACCGGGAAATATTTCCAATGATAAAAATCATAAAGGGTTTCTCCATCCCAAGCAGAAACTCCGAGAAGAAGGGGTACGTACTTCTCTTTTTAGCAAGGGGAAAAACCCCCCTCACAGGCCATCGATTAGGTACAGGTTGGATTTCCCCTTCAAACCCCTTTCCGCCGGTTGTTCGTACAAACCCCACTAACAACCTGTCCGTAACATTTCCCCCTCGTGGCCAATCCCCCCCTTCTTCCAGGGTAAAAAACCATCACCCTAGTCCCCTCCATCCCTACCTGCTGTGCAGTGCTAGCCATGGCTGCATCCCCCTTTCAGATTGGGACCCCTTTTGGTTCCACTGCGGGTCGTCCCCCCTGGCGCCCCTTATCCCCCTCTTGCAGGTCTCCCTTTTGGGAAACCTCATGCGACAATCCCTCGCCACATGCCCCTTTTGTAAAAAAATGAAACACTTTGCCCCCTTTGTCCTTTTCTGCCCCACCACTGGGTTTGCAGATGTGAGAAAACCCCCCAGTCTTTTTTGCACCTTCTCACCTGTGCTTGGCACTGTTTCTCCTGATTTAGTCCCAAAAACGTGTTCTATACACTCTGCTAATTTAGCAACCCCCCCTCTGTCTTGGTGTTCTCTTTCAAATGTAGGGTTTAAACTAAAGGGCCGCAAACCTGAAAAAAACTTTTCTTATAACCGCTTTTAACGCGAACTCCTTCCCGTACCACTCAACTCTAACCATTTCTCAAATAGTGTTTAAAACGTGCACCAAACTGAGTGTACGTTTCACCTGTTGTAATCTAGTGATGAAATTTTTTTCTGACCCCCCTCTGTGGGTAAAAATCCTTCTAAATGATTCCTTCACAGCACCAAAATTCGATTTTTGGTCTGCTGGGAAAGCAGTGAAAATCTGTAATGCCTTACCCCCTAAGCGCCCACAAATGACTGCCCCCTTTTGAAGGCCAACCCTGCTGGTAGCAAACGTTTCAAAACGACTGTGAGCATCAATCGAATCTGTTCCTTTGAGAATTTGGCAACTTTGTCGGGGGGGGAAAAACTGCGCAAAGAGTCACTGGGGGAATGAACTACCATCTCGGGGGCTCCTCGTTTTCACCTTTTTTAACTCTAATTGAATCCCTTTAAACTTTCTGTTTCTGCTTAAAACTTTCTGTTTCCCGCTTTGCTTTCCGAATTTATCCTTTCTGTTTCCCCGCTCTGCTATTTTTTCCGCGAACGGCGTCTTTTCCCTCGTTACTCTTTCCTCTTTTTTTGGGTTTCAAAGAATGCCGAATTTCTCCCGAGTAGCCAAATCCGAGCGACGCTCACGAGTTTTTCAAAAAGGGGTGTTCTTTTCGTCGCCATTAAACTTCTTTTTTTTTTTTTTTTTTTTTTTTTTTTTAAAGGATTTTATTACTAGACAGCCCAAAATGGGGTTCCGACAGGGTCGATGCCCCCTCCTATGAATGATAATTTTTGCTTGGGAAAACGTAATTTTTTTTTAAAAGCGCCGCCCCTGCCCAACTATGAAGGGGAATTATAGGCAATCTGTGCGAAATAGTAGAAAAAAAGTATCTGGGGGGAAATGCAAGCCCGTGTTAATATCTTGGAAGAAGCCACCTGATTTTAATATTTGGGAAAAATTTCAGTAAGACCTATAAACCCTTTCCCTTGGTTACAATCTTTAATCCCACCCAGCTTCCCCTCTGAGAGTTGAACAATTTAATAAAAGGGCCAGAATACTGGCAGGCTCGCCAAAAATTTTCACCCCCAGGTATGCGGGGGAAGGGTAGCCACAGCCCCAAAAACACTCACGCTTGTTACTCCATTCATATATATGCATTTGTCACATAAACCCCTAGTAAAATCTATAATTTACTACACATGATCATAGAAAAACATCAATGCATATGGACAAACGAAATAAAACTTCTCTCTTTTGTGAATTCACAAAAACCTTTACTAAATACATTAAAAGGGTATAAAAATTTCTATTTACCTGGCCAGGTGATCTTCAATATAACGAATCACTGTCTTTTCTTTTTTTTTTTTTCTTTGTTTCTTTTCACTGTCATTTCAAGCCGACACCGTGGCCTGGGCGGGTTTGGACTGTGGCACGGTCAGGTTGGGCTGCTGGGCCCGGTCAGGTTGACCGCTGGCTTTTGGTCAGGGTTTGGTGCCCATGAAAGTGGCGCTGGCCCGTTGAGGTCGAACCCCGGTTTAGATTTAAAATGACATTAAATCGATCTGTTCTCCTTTCTTCTTCCGCTTAACGCGTTGCACTTCTCCTCTCTTTTTATTCTCTATCAAAGGACTGGGGCTTTTCTTTTTTTTTTTTCTTTTCTTTCTTTTTCTCTTCATCATTAGCAACTCTCTCCCTCCACTCTTCCCTTTTTCCTTCCCTGAGATCTATCTCGGTAATGCTAAAAAGTCGGGTTTTTTCTCTCCTCTCTTCTCTGTCCGTTCAGAGCCTACACCCCCAAAAATTTCCCCTCTCTCGCCCTTCCGGCGAGTCGATTAATTGTGGACATGGGCCACAGATTTGGGTGGTGGGTTGGCCCCCGGGCCCCAAAACTCGTTGGGAGACATCGGGCGTCGGTGAAGCGGCTTAGTTGTCGGAATGACAGTACCGCCCGTGGGGCTCTCCGCTATGCCCAATTGGTTGAACCGACACTGAGGCCCTTACCTGGCGCCAGAAAATTTGATTTTGAGCTCATGCCCGTTGGTGGTGGCGACGGCCCCCGACTTTGGTTTTTCTATTTTTTTCCGGACACAAACCCCCGCAAAGAGCCACACCCACAACTGAAATTGTCCTGTGTCGTAGTCACCGAAAGGCGACGTCCCCGTTAGTGGGAATTGTCCCCCTCCCCCGCCGTTGGGAGTAACCCAAGGGAAAAAAACACTTGGGGACGCGACGACAACGCCCAAAAACGAGCCCCCCTCCCCCCAACCCCCCCCCCATGCGGCTTTATGACGGCGGCCCCCCGTGTTGTGCGGGTCATGGAGAGGCGGCGCGTGGACAGGGCAGACCATCACAGACAGACGACGACCGATGGCAGTTAAGCGATAGCTGCTCTTTGATCACTGAAGCCGTGAGGGGAAGGGAGGGAAAGGGGGAGATGGGGGTGGGGGGGGGGGAAGTGGTGGGAAGATGGAGGGGGGTGGCGGGGAAGTGGGGAGAGCAGACGGTTGGGTTGGGGAGGAGAGAAAGGGGAAGGGAGAACGGATGGGTGGGGTGAGGGTGTGTATGAAGTGGGCGGGGATGGGGGGGGGGGATGGTGGAAATGAGAGGCTCAGGTGGACGAGAGGTGGAGGGATTGAGAACTTGCCATTCTGGGCAGAGGGTTCGGAGTTATGGGAGAAGTCAAGTAGTCAATGAGTTGTTCAGTGAATGAGTAGTTCAATCGATGGACACCCCCCCCTCCTCCTCCTGCTTTGTGTGAAAAGAACCTTTTGGAACGTAAACAAGATGATGCTGTCCTTGGATTTCGGGTTAATTCAGTAAACGATAAACAGTAAACAAGTGGGGTATGTTTTGCTCCCATAAGGAAACCTAACACAGTGTAACTTTTATTCAAGACTGGCACAGCCTTTTAAACTTGAATAAAGTCTGACAAATACATAGACGAACAATCTAATAGTGGGGGAAAAACAAGCGCAGGCCAACAACTGAACTGTCTGGCAAAGATTTGGACTTCAGGGGAGGTGAGTTTGAAGATGGAGAAACTAGGAAAATGAAATTAAAAAAAATTGTTACAGATATGAAAACTCTTCTCTAGCTGCATAAGGGAACCATCGCAATCCCTTTTGAAGGCAGATATATTTGTATTGCCTGCTCCGAGGCCTTTCGCCCGCTGGATCGGGACTCATCAGGGAGACACGGCTGATTGTGTCTGCGCTCCCGGCGTCAAATAGAGACACACCACAGTCCATAATACTGTGGTGTTCTCACCACCATGGGTGCAAAAAAGAATCCAATAGCACCCCCAGAGCAGCCAGCAAAGAGTAGTAAATGCAACCAAACGAAAGTGTGGGGAGGAAAAAAAGTTGCTGTAAAACTAAAGACATTATGCAAATAATATAAAATGTAGGGGACAGTCTTTGAGCCTACGCCTGAGGATCCACCCAAAGATGCAAGGGAGATCAAAAGACAAACACACAGACGGACAGAAACAAATACAAATAACCTCAATTTAATCAAAGCAAAATCGGAAAAAAATGAGGTAGGGAACAGTAAACGATAAACAGTTTACTGTTCCCTACCTCATTTCATTTCCGATTTTAATTCAGTAAGTTGTGTGAAAAACGTTAGTGGGAGTATGCATGAAATATGTGTTTCAAAGCCGTTGTCGGAACGACAAGGATTAAGGAATGAGAGGTCTAGCAGACGACAGAAAAAGGGAAACCACGCAGACGGCACTGGCACAAAAGCAGCAACAAGACATTGAAAAATGGTTCAGAGTCAGGACAAATATAAACTGAAAACAAAAATGACTCTTCGGCCGAACGAAAGAGAAAAACAAATTACAATACAAAACACGACGCGTTTCGACCTCTTTGGTCTCCTTCAAGCAAGACAAACGACGTTCAAGAGAATGAAAACGAAGAACGAACAAGCACTTATTGTCCACGCAGTTGGGCGCCAAATGGATGTCGAATAGAAATGAGGCTTCTGGGACGGCGACAATGCGAGTTACAATAATAATGTTGACAAGAATCATAATCATTATTATAAGAATAATGATAATAACAATAATAGGGAAGATGACAATAATCAAAACGATAATTATAATAATAATGATAATGATAACAATAATAATAATGATGATAATGGCAATAATAATAATAACAATAATAGTGAAGATGACAATAATCATGACGATAACGACAATGATAACCATGATAAGAATAATAATGATAATATCAACAATATTGATCATAGTAATAATAATAATAATAATAATAATGATAATGATGATAATAATAGTGAAGATGATGATAAAAAACATTAAAAAAATGATAGTATACAGAACATCCCGAGGCCTGAACCGTGCAACAAATATGCTTCAATGAGGACGGCGTGTGCTTGAGAATATGCAACGTTTGAGGCCTGATCTGTATCTCTGGAATCGGACCTGTGTACGCAGCCATCTAGCTCCAGCCATGGCGGATACAGAAGCGTTGACTAAGGCTCGTTGAATAACAGTTGTTAGTGGTTCGTTGACAGGGTATGGTGTAGCTTTGTACGCGGTGTATGTGTGTGTGTGTGTGTGTGTGTGTGTGGTGTGTGTGTGTGTGTGTGTGTGTGTGTGTGTGTGAGAGAGAGAGAGAGAGAGAGAGAGAGAGAGAGAGAGAGAGAGAGAGAGAGAGAGAGAGAGAGAGAGAGAATTTTTTAAGCGTCACTCTGCAATTTGACGCTTATTTGTCTCAGTATCCGTGTTTGGTTTTCTGTCTAGATGTAATCAATACAAAGCCGAGAGAGAGAGAGAGAGAGAGAGAGAGAGAGAGAGAGAGAGAGAGAGAGAGAGAGAGAGCGCACGTGCTGGGGAGTCAAGTTTTCCAAACACGAAAAAGCCAACCCTTAATCCGAGAAACTGATACGAGTGGAAATCCGATCCAGAAACTCAGTAGGAGTGGAAACCCTCTTCGGGGTGAAAAACAAAAAAACAACAACAGACCAACAAACAAAAGGAATCGATGACTACTACAGAGAGACAGTGTTGCGGTGAGCACAATGGCGAGCCTGGCGGCAGTTCCCTGCAGTTTGCTGTGAGCAATAGCACGGAGATGGCGGCAGCATTGGCGGAACAATACCGCGTCCATAATTCAGGGACAG
>CM031610.1:84692565-84697565 GCA_018398815.1 Conus ventricosus | reverse complement strand
TGAAATATGTTATTTGATCCAGTTATGTTTCCTTCTTCATAACAGAAACATTGTATGTTTTCCCAACACACACACACACACACACACACACACACACACACGCACACACACACACACACACACACACACACACACACACACACACACACACACACACACACACGCACGCACGCACGCACACACACACACACACACACACACACACACACACACACACACACACACAGCTGGGCCATAAAATAAGTTTAATGGGGTGGCACTGGCCAAATCAGATCCATATTCTGACACGGGTGCAGCCAAGGGAAATCAATGAACACGGTTGCCTGCCTGGATCCAGCTCATGTGACATGTTGTGATTACACTTTCAGAAAACAAGGAGAGAAATATTTACACCCCCTCCTCCACCCCTACATCCCCACCACCCCTGATTTCGTGTTGGAAATAAATCAGCCAATACTTAGTGACAATGTAACATAGTTTACTGTACGTTTAGAAGGAGAGGGACTTGCTACATGGGGAAAAGCTTTCATTCATTAAGACCGAATTTTGCAACCTGTTCGAAGAGATACACTACTCTCTGTTCGCCCGTCGGTTTTTATTGTTTCTCAGTGTTATTTGTCCTGCCTGAAGAAGAGCAAAAAGGTCGAAACGCGTTGTATTTGTTTGGTAATGTGTTTGCTCTTTCATTTGGCGATGCAGTAATTCTGCCTTTACTCTTGTTTCAATTTCCGTCAGTTGTCACTTCTCTTTGAAAACGATAAATTTATTTTATTTTATTTTATTTTCCAGATTTTGCCGTGTGAAACTTGGAAAATGAGGGAGGTGCACAGGTGGTGTCAAAAGAAGAAAATCTGGAAGTATTACCGCCTAGGATTACCAGTGTAAAGAACTAAATGAAATGAAATCAAATCAACTTTATTGTCTCAGAGGAGGTGTTACGCTGTCGTTGCCCACATATCCATTATAAACAAATAATCTGAACTGACGAAAAAAAAGCTGAAATGTAGACAACGTGCATGCTAAATTCGCATGAGTATATATTTCAAGCAAACGAATGCAGCCCCCATCCCCACCGCAGCACTCACCCCTCCGCCTCCTTGCTCGCGCATCCACACTCATTCCAACCAACCAGAACACAGATACAGGAAGGTACTCATCCACACTCATTCCAACCAACCAGAACACAGATACAGGAAGGTACTCATCCACACTCATTCCAACCAACCAGAACACAGATACAGGAAGGTACTCATCCACACTCATTCCAACCAACCAGAACACAGATACAGGAAGGTACGCATCCACACTCATTCCAACCAACCAGAACACAGATACAGGAAGGTACGCATCCACACTCATTCCAACCAACCAGAACACAGATACAGGAAGGTACGCATCCACACTCATTCCAACCAACCAGAACACAGATACAGGAAGGTACGCATCCACACTCATTCATTCCAACCAACCAGAACACAGATACAGGAAGGTACGCATCCACACTCATTCATTCAACCAACCAGAACACAGATACAGGAAGTACGCATCCACATCATTCATTCAACCAACCAGAAACAGATACAGGAAGGTACGCATCCACACTCATTCATTCCAACCAACCAGAACACAGATACAGGAAGGTACGCATCCACACTCATGCATTCCAACAAACCAGAACACAGATACAGGAAGGTACGCATCCACACTCATGCATTCCAACAAACCAGAACACAGATACAGGAAGGCACGCATCCACACTATTGCATTCCAACAAACCAGAACACAGATACATGAAGGTACGCATCCACACTATTGCATTCCAACCAACCAGAACACAGATACAGGAAGGCACGCATCCACACTCGTGCATTCCAACAAACCAGAACACAGATACAGGAAGGTACGCTAGTATGCTCACACATGTTCCCCCGGCCATCCCCGTCATAGATAGACAGACAGGCAAACAGATACACACAGATACTGATACACAGACACACAGTCACAGACGCTGTCTGTCTGTCTGTCTCTGTCTGTCTTTCTCTCTCTGTCTGCCTGCCTGTCTGTCAATCAGTCTCTCTCTCTCTCTCTCTCTCTCTCTCTCTCTCTCTCTCTCTCTCTCTCTCTCTTCTCTCTCTCTCTCTCTCTCTCTCTCTCTCTCTCTCTCTCTCTCTCTCTCTCCTCTCTCTTCTCTCTCTCTCTCTCAAATGACTGTTTGCGACATTATTTCGTTGCTGCTGTTCGGAAACTGAACTGACCTGGTGTTGAAAGTGTTTTCCGGATCAGACAGTTTTCCATTTCACTTTCCCATAACATCTCCCTGAAGGAAGACTTCAAACAGACATGGGTTTCATCACCCGAGATCATGTAGCTTTTCGTGCCACACTATATTCGTGCAACTCGGACTTGCTCTTCACCGACAATTTTTCCTCTTAATTCCCTTGTTTGTCCAGAACATTCTTACATTTTACAGGCAAGCCAGCATACCTACACATAAACACCACAACAGGTTCTATAAGCAGGAATAAAATGTTCTGGGAATATCAGTATTGACAGAGAAAGATCAAAGCTTCTGCGAAAAGTACAACTGCGTTTAAATTTCTTATTGATATGATCAAGTTTTGGCATAGAATAAACATATCGTCTTGAATTTACCTAAATATTTATAAATATCAGTATGCTTTACTTCAACGCCTGTGATTGGAAGACATGGCTTTCTCCTAAACTCAATCAACATCTTGTTTATTTTCAACGTTTAAGTCGAGATAATTGCGACCATATCAATCAACACATCTTAGAACTTCATGAACATAATTTGGATCAGGGCTGCAGAGATTCTGTATTGATTTTAAGAGTTGATTGGACTTTATAAGAAATAAGAGTGGGAAAAAAATGAAACAAATGAGGATGAACAATCAACGTATGCCGAGTGTGTGTGTGTGTGTGTGTGTGTGTGTGTGGTGTGTGTGTGTGTGTGTGTGTGTGTGTTGGGGAGAAATGATAAGAATGCATGTACTGTGGTTTCGGTAGGGCAAAACGTAGAAAACCACATCTCTTTCGCACGAGTGATGAACCCGCACCCCGCTCTGCTGGCGTATTGTGAAAGCCAATCAGCCAACTTGTCCCTGATATCAGCTGGCAGCCACTATTGGAATAAGACGGCCAGGGTTTTCTCCCCTGCACAGGGCAGGACAGAGCCATCGATTTCCTTCTCTCTTCTCCCGGAGTGTGTGCTGCCACAAGCCCTGGGATCAGATTTCCGCTCATATCATTTCCCGCTTTATGACTTGGCGTTTTCCACTTGGGACATCTCCTCTCTCTCTCTCTCTCTCTCTGTCTCTCTCTCTCTCTCTCTCTCTCTCTCTCTCTGTCTCTCTCTCTCCTCTCTCTCTCTCTCTCTCTCTCTCTCTCCTCTCTCTTCTCTCTCTCTCTCTCTCTCCCGGCTGTGTGTGTCTTACGTTGCAGTGATGGTAATGAAGGTTGTATAAACAACAGGGTTTGTACTCTGGTGGGTAGATATGAAGACCCGTTGTCCTTGAAGGTCTTTGCCAATGTTTCAGGTCATAGACTCTTGCCCTTGGTATCGGTGGGGCTAAGTGAAGCAAGAGGGGAACAAAACCAACAGAAGATGAGAATGGAAAACCAGTTCAGTTCAGATTCTGTGTGTGGGTTGGGTGTTGGGCCGAGTACGAGTCAGATTGCTTTGACTCTCCTCGTTCTGTACATCAACCAAGCGATGCCAGCAAGGTCTATGACCCTGAGCGTGCGCGGAGCCCTGCAAGAACAGCTGGTGTTTATGTCCTTACTCCAATATGCCGACCTTTCTCTTGGCAGAATTCTTGAAGATCGCCAGTCAGTAGTTACTGAGACGTATACTGAAGAAATTCTCTCTCTCTCTGTCTCTGTCTCTCTCTCTCTTTCTCGCTCGTTGGCTCTGTTTCCCTATTCTCTCTCTCTCTCACTCACTCTGTTTCCCTATTCTCTCTCTCTCTCTCTCTCTCTCTTTCTCTCTCTCTCTCTCTCTCTCTCTCTCTCTCTCTCTCTCTCTCTCGCTCGCTCGTAGCTTCCCCCTTCTGTCTCTCTCTCTCTTTCTCTCTCTCTCTCTCTCTCTCTCTCTCTCTCTCTCTCTCTCTCTCCTCACTCACTCTCTGTTTCCCTATTCTCCCACTCTCTCTCTCTCTCTCTCTCTCCTCTCTCTCTCTCTCTCTCTCTCTCTCTCTCTCTCTCTCTCTCTCGCTCGTAGCTTCCCCCTTCTGTCTCTCTTCTCTCTTTCTCTCTCTCTCTCACTCACTCTCTGTTTCCCTATTCTCTCTCTCTCTCTCTCTCTCTCTCTCTCTCTCTCTCTCTCTCTCTCTCTCTCTCCGTCTCTGTCTCTGTGTCTTCATGTCTTTGGCAAGAGTTCCATTCCCAGTCCCTCTCCTCTCTCTTGTTTTCACTATGGTTAGTACGTAAAGATTCAGACTGCTCACAGAAAATACAGATTGGTCATATGGACGATTGCCTTTCGTGACATGCTCCCAGAAAAGAACTTGTCAAAGGTCAAGGACGGTTAAGATGCAGAAAATAGCGAGAATGCTGTAAAATGCTGATGGAAGCGTACAATTCCATTTAATGTTAAAAGTGGGTGATACTATTTGATGGGAAAACTCGTGATCTGGAAGAGGGGATACAAAGAGAATTTTATGTTTTCTTCTCGAGAATTGAAGCAACTCATGTTTAGGGTTTCATTCCGAATTGTCACTAGATTTCAACAGGAAGTCAGCAGACGAAGAATAAGGGTTGAAATCGTGCCCTGTCTTTCTAGCTTTGACCTGAGAAAACATTTTATAAAGACTAAATGCAAGGAATTCCTTCGAGTTTGTCCAATGGCAGCAGTTAACAGCGTGCTCTATCGGCGAGCGAGGCTAGGCATGAGCAAGAGATCATGGGCTCTCTCACATGCAAGAGAAAAGGGCCGGAGTCATAATGTCTTCTGTGTGGCACACGATAAAACCAGAAGTGAA
>CM031610.1:84670065-84690065 GCA_018398815.1 Conus ventricosus | reverse complement strand
TCTGTATAATGAGAAGACTCCCCCCGATCTGGTGTTGATTTGGATAGATGAGACAGACACGAGGTCCACTTCTCTCTGTATAATGAGAAGACTCCTCCCGATCTGGTGTTGATTTGGATAGATGAGACAGACACGAGGTCCACTTCTCTCTGTATAATGAGAAGACTCTCCCGATCTGGTGTTGATTTGGATAGATGAGACAGACACGAGGTCCACTTCTCTCTGTTAATGAGAAGACTCCTCCCGATCTGGTGTTGATTTGGATAGATGAGACAGACACGAGGTCCACTTCTCTCTGTATAATGAGAAGACTCCTCCCGATCTGGTGTTGATTTGGATAGATGAGACAGACACGGGTCCACTTCTCTCTGTATAATGAGAAGACTCCTCCCGATCTGGTGTTGATTTGGATAGATGAGACAGACACGAGGTCTACTTCTCTCTGTATAATGAGAAGACTCCTCCCGATCTGGTGTTGATTTGGATAGATGAGACAGACACGAGGTCCACTTCTCTCTGTATAATGAGAAGACTCCTCCCGATCTGGTGTTGATTTGGATAGATGAGACAGACACGAGGTCTACTTCTCTCTGTATAATGAGAAGACTCCTCCCGATCTGGTGTTGATTTGGATAGATGAGACAGACACGAGGTCCACTTCTCTCTGTATAATGAGAAGACTCCCCCCGATCTGGTGTTGATTTGGATAGATGAGACAGACACGAGGTCCACTTCTCTCTGTATAATGAGAAGACTCCCCCGATCTGGTGTTGATTTGGATAGATGAGACAGACACGAGGTCCACTTCTCTCTGTATAATGAGAAGACTCCTCCCGATCTGGTGTTGATTTGGATAGATGAGACAGACACGAGGTCTACTTCTCTCTGTATAATGAGAAGACTCCCCCGATCTGGTGTTGATTTGGATAGATGAGACAGACACGAGGTCCACTTCTCTCTGTATAATGAGAAGACTCCTCCCGATCTGGTGTTGATTTGGATAGATGAGACAGACACGAGGTCCACTTCTCTCTGTATAATGAGAAGACTCCCCCGATCTGGTGTTGATTTGGATAGATGAGACAGACACGAGGTCTACTTCTCTCTGTATAATGAGAAGACTCCCCCCGATCTGGTGTTGATTGGATAGATGAGACAGACACGAGGTCTACTTCTCTCTGTATAATGAGAAGATCCCCCCGATCTGGTGTTGATTTGGATAGATGAGACAGACACGAGGTCTACTTCTCTCTGTATAATGAGAAGACTCCTCCCGATCTGGTGTTGATTTGGATAGATGAGACAGACACGAGGTCCACTTCTCTCTGTATAATGAGAAGACTCCCCCGATCTGGTGTTGATTTGGATAGATGAGACAGACACGAGGTCTACTTCTCTCTGTATAATGAGAAGACTCCTCCCGATCTGGTGTTGATTTGGATAGATGAGACAGACACGAGGTCTACTTCTCTCTGTATAATGAGAAGACTCCTCCGATCTGGTGTTGATTTGGATAGATGAGACAGACACGAGGTCTACTTCTCTCTGTATAATGAGAAGACTCCCCCGATCTGGTGTTGATTTGGATAGATGAGACAGACACGAGGTCCACTTCTCTCTGTATATGAGAAGACTCCCCCGATCTGGTGTTGATTTGGATAGATGAGACAGACACGAGGTCCACTTCTCTCTGTATAATGAGAAGACTCCCCCGATCTGGTGTTGATTTGGATAGATGAGACAGACACGAGGTCCACTTCTCTCTGTATAATGAGAAGACTCCTCCCGATCTGGTGTTGATTTGGATAGATGAGACAGACACGAGGTCTACTTCTCTCTGTATAATGAGAAGACTCCTCCCGATCTGGTGTTGATTTGGATAGATGAGACAGACACGAGGTCCACTTCTCTCTGTATAATGAGAAGACTCCTCCCGATCTGGTGTTGATTTGGATAGATGAGACAGACACGAGGTCTACTTCTCTCTGTATAATGAGAAGACTCCTCCCGATCTGGTGTTGATTTGGATAGATGAGACAGACACGAGGTCCACTTCTCTCTGTATAATGAGAAGACTCCTCCCGATCTGGTGTTGATTTGGATAGATGAGACAGACACGAGGTCCACTTCTCTCTGTATAATGAGAAGACTCCTCCCGATCTGGTGTTGATTTGGATAGATGAGACAGACACGAGGTCCACTTCTCTCTGTATAATGAGAAGACTCCTCCCGATCTGGTGTTGATTTGGATAGATGAGACAGACACGAGGTCCACTTCTCTCTGTATAATGAGAAGACTCCTCCCGATCTGGTGTTGATTTGGATAGATGAGACAGACACGAGGTCTACTTCTCTCTGTATAATGAGAAGACTCCTCCCGATCTGGTGTTGATTTGGATAGATGAGACAGACACGAGGTCCACTTCTCTCTGTATAATGAGAAGACTCCTCCCGATCTGGTGTTGATTTGGATAGATGAGACAGACACGAGGTCTACTTCTCTCTGTATAATGAGAAGACTCCTCCCGATCTGGTGTTGATTTGGATAGATGAGACAGACACGAGGTCTACTTCTCTCTGTATAATGAGAAGACTCCTCCCGATCTGGTGTTGATTTGGATAGATGAGACAGACACGAGGTCCACTTCTCTCTGTATAATGAGAAGACTCCTCCCGATCTGGTGTTGATTTGGATAGATGAGACAGACACGAGGTCTACTTCTCTCTGTATAATGAGAAGACTCCTCCCGATCTGGTGTTGATTTGGATAGATGAGACAGACACGAGGTCTACTTCTCTCTGTATAATGAGAAGACTCCTCCCGATCTGGTGTTGATTTGGATAGATGAGACAGACACGAGGTCTACTTCTCTCTGTATAATGAGAAGACTCCTCCCGATCTGGTGTTGATTTGGATAGATGAGACAGACACGAGGTCTACTTCTCTCTGTATAATGAGAAGACTCCTCCCGATCTGGTGTTGATTTGGATAGATGAGACAGACACGAGGTCCACTTCTCTCTGTATAATGAGAGACTCCTCCCGATCTGGTGTTGATTTGGATAGATGAGACAGACACGAGGTCTACTTCTCTCTGTATAATGAGAAGACTCCTCCGATCTGGTGTTGATTTGGATAGATGAGACAGACACGAGGTCTACTTCTCTCTGTATAATGAGAAGACTCCTCCCGATCTGGTGTTGATTTGGATAGATGAGACAGACACGAGGTCTACTTCTCTCTGTATAATGAGAAGACTCCCCCCGATCTGGTGTTGATTTGGATAGATGAGACAGACACGAGGTCTACTTCTCTCTGTATAATGAGAAGACTCCCCCCGATCTGGTGTTGATTTGGATAGATGAGACAGACACGAGGTCTACTTTTCTCTGTATAATGAGAAGACTCCTCCCGATCTGGTGTTGATTTGGATAGATGAGACAGACACGAGGTCTACTTTTCTCTGTATAATGAGAAGACTCCCCCGATCTGGTGTTGATTTGGATAGATGAGACAGACACGAGGTCTACTTCTCTCTGTATAATGAGAAGACTCCTCCCGATCTGGTGTTGATTTGGATAGATGAGACAGACACGAGGTCTACTTCTCTCTGTATAATGAGAAGACTCCCCCGATCTGGTGTTGATTTGGATAGATGAGACAGACACGAGGTCTACTTCTCTCTGTATAATGAGAAGACTCCCCCCGATCTGGTGTTGATTTGGATAGATGAGACAGACACGAGGTCCACTTCTCTCTGTATAATGAGAAGACTCCCCCCGATCTGGTGTTGATTTGGATAGATGAGACAGACACGAGGTCCACTTCTCTCTGTATAATGAGAAGACTCCCCCGATCTGGTGTTGATTTGGATAGATGAGACAGACACGAGGTCTACTTCTCTCTGCATAATGAGAAGACTCCTCCCGATCTGGTGTTGATTTGGATAGATGAGACAGACACGAGGTCTACTTCTCTCTGCATAATGAGAAGACTCCCCCGATCTGGTGTTGATTTGGATAGATGAGACAGACACGAGGTCTACTTCTCTCTGTATAATGAGAAGACTCCCCCGATCTGGTGTTGATTTGGATAGATGAGACAGACACGAGGTCTACTTCTCTCTGCATAATGAGAAGACTCCCCCCGATCTGGTGTTGATTTGGATAGATGAGACAGACACGAGGTCTACTTCTCTCTGTATAATGAGAAGACTCCCCCGATCTGGTGTTGATTTGGATAGATGAGACAGACACGAGGTCTACTTCTCTCTGCATAATGAGAAGACTCCTCCCGATCTGGTGTTGATTTGGATAGATGAGACAGACACGAGGTCCACTTCTCTCTGTATAATGAGAAGACTCCTCCCGATCTGGTGTTGATTTGGATAGATGAGACAGACACGAGGTCCACTTCTCTCTGCATAATGAGAAGACTCCTCCCGATCTGGTGTTGATTTGGATAGATGAGACAGACACGAGGTCTACTTCTCTCTGCATAATGAGAAGACTCCCCCCGATCTGGTGTTGATTTGGATAGATGAGACAGACACGAGGTCTACTTCTCTCTGTATAATGAGAAGACTCCCCCGATCTGGTGTTGATTTGGATAGATGAGACAGACACGAGGTCCACTTCTCTCTGTATAATGAGAAGACTCCTCCCGATCTGGTGTTGATTTGGATAGATGAGACAGACACGAGGTCCACTTCTCTCTGTATAATGAGAAGACTCCTCCCGATCTGGTGTTGATTTGGATAGATGAGACAGACACGAGGTCTACTTCTCTCTGTATAATGAGAAGACTCTCCCGATCTGGTGTTGATTTGGATAGATGAGACAGACACGAGGTCTACTTCTCTCTGTATAATGAGAAGACTCCTCCCGATCTGGTGTTGATTTGGATAGATGAGACAGACACGAGGTCTACTTCTCTCTGTATAATGAGAACTCCTCCCGATCTGGTGTTGATTTGGATAGATGAGACAGACACGAGGTCTACTTCTCTCTGTATAATGAGAAGACTCCTCCCGATCTGGTGTTGATTTGGATAGATGAGACAGACACGAGGTCTACTTCTCTCTGTATAATGAGAAGACTCCTCCCGATCTGGTGTTGATTTGGATAGATGAGACAGACACGAGGTCCACTTTTCTCTGTATAATGAGAAGACTCCTCCGATCTGGTGTTGATTTGGATAGATGAGACAGACACGAGGTCTACTTCTCTCTGTATAATGAGAAGACTCCCCCGATCTGGTGTTGATTTGGATAGATGAGACAGACACGAGGTCTACTTCTCTCTGTATAATGAGAAGACTCCTCCGATCTGGTGTTGATTTGGATAGATGAGACAGACACGAGGTCCACTTCTCTCTGTATAATGAGAAGACTCCTCCCGATCTGGTGTTGATTTGGATAGATGAGACAGACACGAGGTCCACTTTTCTCTGTATAATGAGAAGACTCCTCCCGATCTGGTGTTGATTTGGATAGATGAGACAGACACGAGGTCCACTTTTCTCTGTATAATGAGAAGACTCCCCCGATCTGGTGTTGATTTGGATAGATGAGACAGACACGAGGTCTACTTCTCTCTGTATAATGAGAAGACTCCCCCCGATCTGGTGTTGATTTGGATAGATGAGACAGACACGAGGTCTACTTCTCTCTGTATAATGAGAAGACTCCCCCCGATCTGGTGTTGATTTGGATAGATGAGACAGACACGAGGTCTACTTCTCTCTGTATAATGAGAAGACTCCCCCCGATCTGGTGTTGATTTGGATAGATGAGACAGACACGAGGTCCACTTCTCTCTGTATAATGAGAAGACTCCCCCCGATCTGGTGTTGATTTGGATAGATGAGACAGACACGAGGTCTACTTCTCTCTGTATAATGAGAAGACTCCCCCCGATCTGGTGTTGATTTGGATAGATGAGACAGACACGAGGTCCACTTCTCTCTGTATAATGAGAAGACTCCCCCCGACTGGTGTTGATTTGGATAGATGAGACAGACACGAGGTCTACTTCTCTCTGTATAATGAGAAGACTCCTCCGATCTGGTGTTGATTTGGATAGATGAGACAGACACGAGGTCTACTTCTCTCTGTATAATGAGAAGACTCCCCCCGATCTGGTGTTGATTTGGATAGATGAGACAGACACGAGGTCCACTTCTCTCTGTATAATGAGAAGACTCCCCCCGATCTGGTGTTGATTTGGATAGATGAGACAGACCACGAGGTCCACTTCTCTCTGTATAATGAGAAGACTCCTCCCGATCTGGTGTTGATTTGGATAGATGAGACAGACACGAGGTCTACTTCTCTCTGTATAATGAGAAGACTCCCCCGATCTGGTGTTGATTTGGATAGATGAGACAGACACGAGGTCCACTTCTCTCTGTATAATGAGAAGACTCCCCCCGATCTGGTGTTGATTTGGATAGATGAGACAGACACGAGGTCTACTTCTCTCTGTATAATGAGAAGACTCCTCCCGATCTGGTGTTGATTTGGATAGATGAGACAGACACGAGGTCTACTTCTCTCTGTATAATGAGAAGACTCCCCCCGATCTGGTGTTGATTTGGATAGATGAGACAGACACGAGGTCTACTTCTCTCTGTATAATGAGAAGACTCCTCCCGATCTGGTGTGATTTGGATAGATGAGACAGACGAGGTCTACTTCTCTCTGTATAAAGAGAAAGGGCTCCTCCCGATCTGGTGTTGATTTGGATAGATGAGACAGACACGAGGTTACTTCTCTTGTATAATGAGAAACTCCCCCGATCTGGTGTTGATTTGGATAGATGAGACAGACACGAGGTCCACTTCTCTCTGTATAATGAGAAGACTCCTCCCGATCTGGTGTTGATTTGGATAGATGAGACAGACACGAGGTCTACTTCTCTCTGTATAATGAGATGATCCTCCCGATCTGGTGTTGATTTGGATAGATGAGACAGGACACGAGGTCTATTCTCATCGTTCTTTATCGTTGCATGCCATTTCATTTCAAACTTTTAAATGATTGAACGGTTTGGGTAGTTCCAAGTGAAATTGAGATTGTGAAACACAATTATGTTCTGAACAATAGTCTATTTTGGTGTGCATAGCAAATCAGAGTTCGTGTCATCGGTTTATTGATGGACAGCGCCAGTGTGAGAGTTGTAGGTGCCTCTCTCAATGGAAAGAGGATGAGGAGAGAGATTGGATAGAGAGAGAGGAGAGTGACCCAGAAGGAGAGAAAAAGACAGAGAGGAGGAAGCATGCATGCAGGCAGTGGAATTCAGCTGTTGGCAGGCTATGTGTTAGGACATACTGTGAAACAAGAGGTATCCTTCAGTCAGTGACCCAAAGGAGAAAATAAGGACAGCCAAGTAGAAAGCATACCAGCCAATAGGTTTCAGTAATTCTGCTTTCAATTGAAGAACATATAGTGAAAACCAAACGATCTAGTCGAAGGTGCCATCAAGAGAGGTAGACGCGAAATACTAGAAAGAATAGACACCAATGGATCCCATCGTCTTTTCTAATGCAGCATTGAGATGTTAATCACCTTGTTTACCCGATTGAGTGGTGTCAGGGGTACACCGAAATACTGCTAGCACCTAAAGCGTTTTAGTTTGACCAGATGCATCCCATGGCAAACGGCCGCTTTTTACCATGTGGATAGCCCGTTATATGTGCAGCCGTGGTTGTGCCCAGGTCACTTGGTGGGGTGCTTTGTGACACTCTAAGTCTTCTTCTGCACCTAAACGTTTTTGTTGTGGGATCCCGCCAGATCTTCCCAATGTTGAAGCGGCCTGTTTTTCTATGTTGTGCTTTTCGTGCACTGCCAAGTGGTGTTTTGCATCTTTCAGTACTTGCCGTGAGGTGCTTTCGTCCATCTTGAAGGACTCTTTTGTGCCCCTGAACGTGTCCTTCTGCACCTTGGTGTACTCTTTCCACACGCCGAAGAGGTCTTCCTGAAGTGGCCTTGGGAACAGCGCAGCGCTTACTCCATGCGTTTGATAGATTGCCGTGAGGTTTGACAGATTGCCGTGAGGTTTGACAGATTGCCGTCAGGTTTGATAGATTGCCGTGAGGTTTGACAGATTGCCGTGAGGTTTGACAGATTGCCGTGAGGTTTGATAGATTGCCGTGAGGTTTGATAGATTGCCGTGAGGTTTGATAGATTGCCGTGAGGTTTGATAGATTGCCGTGAGGTTTGACAGATTGCCGTGAGGTTTGACAGATTGCCGTGAGGTTTGCGCTGTCAGCATCCTGGCGTGCTGTTCTTCATTTTGGAGGCGTGATCTACAGCCTCCTGAAGAACTTTCCAATGCTTTCATAGGCTTGCCTACCCACTTTTCCCCCTCCTTGCAACCCCCTCTCGGAAATGGGGGCTTGTGGACACTATATGTTGGCCTACTAGGCACTCTGAATGCTCATCTGAAGTGCCCCACCCGAAGCCCTGTTCCTCAGTTTGAAATGCACCTCATCATCCCAAAGAGCACTTCCTGATTCTGAAGAGTCTCTAGCACATGGAGCACTGTTCCGTAGCTCTGCACGTGAACATTTTCATTCCGTTCTTTTCAGCATCTTGAAAGTGTTGTTGAAAGCACTGTTTAAAGTGCTTCGTGAATTTCTGCGTCTTTAAGTGCGTGGCTTGAGATCGTGTTCTGCAGACTGACCGGCTGTTGTTCTTCCACGTATTTTCCTCGTGAGGAGCTCCTCTATTAGGACAACGCTTTTCTACATCTTGAAGCGCTCACCTCAAGAGTACTGCTCCAAATGCTCAGTTGTTTTCACGTTTCGCTAGTTGAAAATTCAAAGTTTACACACGCACACACACACACACACACACACACACACACACACACACACACACACACACACACACACACACACACACACACACACACACACACACACAACACACACATGCATACATGCAAGCACACACTCAACACACAGAGACAGACACAGACACAAACCAATACATTGACACACACCGGTACACAGGCACAGACACAGACAGACTGACAGACAGACAGACACATACACACACATACATACGCACACTCACATACACATGCACACACAACAGCTTTCTCTCTGTCTGTCTCTGTCTGTCTGTCTGTGTTTGTGACTCGTTTGTCTGCCTGTCTGTCTGTGCGAGTCACACACACACACACACACACACACACACACACACACACACACACACACACACACACACACACATACACACACACACACACACACACACACACACACACACACACACACACACACACTCACACACATCTGTCTGTGCGAGTGACACACACACACACACACACACACGCACGCACGCACGCACGCACGCACGCACGCACGCACGCACACACGAACGCACGCACGCACACACACCAACACACACCAACACACACACACCAACACACACACACACACACACACACACACACACACCACACACACACACACACACACACACACACACCAACACACACACACACACACACACACACACACACACACACACACACACACACACACACACACACACATGGGCCATGAAATGAATTAAAGGAGGTGGCACCGCCCAGATCAGATCCATTTTCTAAAACGGATGCCACCAAGGAACATCAGTGAACTCGTTAGCATGCCTAAATCCAACTAATGGGACATTTGGTGATTACACTTTCAGAAAAAAAGTGAAGAGCGAAAGATTTATTCTACAGCTCCTCCTTCCTCTCTCTGCATTACCTCCACCTCTCAGTTTCTGTGAAAATGAATCAGTTAATACACAGTGACAGTGTGACGTGGGTTGCTGTCAGGTTAATACACAGTGACAGTGTGACGTGGGTTGCTGTCAGGTTAATACACAGTGACAGTTTGACGTGGGTTGCTGTCAGGTTAGAAAAAGAGGGACTTGTTATATGAAGAAAGATGTCAACAATGTTGGTATGTTTGTTATTTTGGAGTGTGAAATTGAGAGAAGATGGAGGATGCGGAGATTTTGTCAAAAGGCCAGTAAATCTTAAAGCGTCACCCTCTAGGATTACCAGTCTGTCATTCCAGATCAAATCAAATCAAATCAAGTCAAGTCAAATCAAATGAAATTCAATCAACTTTATTAACTCAGAAGAGAAATTACATTATTGTTACACACATGCCTATTACAAATAAAAAAATCTAAACTGACGGAAAAAGGTTTAATTGGAGGCAACGTGCATCCTAGGTTCATCTAGATTACATTAAAAGCAAGCAAGTGTAATTGTTAAAGTAGTGCACACTTTGAGCGTGTGTAAGGGCGTGTGTGTGTGTGTGTGTGTGTGTGTGTGTGTGTGTGTGTGTGTGTGTGTGTGTGTGTGTGTGTGTGTGTGTGTGTACATAGTTTCAAATGTAACATCTATCTACTTTAGGTGATATTAGACGGGAAAAAAATCAGCATCACAAAAATGAATATATGAACAAACAAACCAAACCCTAAGGTTAAACCTAGAAAACTACAAATGGTTTTGATATGGGAGAGAACAGTGAGTGGTAGGGGACGGATGAAGATGGTCCTTTCGTATATTTTATGTAGATTTAATAGTAGGTAAATGATTGACTCACTTAAAGGTAACCTCATAAGTATGAGATAATAAATGTAAGAAACTATAAGTACTTACTTATTGGACTCTTTGATAAAGAAAGAAATAATTCATAGGTTAATACTGGTGATTCAAAAATATTTCTACTTGTATATGTAGAAAGCATGGGTATAATTTGTTTGATAGCAGCACATGAGATAATATGATCCACTGTGATGCTCTGTCCACAAACACATGAGCCATTTTTTTTACTAAATTTTGTTGTAAAAGCATCTACTTTCCACCTATACATAAGGGACAAATGACTTTCTGCTGATGTGGGACTATGTTTTAAAGTTTGCAATATCAAAATCTGTGTAAATAGACTTTTTTTGAGACTTTTTAAAGGAATTCTGGAAATGGTTCCAAGCAAATGATTCCACTGTAAAATATTGTTTTTGAACCGAAAGTGGAAAATGTATCCTGAGAAATTCTGAACTACCTTTTGCACCTCGTTTTGCAGCTCTGTGTGTATACATCAGTGTGTATGTGTGTGTGTGTGTGTGTGTGTGTGTGTGTGTGTGTGTGTGTGTGTGTGTGTGTGTGTATGTGTGTGTGTGTGTGTGTGTGTGTGTGTGTGTGTGCCTGCCTGTGTGTGTGCCTGCCTGTGTGTGTGTGTGTGTGTGTGTGTGTGTGTGTGTGTGTGTGTGTGTGTGTGTGTGTGTGTGTGTGTGTTGGGGGGGGGGGGGGAGGGATGAGTATGCATGGCTTGGGGTTTCGGTAGGGCAATAATATGAGAGCTATGCCATTTCTGTACGAGCGATGAAGCCAATCAGCCAACTTGTCCCTGATATCAGCTGGCAGCCACTATTGGAATAAGACGGCCAGGGTTTTCTCCCTGCACAGGGCAGGACAGAGCCATCGATTTCCTTCTCTCTTCTCCCGGAGTGTGTGCTGCCACAAGCCCTGGGATCAGATTTCCGCTCATATCATTTCCCGCTTTATGACTTGGCGTTTTCCACTTGGGGAAATCCCTCTCTCTCTCTCTCTCTCTCTCTCTCTCTCTCTCTCTCTCTCTCTCTCTCTCTCTCTCTCTCTCTCTTCTCTCTCTCTCTCTCTCTCTGTGTGTGTGTGTGTGTGTGTGTGTCACATTGCAGTGATGGTAATAAAGCTTGTGTAAACAACAGGGTTTGTACTCTGGAGTGTAGATAGGAAGACTTGTCCTTAGAGGTCTTTGCCAACGTTGCAGGGCCTGGACTCTTTCCCTTGCTACCGAGAAGTCTGCGTGAAGCGAGAGAAGAACAAAACCAACAGAAAATGAGAATGGAAAAACAGTTCAGTTCAGATTCTGTGTGTGGGTTGGGTGTTGGGTTGAGTAAGACTCGAATTGCTTTGTTTGTTCTTTTTCTTCACGTTACCTCAGCGATGCAGACAAGGTCTTTGACCTTGAGCACGGGCGGAGTCTTGGAAGAACTACTGGTGTTATGTTCTAACTCCAAGATGCCGACCTTTCTGTTTGCAGAATTCTTGAAGATCGTCAGTCCGTAGTTACTGAGATGCATACTGAAGAAATTCTCTCTGTGTCTCTCTCACAGCTTTATTTTTCCGTCCCATGCGAGACACTTAGTTAAAGGGCCGAACAAACAAAGCTTACACATTTCTGATCCAACATTTTTGTTGTTGTAGTCCAAGCAGAGGCATGTATCAAACTTGTGTACTAGTTAACTAGGGAAAATTAAGTTCCCTGAAAGTGATGACGTCATTTTTGCACAATTGTGTGTGTGTTGTCATTGTTTGAATATCGCCTGACCACTTGTGTACAAGCTTTCATGCCGTATCTACATTATCTACAGGAAAATAAACCCAGTCGAGTTTGGTATTAAAAGAATTGTTGGGAATTCGCCCATTCAGTCATCTCAAGAGCACAGATGTATTACATTTTTCATGACAACCACTAATTATCAAACTAACAGCCCCATTTGTAATGGCCGCTCAGCAATGCCGAACACATGGTTGCCAGACCGGCTGTACACAGATGACTAGACATTCAGTTCGCAGAGTACAGCCTGTCTGTCTGTCTCTATCAGTCTCTCTCTGTCTCAGTCTCGCTCTCTCACTCTCGCGGTTCCATCCCCCCTCTCTCTCACTTTCTGTTTACAACTTCTGTCTGTCTCTGTCCCTCTCTGGATGTGTTTGGCAAGATTTCTATCCCGTGTCCCTCTCCTCTGTCTTGTTCTAACTATGGTCAGTACATATAAACTCAAATATTCCTTATAAGGTACACATTGCTCATATTCTCCGTTTTGGAAGGTTGCCTTTGGTAACATCCTCTCACAAAAGAACTTGTCAAAGGTCAAGGTTGGTTAAGATGCAAAACATAGCAGAGAATGCTCTGAAATACTGAAGGAAGGAACAATGCCATTTAATTTTAAAGTGGGTGATATTATTTGATGGAAGCGCTCGTGGTCTGGAAGAGGAGAAATGAAGAGAACATTTCTCTGTTCTTTTTGATAACTGAAGTAAATAATGTAAAGTGTTTAATTCCGAATTGACAGTAGATTTCAACAGGAAGTCAGCAGAGGGAGAATAGGGGTGAAAGTATTGCCCTGTCTTTGGGGATTTGATCTCAGCACGTTTCCTAAAGACTGGACGCCAGGAATTCTTTCGCGTCTGGCGAGTGGCATCAGTTAAGGGCACACTCTATTGGCGAGCCAGGCTAGACACAAGGCATCCATTAAAGGCACACTCTATCGGTGAGCGAGGCTAGACACAAAGCATCAATTAAGGGCACATCTATTGGCGAGCGAGGCTAGAAACAAGGCATCAATTAAGGGCACACTCTATCGGCGAGCGAAGCTAGACACAAGGCATCAATTAAGGGCACACTCTATTGGCGAGCGAGGCTAGACACAAGGCATCAATTAAGGGCACACTCTATCGGCGAGCGAGGCTAGACACAAGGCATCAATTAAGGGCACACTCTATCGGCGAGCGAGGCTAGACACAAGGCATCAATTAAGGGCACACTCTATCGGCGAGCGAGGCTAGACACAAGGCATCAATAAAGGGCACACTCTATCGGCGAGCGAGGCTAGACACAAGGCATCAATAAAGGGCACACTCTATTGGCGAGCGAGGCTAGACACAAGGCATCAATTAAGGGCACACTCTATCGGCGAGCGAGGCTAGACATAAGCAAGAGATCTTGGGCTTTTTGGCGTGCAAGAGAAAATGGCTGACAGTTGTAACCTTCTCTCAGTCGCGCATAAAAACAAAGTGTCATTCTGTGATTGGTGCATGGAACTATCAGATTATTGGCCACCCAGGTGCTAGAAGAGTTTGAAGGTGTAGCCACATTGTTTTCTGAAATCTGTCTAACGTCCGTTTGTTTACTCCTTTCTTTATCGCCGCGAGCATTGGCGAGCCACTGGCTTATTCTGGCGGCGATGAATCCAGCACCTCTGTGTGTGTTCTGGTGCCTGTGTCTGTATGCCCCTAGCCACTGGCTTATTCTGGCGGCGATGAATCCAGCCCCTGTGTACGTGTTCTGGTGTCGGTTCCCTGTGTCTGTATGCCCCTAAATCTGTGTTTCTGACAGGAATAACAGGTGAATTCCGCAAACAGTGTACAGATTTGGGCAGTGATGTTGTCCGGACATGGAATGTAAAAATGTGTGTGAGCATGGGTGTGTGTGTTGTGTTGTTGTTGTTGTTGTTGTTGTTGTTGTTGTTGTTGTTGTGTGGTGGTGGTGGTGGTGGTGGTGGTGGTGTGTGTGTGTGTGTGTGTGTGTGTGTGTGTGTGTGTGTGTGTGTGTGTGTGTGTGTGTGTGTGAGAGAGAGAGAGAGAGAGAGAGAGAGAGAGAGGGCAAGAGAGAGAGAGAGAGAGATAAAGAGAGAGAGAGAGAGAGAGAGAGAGAGAGAGAGAGAGAGAGAGAGAGAGAGAGAAGAGAGATAAACAGAGACAGAGAGACAAAGAGACAGAGGGAGACAGAGGCCGAGGCAGAGAGGGAGACAGACAGAGAGAGAGAGAGAGAGAGAGAGAGAGAGAGAGAGAGAGAGAGAGAGAGAGAGTGGGGGGGGGGGGGGGTGGCGGTGGCGTAGGGGCATAGAAGTGAGAGAGAAAGGAAGAATGCTTTTCCAAACGTTTAACCCTTATTGAAGCCTTCTTCATTTACGTGTAACATCACCCTTACGCTACTACAGTGCTGCTTTTATTTTCTCTTCAAGGCATGGTAGGAGGAATTCAAAACTTTATGGCTCCATCCTGACTCTGTCTTGTCTTTGAAATCGGTTGCAAAACATCTCTTCTCTCTCCTCTCTCTCTCTCTCTCTCTCTCTCTCTCTCTCTCTCTCTCTTCTCTCCTCTCTCTCTCTCTCTCTCTCTCTCTCTCTCTCTCTCTCTCTCCCTCTCTCTCTTTCTCTCTGTCTCTCTGTCTTTGTTTGTCTGTATATCTCTCTCTCTCTCTCTCTCTCTCTCTCTCTCTCTCTCTCTCTCTCTCTCTCTCTATTATAACGTCTCAATATCGGCATCCAAACACATGCTGGTCTCTTTCCCTTCTTATTAGCTTGTTTTCTCTGCATAATGAGAAGACTCCTCCCGATCTGGTGTTGATTTGGATAGATGAGACAGACACGAGGTCTACCCTCTTCTCCTTTTAATTTGCATGCCATTTCCATTTCTAAACTAAACTATTGGAAGTTTGGAGTTCCAGAGTGAAATTGAGATTGTTGAAAACACAATTATTTCCTGAACAATAGGCTCATTTCTTTTCCCGTGTGCATAGCAAATCAGGTTATCTGTTCATTCCGTGTTTATTGATTCGGCTGTCGGTCAAGTGTTGGAGTTGGAGGGGCCTCTCTCAATCTGAAAGAAAAAAAAAAAAGAGAGAGAGAGAGAGAGAGAGAGAGAGAGAGAGAGAGAGAAGAGAGAGAGAGAGAGAGCATGCATAGGCAGCAAATAGAATCAATTCCTTGGGGCAGTACTTCCTTCTGGCCAATGTCAGAGGTCACTTTGGTTACAGAAAATAACGAGAATGTTATTAAAAGCTAAGAGAACATACCATGCAAGAGGTTTCAGTAAATCAGTGTTCTTATTTGACGGAAACTCATGTATGGGAAGGGAGAACCTAAGCGAAATCGTTTAGAGGAACACTTTGCGAAATAAAAGTAGAAAGAGACCCCAAACGGTACATGTCCGTCGATTCTTTTCTCAAATGCAGCATTGAGTGTATAGATCCACCCCTGTTTAGCGAAGATGTGGTGTCAGGGGTACGGGCCGAAATACTGGCATAGCGGGTAAGTAGTATTAACCAGTGCATCACGAGGGCAAACGGGCCGCTTTTTACGCCTGTGGAGAGCCGTTAATGGAGCCGTTGTCTGGTACCCTGGGCACTTGGAGGGGTGCTCTGTGTGACACCTAAGTCTTCTTCTGCACCTAAAAGCGTTTTTGTTTGGCATCCGCCAGATCCTCTCTCACATGTTGAAGCAGCCTGTTTTTCTATGTTGTGCTTTTTGTGCACTGCCAAGTGGTGTTTTGCACCTTTCACTACTTGCCGTGAGGTGCTTTCGTCCATCTTGAAAGACTCTTTTGTGCCCCTGAACGCGTCCTTCTGCATCTCGGTGTACTCTTTCCACACGCCGAAGAGGTCTTCCTGAAGTGGTCTGGAAACAGCGCAGCGTTGAAGCAATGCACTGTTCGCATCCTCACGTGCTGTTCTTCGCTTTGAAGGCGTGGCCTTCGGCCTCCTGAACAACTTTCCAATGCTTTCAAAGGCTTGTCTAGCCCGTCTCCCCTTTCCTCACCACCTCCCTCCCTCCCAGAAATGCGGCAGGTTGGCACTCTTGTGCGCTCTTATGCACTCTGAAATGCTCATCTGAAGTGCCCCTCCAGAAGCCTTGTTGCTCATTTTGAAATGCACCTCATCATCCTGAAGAGTACTTCCTTATCCTGAAGAGTCTCTAGCACATGAAGCACTGTTCCGCAGCTCTGCACGTGAACATTTTCATTCCGTTCTTTTCAGCATCTTGAAAGTGTTGTTGGAAGCACTGTTTAAAGTGCTTCGTGAATTTCTGCGTCTTTAAGTGCGCATCCTAAGATCGTGTTCTGCAGACTGACCAGTTGTTCTGCCTCCAGAAATGTTGTTCTGCAGACTGACCAGCTGTTCTGCCTCCAGAAATGTTCTGCAGACTGACCAGCTGTTCTGCCTCCAGAAATGGTGTTCTGCAGACTGACCAGCTGTTCTGCCTCCAGAAATGGTTTTCTGCAGACTGACCAGCTGTTCTGCCTCCAGAAATGGTTTTCTGCAGACTGACCAGCTGTTCTGCCTCCAGAAATTGTTTTCTGCAGACTGACCAGCTGTTCTGCCTCCAGAAATGGTTTTCTGCAGACTGACCAGCTGTTCTGCCTCCAGAAATGGTTTTCTTGAGGCGCTCCTCTGGGTAGGACAAAAAGTTTCTACAGCTCGAGGGCTCTGTTTCAGATGATCAGTTATTGTTCTAATTGGTATGTTAAAAATCCGTAGGTTGCAGTGCTGCCTTGCACTTGGAAGTCTTCTTCTTTCTCATAAAACGAACAAATAATTCGGTCTCGCTTTTGACCACACGAGGGTATTTCTTCTTTAAGTTCTGATCTCTACTTCGAAGTGCTTGATTTTTAATTGGTAAATACTCTGCCACATGGTGAAATGTTCTTCCCAAAGTACTGTTCTCTATACTAAAGTATACATCCGACTGTGCGTCCCAATGTACGAAATCCTGCTGTACATCCTAGTATACTCACTTGCACTTTGTAGTGGTCTGCCTCATCCTAGAGTGCTGTTCCGCATTCTCAGATCATCTTCCCCATCATGAGGTGTCCTCCATCTTGAAATCCTTATCATCCTGATGTGGTCGTCTTCATCCTGAGATTATCTTCCTTATCCTAAGTCTTCTTACTCTTCCTGAAGTGTTTTTCTTTACCCTAAAGGTTTCATCACCCTAAAGTACTCTACCTCACCCTTTCTTATCACAAAGTGCTCTTCCTAATCTTGACATCATCTAAGGAAGAAAAATAAATCTTTTTCATACTCAAATCACCTTCTTTGTCCTGAAATCATCTGTCTCGTCATGAAGTCATCCTGCGTGTCCTGAAATGGTTCGTTACTCTGAAACTATCTTCCTCATCCTTAAGAGGGATTTTACATTTTTTGAAATCATCCACCTCATCCTGAAGTGGTCTCCCTCATCCTGAAATCATGGAATAGTCATGGAGTGGTGTTCTGAAGCATCGTCCCTATCTTCAAGTGGTCTCCCTCATCCTGAAATCATGGAACTAGTCATGGAGTAGTGTTCTGAAGCATCGTCCCTATCTTCAAGTGTTCTCCCTCATCCTGTATGCCATATACAGCTTACCGCTGTTCTATTGTTCTGCATTTTGTGTGTGCGTGCGCGTGCGTGTGAGCATTGTGGATTTAATTTTCAATTGAGGGTCAGTCTGCTTTGAAATAGTTGTGTCACTTCTTTCTTTCTATTTAAAAAAAACTCAACGCACAACACACACACACACACACACACGTACACACACAGACATACACACAAACACACACACACACACACACACACACACACACAACACACACACACACACACACACACACACACACCGCGCGCGCGTGCATAGGCATGCACGCACGCACGCACGCACGCAGCACGCAAACACACACACACACACACACACACACACACACACACACACACACACACACACACACACACACACACACACACACACACACACCACACACACACCACACACAGAAAGGCCCAGACGCAGGAAGAACATACTTTTCGATTGAAAGTTTAGATTTACATTTAGTACGCTCCACTAGCGCCATATTGAAAATACTACATACTAGAGCATTCTCTCTCTCTCTCTCTCTCTCTCTTCTGTCTGTCTGTCTGTCTGCCCTCTCTCTCTCTCTTGCCCCACTTAGAAGAAAAAGGGTTAAAACACAGAGTACTTCCCAGCTGGCTGACAAAAGACATTATTATAGAAATGGCACCAAGGGATGCACTTAAAGCCGCAAAAAAGTAGATGAATATAAAAAGCAGAGAAACAGAGTATCAGATCTAGTTAGAAAATCAAAATCTGAGCATTTTAGGAAACTGATAAACGCAAACAGGGATACAGCATCATTATGGCGTGCTGTTAATGAAATAACTGACAAGTCGAGAAAGAAATCAGATACCCACTGCGACTATGTGGTCTGCTAACACTTTCAGCAATCATTTTCCTTCAGGTAACTGAATCAGTACAAACAGCTGCCAGTGTCACATTCTTTAATCGATATGAGACCCCAGCTGTTCTCCAATCGTTTTGTCAAGAACGATTAAATACTAGAGATTCATTTAGCATCCCCTTGCTTGCTATTAATGAAGTTGGTTCCTTAATTTCAAAACTTAAAAATAAAAAGCAATGGGTCCAGATAACTTAAATGCTTCTATACTCAAGCTTGCTCTACCTTACATTGTTGATACCCTTACGTATGTTTATAATTTGTGTATTGATCAGAATGTCTTCCCATGTGGTCTAAAGGCAGCAAAAGTCATTCCCTTACCCAAATCAATAGATCTCACTGATTTAAACAATTTTAGACCAATATCTCTTTTATCCGTTGTATCGAAACCTCTTGAGATGCATGTTCACAAACACCTAACTAAACATATGGAACATCACAAACTGTTCCACCCATTTCAGTCAGGCTTTCGTCGAAATCACTCATGCCACACGGCCTTAACACGCCTCTGTGTACATGGCTATCAGCCATCAACGAAAGAAAACTCACTGGAACTGTTTTCCTCGGTTTAAGAAAGCCTTTGATCTTGTAGACCACAACATATTATTAAACAAAATGACTGCATATGTTCAAAATCCGGCAGTAGTCACCTTCTTTCAGTCATATCTTGAAAACAGGACCCAGCGTGTTTACTTAAACGGTACTTATTCCTCTGAAGGAATAGTGAGCTGTGGCGTTCCACAAGGCTCTGTCCTTGGACCTCTTCTCTTCTGTATTTTTATAAATGACCTACCGATGCACATATCTCACAATGATGTCATCTGTGATCTGTTCGCTGACGATAGGTCTCTTCACTGTAGTGATACAAACATCATGTCTGTACAAATATCGTTACAACAAAGTATAACTGATGTCTTAGAATGGTGCAACCAAAACCGAATGGTCCTTAATCCGCACAAAACAAAATGTATGGTCCTAGCATCGAGACAGAACATCAACGACAGCATCTTATGTTGAGCCTAAAAATGAGTGAAACCTTGATCGAGCAGGTTACCGAACACCGTGTCTTAGGCGTGATTATTGATGATGATTTTAAATGGCAATCACATATAAATCATGTTTGCAAACAGTTGGCTCGCAATTTGTTTTTACTCAAT
>CM031610.1:84632565-84662565 GCA_018398815.1 Conus ventricosus | reverse complement strand
CTACCAACTAAAGCATTCCGGCCTTTGAGAATGCATGCCCATTTCTACCAACTAAAGCATTCCGGCCTTTGAGAGATGCATACGCATTTCGCAAATATGAAGTTTTTGGCGATCCCAGGTTTTGGTTATTTGAAAAAACTGGTTTGTTGAAAGCTGTCTGTACTAAGACAGACTGTTAGCATTGTTTGCAAATGTATTCCTCTGCAGCAGGACCATGGCTGAGAGGCTTTTTCAAATGGATTTTTTGGAGTGTTGGTTTTGCTTCACAGATCGTGTAGGGATTTTGAAAAAAAGAATATAAATACGCTTGACATTTGAAAAAAAAATCTTCAGATAGAAAAACCAGGAAAGCAGCATTTCTTCATTTTTGTTGTTGTCACTGAACAAATATGAAGAAAAATATCATTTCGCATGCATACATTTGAATCTCGGATTTCAATGCAAAATTTGTTTTCAATCAAACATGATCTTTTGAAATACGGTGGATTATTGATATCCACTCAAAGAATGATGAAAGAGGGATATTTTTCATCAAAGAGGAATGCTTTGTTCGTACTTTTCAGTTCCTCTCAATTGATATTTTAATAAGTTGGCGTCTTCAATCCGATGCATGAATATTTGATGATTTAGTATCTAGAGATTAGCATTTTAACAATTTGATATTTCAACATTGATGCAGTAGTTCAATACTGATGTTCAGCGCAGGCTTTTCTGTTTCTTATGTGCCTTAAAGGATCAGGTCAACTCGCTTGATTGGTTGAACTGACTTTCTACCCCACTCCCTCCACCACCACCACCTCCACACCTTTCTCCACGCCCAGGCTGTCCCTCACCACCACCCGCCTACCACCCGACAAATGTTTAAAAACAAAAGACAGTGGGATTGCAAGAACGCCCATGTAATTCAGTCGACTGATTGTTAGAAGTTGGTCGTGCGTCTAACCGTTCTCGTTCTACTCCTACGATTATTAATTTATTATCTTTTTGATAGACAAAACTGAAGATCTTGCTTAACGTTTTGTAGTGACCGAAATAAAGACGAGGTGTAAGCACACATTTACAAACAGCCATACACCATGCTCACACACATTCATGAGGACGCGCATGTGTGTTTGCGTACACACACACACACACACACACACACACACACACACACACACACACACACACACACACACACACACACACACGTACACACACACATCCACACGCACATACACAGACACACAATCCACACATTCTTGCTCAGACATACATACACACTCATACACTCGCTCACATACACATAATAGCATACACATACACTCAAAGTCATACACACACAGACACAGACACAAACACAGACAGAGAGAGAGAGAGAGAGAGAGAGAGGAGAGAGAGAGAGAGAGAGAGAGAGAGAGAGAGAGAGAGAGAGACTGCGTTTCTTGGTCGGCCCTGATCCTTCACACGTACAACCTGTTTACAAAATTAGACTGTACTGGGATTCCCTTCCCTCGTTCAACATGATCCGCGTGCCCTGAACATTTCATCACAGCAGTGACGTTTAGCACTCGTTTGTTTGGACAGCAGGCACAGCAGAAGCAGCAGCAGCTGCAACAGCGTCAACTTTCAAACCACATATTCATCATCATCAAGATGTCGTTATTTAGCTATTTTTGTAATTTAATAATTCTCTGTCTGTCTGCCTGTCTGTCTGTCTGTCTGTCTGTCTCTGTCTGTCTGTCTGTCTGTCTGTCTGTCTGTCTGTCTCTCTCTCTCTCTCTCTCTCTCTCTTTCTCTCTCTCTCTCTCTCCTGTCAGTGTCTCTGTTTGTCTGTCTGTCTCTGACTCTCTGTCCCTGTCTGTCTGTCTCTTGTGTCCGTGCGTCTGTCCGGCTGTCTGTCTGTCTGTCCCTCTCTTCCCTTCCCCTCTCTTTCTGTTTTCCCTGTCTCCCCCCCCCCTTTCTCTCTGTCTGTCGGTCTGTCCCCCCCCCCCCCTCCACCCGCTGTCTCTGATGGTGGAAATGCGACGCTTTGTATCATTTACATTTTATCATCAGTGTTGTTTTCAGTGTCCTGCTGTTACCTTGACCTGACTTTTATGGTCCAGGCTGAGCCACAAACCACGTGATTTCATGTATTTAAAAAAAAGTGTTGCTCCTGTTTTCTATTGAAGCCAGGAAATGGACTGACTGACTAACATTCAATGCCATGGCCTGGCGCTGAAACCGTATCAGCACTCGGGAGAACGAAATGGACTGACTGACTAACATTCAATGCCATGGCCTGGCGCTGAAACCGTATCAGCACTCGGGAGAACGCAGCCCTCCGCCAAGGTGGAAGGGATCCTCGATCCTGCTTTTGAGCCGTATCCGCATCACGGATCTGCACCTCCCCATCACGGGTTGGTGCTTGGGCCACATTCCATCCATCTGTCCACGAAGTTTGGTTAAAGTGAGTTCAGTAGTTTGGGCGTTATCTTGCCGACAGACAAACACTCAAACCAACAGACACGGGTGAAAACGCACTCTTCTATGTGCAGGTGAGAATTGTGAGCAGAAAGACGGTGCTCATGTACGGGGCTGTCCCACAGCATATGTGCAGACGACAACAAAGAAATGAAGTTCCGGAGCAGCGGAGTAGCATTTCGTTTAAGTTTTATCAAGGAGTCGCGCGCCCCTGCGTGGCAGTCCAGTCCCTCCCCCCCCCCCCCTTCCCCGTGTAGGCCATGGCATACTTGCCAGTAGGAAGAAACTCAAGGAAAAGCTTGACAGCAGAAGACCCCTTTCTCCTCCTCCTCCATCTCTTCCTCTCCCTTCGCACAGTGTCTAGTGTTTCAGCCGATAACTTCTGACACGTTAAGATGGCCGGGCCACGTCCAGGTCATGACTCCCAGATGCCCACCTGCTGCCAGAATTTCTTTCCTGACTCTGCCGGGATTGGAACCAGCAACATCTGGGTGGGTGGGTGTCTGTCTGTTTTAGTTTTAGTTTTAGACGGATGTCTTACCCACATCGCTGGCGAACACCTGTTCTGAGCTGGATCATTTAAAACTTGTGAAGTTCACTTCTTCTTCCTCCTCGACAGTATCCTGGTGGAGCTCTCTTCAGCTGCCTCTGCCATCGCCTGTAGGGTTCTGATCCTCTTCCTTCCAGAAATCCTAAGCTGTCTCATGAGATCAGAGGCTGATGAGGGTACGGTCCATCCCATGCTGTAGAGCTGTCTCATGAGATCAGAGGCTGATGAGGGTACGGTCCATCCCATGCTGTAGAGCTGTCTCATGAGATCAGAGGCTGATGAGGGCACAGTCCATCCCATGCTGTAACTTCTATGGCGGGCACTCTAGCCTGGAAGCCAGGTTCGCTGAAGCTGCTGAACAGGCTGGCATACTTCTCCTGTTGTAGATGCGCGCTTGCTCCTCTCTGTGTTCATATGGCACAGAGAGTTCTATCAGAATCCGTTGTTTGGATGACTCTGAGTGTGGAGTACAGTATCCTGCCTCATGCCGCTCTTGCTGATGATCGCTGGTTGATTCGCCCACTCTGCGTTAGCTGTGAGGCCGCAATGCGTAGGGTTTAATCCCAGCAAGAGGTGTGGATGAGGTTCTCGTGGACAGCGTTAAGCAGATGCCCGACCCAGGCGTTAAGTCCAACTCCATGTCAAGTATGTAGCGCCTAACCAACATAGTTTGCGCCTTCAGCATATGAACGTCGCTGGTTCTGTGTACCAGTCTCCACTGAAGGTGACAGAAATCGGCGAAACGCGTAGCTCCGACACATACTTTAATACGTTAAGAGAAGAGAGAGATGAAAAACAAAGAGAACGTTTAAATGATGTCGTTGTGGATCGGCTTCACTTCGTTTCCGATTCAATATAGATAAATATTGTTAGGAGTTTAAAACCCTCTTCATTTCCGATTCAAATAAGATAAATATTGTTTGCAAAGCTAGAATTCAGAAAGTTCTTGTCCCCTTTTATTTAATGCCATTTAATCCCCCCCCCTCCCCCGCCTTACACCCAGCGCTCCGCTCCCCCCCCCCCCTTCCTCTCTCTATCTCTTCCCTCTACTTGGTACTTTCAGATAGTAACTTTCTTTGACTGGTCAACGAACCTATCGGTATTCTCGCTCTCTTCCTGCGAACGAAAAGAAGACGGAGTAAGAAAGTACAGAATGCAACAAAGGAGGTTGTTACAGATTCCTCGTGCCGTTTTCTTTTCAAAATTGTATTTATTTTTCTCCGGAATCCTCCAACCAGCAGCAGACTGTAGGATTTCATTACTTGATGACCTTTTCATCTTTTTCTTCCAGTCTAGCTGTCTCTTTATTGCTCTTTTACCCTCTCTCTCTCTCTCTCTCTCTCTCTTGATTGCCCTTATGTCTCTAGCTCCTGTGAGTCTCTTGGTTGCCAAGTCTTTCTCCATTTCTTTCTCTCTGTAACTTAACCGTCTTGTCTTCTTTCTGTCTCTCTGTCCCTCTGTCTTTGTCTGCCTGTCTGTCTGTCTCCCCCCCCCCCCCCCCCGTCTCTCGCTTTCTCTTTCTCTTCCTCCCCCCTCGCTCTCTCCAAGGTATGTATGGGATGTAGACGGAAGAAAACGACTGCGATGGTATCTAGAACAAATTACTTTCGACCTTTGCTCGTGACCTTTCGGTCCTGAGAGATGGTGAAGCGAGCTGAGGTCATTAGGCCTCATTACCGGCAATTCTCTACACCTGCCCCTCACCCCCCCCACCGCCGTTCCCTTCCCTCATCCCCGCCCACCCTGTTCCCCCAATCTCTTTGCAATCGCTGGCCGACAATTTGGCAAGGTGCGTTGTCCGTTGTACTCGCGTTCCCACGACCTGTATCACCCGACTGGCCTCGCTGTGACGCTGGGGGTGGGGGGAAAGGGTGTGTGTGTGTGTGTGTGTGTGTGTGTGTGTGTATGTGTGTGTGTGTGGTGTGTGTGGGGGGGGGGGGGGGGGTAACGGTTTGAATGGCGAACAAACTGACTGACCCATCCAGGGGCGTTATTATATTGTTTGTGCATTGTGGAGAAAATAGCATCAGCGTCAGAGAGGATTTCCATCCCTCCCTCTGTTATTGTTATTTCTTACAGTACTCTTACATAGCGCCTATACTCGCTTAGAATAAAGCGCCTTATAAACCCACGCTGTCGTTGACCCATCGGGCTGCTTGGAGTCGACTGAAGAGCTGCCTGCTGGCGCAACATTCAGCAGTCTCCTGTTTCATTCAGTCGAATCAGTCACTCACATCTCGACTCATACTTTGGATTTTTCACCGATGATGCATGGTGTGTGTGTGTTTTCTCATCCATACCAATGGCCTTCCCTTGCGAAAGTTGATGATGGGATTTTACGTGTGTACAAGATATGATATGTGCATTCACGCACGGACCCTCTGTTCATAGTCTCATTCGAAGGACTTGTCGGGAAACGGAGTGCAAGTTAATCCAAAGAGAAAGACGGCCTGTACTTAAACGGACCGGCGGAGATTCGAACTGGTAACCTCAGGATCAGGAGTCTGACGCTTTACCGCTGAGCCACTCCGGTCCCCTGACAACATTCATCGTGTTTGTAACGAAGGTTAAGTGGATTTTAAACTGAAAGAAGGTGAATTAGAAACTAGAAATTTCTTCTTCTTCTTCTTCTTTTTTTATAAAAATCTTTCCTCTTTTATGTAATATATATGCCAGACTACGTAGTTGGTCGAATTCTGTAAAGTCCCTTGTGATTGGTAGAGAAAAAGAGTGGGGGAAATGGGGTGCTGCACTAGTCTTGCTTCGTTGTGTTGAAGAGGACGACTGTGTGAATGGCGGACGGATTAATGACCAATCCGAGAGCGTTACGGTTTGACAGTGCATGGGGCAGAAACAGTGGCAGCATGTGAATGGGAATGACAATGTTTCCTGTTTGACGTCTCATCCGTAAAGACAACATTCAGCCTGTCTGTATTGGACGAAGGTTAAATGGAATATACACAGAAAGAAGGGGAGTCAGAGACTGGATTGTTAAACATTCTCTCTCCTTCTCTCTCTCTGTCTCTCTCTGTCTCTCTCTGTGTCTCTGTCTCTCTCTCTCTCTCTGTGTGTGTGTGTGTGTGTGTGTGTGTGTATGTGTGTGTGTGTGTGTGTGTGTGTGTGTGTGTGTGTGTGTGTGTGTGTGTGTGTGTTGCCTTCTCTCTCTCTCTCTCTCTCTCTCTCTCTCTCTCTCTCCTCTCTCTCTCTCTCTCTCTCTCTCTCTCTCTCTCTCTCTCTCTCTCTCTCTCTCTCTCTCTCTCTCTCGTATTGATATATTTTGATGTATTCATCAGAAGAATGCGACTGACCGGATTCTGAAAACTACTTTTAATTTTTTTTTTGGAGTTGGTAGTAATCAATATCTCACTATACCCGACGACGACTGCTAGTAGATGTGGGGGAAAGCGAAGAGTTCCGACCGTTTCATCTACCAATTAAAATACTTACTGTGGTGGGGATATTTCCGACCGTTTCATCTACCAAACAAAGTACTTACTGGGGTGGGGATATTTCCGACCGTTTCATCTACCAAACAAAGTACTTACTGGGGTGGGGATATTTCCGACCGTTTCATCTACCAAACAAAGTACTTACTGGGGTGGGGATATTTCCGACCGTTTCATCTACCAAACAAAGTACTTACTGGGGTGAGGATATTTCCGACCGTTTCATCTACCAAACAAAGTACTTACTGTGGTGGGGATATTTCCGACCGTTTCATCTACCAATCAAAGTACTTACTGGGGTGGGGATTTTTCCGACCGTTTCATCTGCCAAACAAAGTACTTACTGTGGTGGGGATATTTCCGACCGTTTCATCTACCAAACAAAGTACTTACTGGGGTGGGGATATTTCCGACCGTTTCATCTACCAAACAAAGTACTTACTGGGGTAGGGATATTTCCGACCGTTTCATCTACCAAAGTACTTACTTGGGTGGGGATATTTCCGACCGTTTCATCTACCAAACAAAGTACTTACTGGGGTGGGGATATTTCCGACCGTTTCATCTACCAAAAAAAGTACTTACTGGGGTGGGGATATTTCCGACCGTTTCATCTACCAAACAAAGTACTTACTGGGGTGGGGATATTTCCGACGTTTCATCTACCAAACAAAGTACTTACTGGGGTGGGGGATATTTCCGACCGTTTCATCTACCAAACAAAGTACTTACTGGGGTGGGGATATTTCCGACCGTTTCATCTACCAAACAAAGTACCTACTGGGGTGGGGATATTTCCGACCGTTTCATCTACCAAACAAAGTACTTACTGGGGTGGGGATATTTCCGACCGTTTCATCTACCAAACAAAGTACTTACTGGGGTGGGGATATTTCCGACCGTTTCATCTACCAAACAGAGTACTTACTGGGGTGGGGATATTTCCGACCGTTTCATCTACCAAACAAAGTACTTACTGGGGTGGGGATATTTTCCGACGTTTCATCTACCAAACAAAGTACTTACTGGGGTGGGGATATTTCCGACCGTTTCATCTACCAAAGTACTTACTGTGGTGGGGATATTTCCGACCGTTTCATCTACCAAACAAAGTACTTACTGGGGTGGGGATATTTCCGACCGTTTCATCTACCAATCAAAGTACTTACTGGGGTGGGGATATTTCCGACAGTTTCATCTGCCAAACAAAGTACTTACTGAGGTGGGGATATTTCCGACCGTTTCATCTACCAAACAAAGTACTTACTGGGGTGGGGATATTTCCGACCGTTTCATCTACCAAACAAAGTACTTACTGGGGTGGGGATATTTCCGACCGTTTCATCTACCAAACAAAGTACTTACTGGGGTGGGGATATTTCCGACCGTTTCATCTACCAAACAAAGTACTTACTGGGGGTGGGGATATTTCCGACCGTTTCATCTACCAAACAAAGTACTTACTGTGGTGGGGATATTTCCGACCGTTTCATCTACCAAACAAAGTACTTACTGTGGTGGGGATATTTCCGACCGTTTCATCTACCAATCAAAGTACTTACTGGGGTGGGGATATTTCCGACCGTTTCATCTACCAAACAAAGTACTTACTGGGGTGGGGATATTTCCGACCGTTTCATCTACCAAACAAAGTACTTACTGGGGTGGGGATATTTCCGACCGTTTCATCTACCAAACAAAGTACTTACTGGAGTGGGGATATTTCCGACCGTTTCATCTACCAAACAAAGTACTTACTGGGGTGGGGATATTTCCGACCGTTTCATCTACCAAACAAAGTACTTACTGGGGTGGGGATATTTCCGACCGTTTCATCTACCAAACAAAGTACTTACTGGGGTGGGGATATTTCCGACCGTTTCATCTACCAAACAAAGTACTTACTGGGGTGGGGATATTTCCGACCGTTTCATCTACCAAACAAAGTACTTACTGGGGTGGGGATATTTCCGACCGTTTCATCTACCAAACAAAGTACTTACTGGGGTGGGGATATTTCCGACCGTTTCATCTACCAAACAAAGTACTTACTGTGGTGGGGATATTTCGACCGTTTCATCTACCAAACAAAGTACTTACTGGGGTGGGGATATTTCCGACCGTTTCATCTACCAAACAAAGTACTTACTGGGGTGGGGATATTTCCGACCGTTTCATCTACCAAAGAGAGTACTTACTGAGGTGGGGATATTTCCGACCGTTTCATCTACCAAACAAAGTACTTACTGGGGTGGGAATATTTTCGACCGTTTCATCTACCAAACAAAGTACTTACTGTGGTGGGGATATTTCCGACCGTTTCATCTACCAAACAAAGTACTTACTGGGGTGGGGATATTTCCGACCGTTTCATCTACCAAAACAAAGTACTTACTGGGGTGGGAATATTTCCGACCGTTTCATCTACCAAACAAAGTACTTACTGGGGTGGGGATATTTCCGACCGTTTCATCTACCAAACAAAGTACTTATTGGGGTGGGGATATTTCCGACCGTTTCTTCTACCAAACAAAGTACTTACTGGGGTGGGGATATTTCCGACCGTTTCATCTACCAAACAAAGTACTTACTGGGGTGGGGATATTTCCGACCGTTTCATCTACCAAACAAAGTACTTACTGGGGTGGGGATATTTCCGACCGTTTCATCTACCAAACAAAGTACTTACTGGGGTGGGGATATTTCCGACCGTTTCATCTACCAAACAAAGTACTTACTGGGGTGGGGATATTTCCGACCGTTTCATCTACCAAACAAAGTACTTACTGGGGTGGGGATATTTCCGACCGTTTCATCTACCAAACAAAGTACTTACTGGGGTGGGGATATTTCCGACCGTTTCATCTACCAAACAAAGTACTTACTGGGGTGGGGATATTTCCGACCGTTTCATCTACCAAACAAAGTACTTACTGGGGTGGGGATATTTCCGACCGTTTCATCTACCAAACAAAGTACTTACTGTGGTGGGGATATTTTTTGACCGTTTCATCTACCAAAGAGAGTACTTACTGAGGTGGGGATATTTCCGACCGTTTCATCTACCAAACAAAGTACTTACTGGGGTGGGAATATTTCCGACCGTTTCATCTACCAAACAAAGTACTTACTGTGGTGGGGATTTTCCGACCGTTTCATCTACCAAACAAAGTACTTTCTGGGGTGGGGATATTTCCGACCGTTTCATCTACCAAACAAAAGTACTTACTGGGGTGGGAATATTTCCGACCGTTTCATCTACCAAACAAAGGACTTACTGTGGTGGGGATATTTCCGACCGTTTCATCTACCAAACAAAGTACTTACTGGGGTGGGGTATTTCCGACCGTTTCATCTACCAAACAAAGTACTTGCTGTGGTGGGGATATTTCCGACCGTTTCATCTACCAAACAAAGTACTTACTGTGGTGGGGATATTTCCGACCGTTTCATCTACCAAAACAAAGTACTTACTGGGGTGGGGATATTTCCGACCGTTTCATCTACCAAACAAAGTACTTACTGGGGTGGGGATATTTCCGACCGTTTTATCTACCAAACAAAGTACTTACTGGGGTGGGGATTTCCGACCGTTTCATCTACCAAACAAAGTACTTACTGTGGTGGGGATATTTCCGACCGTTTCATCTGCCAAACAAAGTACTTACTGGGGTGGGGATATTTCCGACCGTTTCATCTACCAAACAAAGTACTTACTTTGGTGGGGATATTTCCGACCGTTTCATCTACCAAACAAAGTAGTTACTGGGGTGGGGATATTTCCGAACGTTTCATCTACCAAACAAAGTACTTACTGTGGTGGGGATATTTCCGAACGTTTCATCTACCAAACAAATGTACTTACTGGGGTGGGGATATTTCCGACCGTTTCATCTGCCAAACAAAGTACTTACTGTGGTGGGGATATTTCCGACCGTTTCATCTACCAAACAAAGTACTTACTGTGGTGGGGATATTTCCGACCGTTTCATCTACCAAACAAAGTACTTACTGGGGTGGGGATATTTCCGACCGTTTCATCTACCAAACAAAGTACTTACTGGGGTGGGGATATTTCCGACCGTTTTATCTACCAAACAAAGTACTTACTGGGGTGGGGATATTTCCGACCGTTTCATCTACCAAACAAAGTACTTACTGTGGTGGGGATATTTCCGACCGTTTCATCTGCCAAACAAAGTACTTACTGGGGTGGGGATATTTCCGACCGTTTCATCTACCAAACAAAGTACTTACTGTGGTGGGGATATTTCCGACCGTTTCATCTACCAAACAAAGTACTTACTGGGGTGGGGATATTTCCGAACGTTTCATCTACCAAACAAAGTACTTACTGTGGTGGGGATATTTCCGAACGTTTCATCTACCAAACAAAGTACTTACTGTGGTGGGGATATTTCCGACCGTTTCATCTACCAAACAAAAGTACTTACTGTGGTGGGGATATTTCCGACCGTTTCATCTGCCAAACAAAGTACTTACTGGGGTGGGGATATTTCCGACCGTTTCATCTACCAAACAAAGTACTTACTGTGGTGGGGATATTTCCGACCGTTTCATCTACCAAACAAAGTATTACTGGGGTGGGGATATTTCCGAACGTTTCATCTACCAAACAAAGTACTTACTGTGGTGGGGATATTTCCGAACGTTTCATCTACCAAACAAAGTACTTACTGTGGTGGGGATATTTCCGACCGTTTCATCTGCCAAACAAAGTACTTACTGGGGTGGGGATATTTCCGACCGTTTCATCTACCAAACAAAGTACTTACTGGGGTGGGGATATTTCCGACCGTTTCATCTACCAAACAAAGTACTTACTGGGGTGGGGATATTTCCGACCGTTTCATCTACCAAACAAAGTACTTACTGGGGTGGGGATATTTCCGACCGTTTCATCTACCAAACAAAGTACTTACTGTGGTTGGGATATTTCCGACCGTTTCATCTGCCAAACAAAGTACCTACTGGGGTGGGGATATTTCCGACCGTTTCATCTACCAAACAATGTACTTACTGGGGTGGGGATATTTCCGACCGTTTCATCTACCAAACAAAGTACTTACTGGGGTGGGGATATTTCCGACCGTTTCATCTACCAAACAAAGTACTTACTGGGGTGGGGATATTTCCGACCGTTTCATCTGCCAAACAAAGTACTTACTGGGGTGGGGATATTTCCGACCGTTTCATCTACCAAACAAAGTACTTACTGGGGGTGGGGATATTTCCGACCGTTTCATCTACCAAACAAAGTACTTACTGGGGTGGGATATTTCCGACCGTTTCATCTACCAAACAAAGTACTTACTGGGGTGGGGATATTTCCGACCGTTTCATCTACCAAACAAAGTACTTACTGGGGTGGGGATATTTCCGACCGTTTCATCTACCAAAGAAAGTACTTACTGGGGTGGGGACATGGAGAAAATATAATGACTGAACACAGAAGCGATTTTGTCTTTTCACTGTTTTTTTCTTTTTTAAAGACTGCATTGATTTGCTTGCATTGAAAGTGAAGTACATTCAGAACCAAAAGCAGTGGAATGAGAGCCTGTTTTGTTCAAACTTCGTCTTTCTGAAATCTCTTTCTCTCTCTCTGTCTCCCTCTCTGTTGTCTGTCTGCTTGTCTGTCTGTCTGTCCATCTGTCTGTTTTTCTGTCAGTCTGTCTGTCTGTCATGTACAGATCTATCTAACTATTTGCAAAAATATGTACTGGGATAAATAATTCCCCGAAATCGATAAACCTTTCCGCGATTGGTAGGTAAAAGGAAGGTAATTCACCTGTCGGGGGTTCAAAGAGAACTGAAGTAGCTGAAGAGGAACAGGCGGGAGGGAGAGAGGAGAGACGCGCTGAGAGAGACAGAGGAGAAGGACCGCTTCAGAACCCAATTCTCTGGCTCCCAAATGCTTCAAAGAGCGTTTACTCGCGCCGTGCGAAGGCTTGGGAGACAGGAGACGGGGACCGTGAGGGCCTGCTTCCCTGGGCCGGCGCGGAGTGTCGGGCGGCAAGGAGAAGGTCAACACTCCGACACGGCGACATGTGCCCCGCGGCGTGAAGTGTGTTTGCCTAACGGCTGTCCGGCATTCACACTGCGCGCTGGAGGGCTGACGCTGGGGAGGGGGAGACAAACATGGCTGAACAACCAGCAGAAACAACAGCCATGTTGATGGAAAGAGGAAGGGGATAAACAAAGCGCAATTTCCACGTGTTCCCTCTTTTCCTGGAAACAGGTCTCGCGTTAGATTTAGATCGTTTTTCTTTTTATTTATTTCTGTAGTGTATGTTTTAATGGGGTTTTTTCCCCCAAACATAGAGAGCTCTCTCTCGGACAAACTACTTAAAAATTTAATGCAAACGATTCCTAAGCTAGTGGCTGGCTGTCTTGAGAATAACAGAACGTCCTGACGGGAATGATAGCATTTTAATTATGAAATCTCTACGCTTGTCCATAGTCCCGTTTCGAACATGGAAGGCGGGGGCCGGAATAGCTCAGTGGTTAGAGTGCCGGATTCGTAATCTTGGGATTGCGGGTTCGAATCTCCGCGGGCCGTTTCGGTACAGGGGGATTTTTCCTCGGAGTTAACATTGGTTCTGACTCCATTCCCCATACAGTCCTTCGAATGAGACTATAAACTGAGGTTCCGTGTGTGAACGCACGCAGAACATCTTGCACGCACGTAAAATCCCATCACCAACTTTCGGAAGAGAAGGCAGTTTGGCCGTTGGTATGGATGACACGTTACACATAGCATGCACCTTTCCTAAAGCTGGAGTATGGCTGCCTTAATGACGGGATAAAAAAAGGTCATACACACAAAACTCCACTCCCTTTGTTGGGTAGATGGAGTTTAATACTTGCCTGTCTGCACAAGGAATGTCCGCAGGAGTATCAGCCTGCATACGCAGAAGAAGAAGAAGAAGAAGAAGAAGATGGGAGGCAATGTTTTCTTTTTGGGTATCTCCAACCGTGTGTGCAAGGCCATTCTAAGACATGAACACCCGCCAATCATGGTGTAAGCCTGCTGCAGTGATTGCTTGCCACCAAAGGGGGGTGGGTGAGGGTTGGGTAGGGTGGAAAATCAGTGTTGGCATTCTTTCTGTCGGAGGGCAGCCAAGGAGAGCAGTGAATTGATTCACTCGGGTGGGTATAGAGAAGGGAGAGCTAAACTGCACTTTTACCTAAACGTGATTCAAAAACAGCGAAAACAAAAAGGCTGGTTTGTGGAAAATGTGTGTGTGTGTGTGTGTGTGTGTGTGTGTGTGTAGAAAGAGCTCAGTTTCCCTTGTGAATCTCCCTATTTATCATGTCCGACGTCACACTGGGTAGGGGGGTGGGTCATTTTTTAAGTTTCACATTTCTTGCCCTCTCATCTTCCATGAACTGTCAGTGGTACTAATCCTACGCCGCTCATCTTCCATGAACTGTCAGTGGTACTAATCCTACGCCGCTCATCTTCCATGAACTGTCAGTGGTACTAATCCTACGCCGCTCATCTTCCATCAACTGTCAGTGGGGCTAATCCCACGCCGCTCATCTACCATCAACTGTAAGTGGTGCTAATCCTACGCCGCTCATCTACCATCAACTGTCAGTGGTGCTTATCCTACGCCGCTCATCTTCCATCAACTGTCAGTGGTGCTAATCCTACGCCGCTCATCTTCCATCAACTGTCAGTGGGGCTAATCCTACGCCGCTCATCTTCCATCAACTGTCAGTGGTGCTAATCCTACGCCGCTCATCTTCCATCAACTGTCAGTGGGGCTAATCCTACGCCGCTCATCTTCCATCAACTGTCAGTGGTGCTAATCCTACGCCGCTCATCTTCCATCAACTGTCAGTGGGGCTAATCCTACGCCGCTCATCTTCCATCAACTGTCAGTGGTGCTAATCCTACGCTGCTCATCTTCCATGACTTGTCAGTGGTGCTAATCCCACGCTGCTCATTCCAGCTCTCTGGTACACAGCCACACCCAGTTCGTCCTGTCGCAGCACATGCACTGGCAACACCTGCACCTGCACTGGCAGCACCTGCGCCTGCACTGGCAGCACCTGCACTGGCTGCACCTGCACTGGCAGCACCTGCACAGACAGCACCTGCACTGGCAGCACCTGCACCGGCAGCACCTGCACTGGTAGCATCTGCACCTGCACTGGCAGCACCTGCACCTGCACTGGCAGCACCTGCACTGGCAGCACCTGCACGGGCAGGTCACACGGAGAACCCTGCCATGGGTCACCAATAGGAAACCACCCACAGAGGACACTGCTCTGCTGCCGAATTTTCTTTTCGATGTTCAGAGGTGGAGCTCCCTCTGACAAACGTTTTTGATGCTGTCGCTTGTGTGGCTGTCCAGGGAAAAAAAGTTTCGGCGGGGAATGTTGGTGTCCCTAATATCTGTCACTGTTTTTCTCCGGTTACATTACAATCCTGTTCAATCAGACACTGTCAGTGCCCTGCATTCTACACAATTTCGCTCTTAAAACTCGATAGGCCTCCTATTTCGGAATGGACGTTTCTGTCCACTGAATTAGAATTTTATCTAAACTAGATTAAAAAGTTGTTGTATGTTTGTTCACAGTGATGTTTGTTTATTTTTCTGTCATTTGAAAAGACCAGCTCCACTCGCGACATGATCGCCCATATGGCGTGCTGCTGTCATCTGGGGTCCCTCAAAAAAGAGTCGTGTGCTAGCTCCTTTCATTTCCCTGTCTTGACCCGAGGGCGGCACGGCCGGCTAGGATAGGAAGAGCGTGGATTAAATCAACTTGAGTTCTGTTTTGAAAACAGGAAATCCATTTTGATGCGGAATAAATGACCCCCTTGCTATTCACCTTCTTTGTCTCTTCGTCTGTCAGAAATTAGGACGTGCACTTGCGCTTGTTTTTAGGGTGACCTTTTAACGTTGATAGCCGTTCTCTTCTTCTCTGTTCCATTTCTCCGCTTACTGTTGTTTTGGTATATTCCTTTCTTGAAGTAGGCGTGTTTTACGTTCGTGTTTGCGTAACGCTCCAAACTCGTACGTACGTGCTGAACGTATATCTTGGCGTATGTATATGAGGCATATTTAGGTATTTTGAGAAAGCGGGTTCTGATACACAAGTAATTGTTGGCGATAAGAAAATAGATTCATTATTTGTATGATGGGAACAACGGTCGGTATTCGAAGGCCAAACCACAGCATGAAACTCCCATCAACAAAGTACGTAGCTGTTCTTCCTCATGTCAAACAAACAAACAACTCTTTAAACAAAGTGCCAATCAGAGTTTTCTTGATTTTGAAAGAAACATTCCATTTCCTTTTGCTTCCATTAAAAAAAACAACACCATTTATTTGCACAAACAAATCCTAGCACGCACTACAATGATTATGTGGAGGTCATTTAGCCACTTTTTTCTAGGCTAGCATTTACATGGCATTAGTTTTAACAATGCTGGACAGTGAATATTTTAATATCGGTTATGGAATGTAAAAACAGAAATCCATACATTTATTGTTTTGTTTATGTATTCATGTATTTCTTTCTCCGCAAAGTCAGTGTTGACCATAGTGCGTTGTAATTTTGAGAGAGATGGATTTTCCTCCCCTCCTTTGTTTGTTTTGTCTCATTAAAAACCGTCATGTGATGCTTGTCCAGTGACATTCAAATTGATGAAGAATCATCAAGGGAGACGACCAGAGGACAGACAAAGAAGCCAACCAGCCATCACCCCAGTCATAGACATGTAAAAGGGGATGGACAGCGAGGTCACGGCCATCACCCTAGTCATAGACATGTAAAAGGGGATGGAAAGCGAGGTCACCGCCATCACCCCAGTCATAGACATGTAAAAGGGGATGGACAGCGAGGTCACCGCCATCACCTCAGTCATAGACATGTAAAAGGGGATGGACAGCGAGGTCACCGCCATCACCTCAGTCATAGACATGTGAAAGGGGATGGACAGCGAGGTCACCGCCATCACCCCAGTCATAGACATGTAAAAGGGGATGGACAGCGAGGTCACCGCCATCACCCCAGTCATAGACATGTGAAAGGGGATGGACAGCGAGGTCACCGCCATCACCCCAGTCATAGACATGTGAAAGGGATGGACAGCGAGGTCACCGCCATCACCCCAGTCATAGACATGTGAAAGGGGATGGACAGCGAGGTCACCGCCATCACCCCAGTCATAGACATGTAAAAGGGATGGACAGCGAGGTCACCGCCATCACCCCAGTCATAGACATGTAAAAGGGATGGACAGCGAGGTCACCGCCATCACCCCAGTCATAGACATGTGAAAGGGGATGGACAGCGAGGTCACCGCCATCACCCCAGTCATAGACATGTGAAAGGGGATGGACAGCGAGGTCACCGCCATCACCCCAGTCATAGACATGTGAAAGGGATGGACAGCGAGGTCACCGCCATCACCTGTCATAGACATGTAAAAGGGGATGGACAGCGAGGTCACCGCCATCACCCCAGTCATAGACATGTAAAAGGGGATGGACAGCGAGGTCACCGCCATCACCCCAGTCATAGACATGTAAAAGGGGATGGACAGCGAGGTCACTGAAGACTTCCGTACATGCATAACACAGAAACTATTTCAGCTTGAATGATGTGGTGGTTTTATTGACTCATCACGTTCGTACTTCGTCAAGGCCAAGTGACCTTCACACTTGCACGTCGTTTTACCGAAGTCCCTAGGAATCTTATTTATTTACATCTTCCTTCTCAAAAAACAAGCAAGAGAATAAATGGAAATGAAACTTTTAACAAATCTTTTTAATAAATAGCTAACAATTAAATTTTCAATGGTAATTAGAACTTCTCTAAATTTCTTGATACTACAACACATATGCAAACATAAAATGTTAATAATTAACTATAAGACAACATAATTAATAATTGAATTGTGAAAATGAATTTTTGACAGTGGGTATAATCAACCTTTCTTTTCAGTCTTTGAATTTTATATAAGAATAATAATAATAAACCATAATGTCCTTCTTTTCTCCGTCTCTGACTAGTCTGGGCTGTAGCTCATCATGTCTTTCATTGAAGCAAAATTAAACACAGGAGGAATATTACCTTGAATGCTATCATGTGCATGAGAAAAAACAACAACAAAAAAAAAACAGTTACTAGGCTTCAATGTAGCAATTATGCGCAAACATGTTGCATTGAAAAATAGCCAGAACAAAATAAACATAAATATAATGTGCCACTTTCGGTTTCGCAAAATAAGGAGAATCATTGACAAAACAAAACAAAACTAAGTGTGTGGACAAAACTTTGGCATTATACACTCTTCCAAAGGATACAGAGACCTCCTTCCTCGTTTCCCACCTCCCCAAAAAAAAATCATTGAGGAATCATTTGTATCTTGGGTTGGGCTTGACAACTCTTCCGGAGCGAGTGATGACCGGGTAGCATGGCTGGGATCTGCTCAGCTGCCATCTCGGACCGAGTAGGCGGTGGGCCAGCCCTGTCGTGGTTGTCGGCTGTACTGGAGAGTCGACGCCCTGGGGAGGAAGGCCAAGCCATCTTGGGGTGCGGCCCACTGGAAAGGGGAGGGGTTTTGTTGGGTGAAGGGGAGAGAACAGGGTGGGAAGGGGAGGCGGCTGGTGGCAGCAGCTGAGCTGCACTCTGGCTGTGGCGGGCCACAGCTGGTGCGTGCTGTGCTCCACGGATTTGTGCATCTGGTCCGTGGGTGGGTGAGTGACTCAACTGTGAGTCCGGAGGGTGTGGCTCCCTGACAGGGATCAGGTGTCGTCGGTTGCGTACATAGTCCGTTTTGTTTGAGGTGACCACATACGATCTTGGAGCATCACGACGTGATTGACTGTGGCGAGGCGTTGGAAACCTTTGTCTGTTTGCATTTGATGACCTCGCCAGGCTGCAGTGGTCGCAGGTCTCTTGCAGATTTGTCGTGAGATTTCTTTGTTGCTGTCGTACCTTCTTGAGCTGTTGACACACTTTTGCCGTATTCACAGTCTTGGGTTTGAGCATTTTTGAGAGGTTGGGAGTGTTGTTCGGGTTCTCCTGGACAGTAGGCGCTGTGCAGGGGAGCCCATGCCATCTCTGGGTGTGTTCCGCAGATTGAGAAGGCAAAGCATGATGTCGGAATTGCCCGTCTTGCTTTTCTCCAGAAGTTGTTTCGCTGTTTGACTGCGTTCTCACCCAACCATTGGAACGTGGATAGTGTGGACTGCTTGTGATGTGGGTGAAGTTCCACTGTTTGGTGAAAAGTTCAAACTCTCTGCTGGTGAACTGTGCGCCGTTGTCAGTCATGAGTTTTTCTGGAATGCCATGGGTTGCAAATAGTCTCTTGCATGTGCTGATGACAGAACTTGATGACATATTGAGGAGTAGTTCAAATTCGAACCAACCAGAGAATGAGTCCACCACTACCAGGTACTGGCAGTTGTTCCACTCGAAAATGTCAGCTGAAAGGTTGGCCCAAGGAAGATCAGGGACTGGGTGGTTGACGAGTGGTTGCTTCTGTTGGTGACTTTTGAGGCTTTTGCATACAGAACATCGAGAGACTGCACTCTCAATGTCTTGGCGCATCTGCGGCCAGAAAACCACATCACTGCCCAGTTTTCTTGTGCGCTCTGGACCCATGTGCCTTTGTGTAGAATCATGATGTACACAGACTGTAGAGACTCGGGGACGACAGCTCTTTGTCCTTTGAGGATGATGTCATTTTCAATCACCAGCTCATCTCTGAATGGGAAGAAGGGTTTGATTTCCTCTGACACGTCGCGCACTTGATCAGGCCATCCGGTCCTGATGATGTTGGCGAGTTTCTGTAGAGTATGATCTGCCAGTGGTTTCTTGCTGAAGCTCTGTCATTCGTGAAGGGGAAATGGACAGGACTGCTATAACGTTGTAGTTGCAGTCATTCTCTTCTGGAATTTCGTCACCATATGCTCTTGATAGCGTGTCTGCCAGGAACAGTTCTTTCCCTTTCTTGTAGATGAACTCTGTGTTGTAGCTCTGAAGTTGGAGTAGCATTCTTTGCAGTCTTGCAGGAGCAGCATGGAGGGGCTTTTGCACAATGGAGATCAAAGGCTTGTGGTCAGTCTCTATTGTCACTTTCCGTCCATACACAAAGTCATTGAACTTCTTGCAGGCAAACACGGCAGCTAGCAGCTCCTTCTCGATCTGTGCATATCGAGTTTCGGCATCAGTAAGAGCTCTTGAGGCATATGCGACTGGAGCGTCATCCTGTAGGCAGGCTGCACCGAGGCCACTTTGAGAGGCGTCCACTGATAGGACAACGGATTTTGTTTGATCAAAGTACTTCAGGACTGGAGGGCTTGCGAGATCATCTTTCAGCTTCTGAAACGCCTGTTCATGAGCATCAGTCCAGCACCATGTGGTATCCTTTCGCAGGAGTTCACGAAGCACAGCGGTTTTCTCACTATAGTCCTTGATGAATTTGCACAGGTAGTTTGTCATCCCCAGGAATCGTTGGAGACCTGGTCGATCTTCTGGTGTTGGCATGGCTTTGATTGCTTGAGTCTTTTCTGGACCAGGCTTCAACCCTTCAGCCGTGAACTTGTGGCCCACAAAGGTGACACTCTTGGCCCTGAAATGGCACTTCTTCAGGTTCAACTTCAGGCCAATTTCTCGTGCTCGACAGAGAACCTTTCTGAGGTTTGCATCATGCTCTTCGATGGTAGAACCCCAGATCAAGATGTCATCGACGATGATGGTGCATGGGTAGCCCTCAAACAACCGTTCAAGAGCCTGCTGGAACACTTCACTGGCAGTGTTTATTCCAAAAGGCATGCGAAGGAACCTGTATCTGCCGAATGGTGTGCTGAAAGCTGTTCGTCGGGAAGATGTCTTGTCCATCCTGATCTGCCAGAACCCAGACCTCGCATCCAGTGTGGAGAACACTTTTGCATTTCCAATGCGTGAGGCCACGTCATCAGCTTTTCGCATGGGGTAGTGGGGTCTTTTCAGGGCTTTGTTCAAATCTCTGGGGTCCAAACAGATCCGTAATGTCACCATTTTTCTTCTCCGCCGCAACCATTTGTGACACCCACTCAGTAGGCTCAGTCTCAGGAGTGATCACACCTTTCTGTACCATGTCATCGAGTGCAGTTTTTAACCTTTTTTTCCATGGCTTGGGGAATTTTTCTTGCGGGTTGACGACGGGGGGCACATTGGGTCAATTCTCATGACGTATCTGGAGGAAGCGTTCCCAGCTGGTCATCAAACAGGTCAGCGAACTCCTGGAGAATTTCCTCTCGAAAGGCGTCTTCCCCGTCAGTGCTACTTCGTGAACCTTGTTGTCTAACTCAATGAGTCCAAGTCGCAGAGAGTCATGCAACCCTAGGATAGGCGTAGCGTGTCTGTCAATGACCTGGAAGATGATGATCTCAGAGATGTTGCCAATCTTGCAGAGGAGGTCAACGGTACCTAAAGTGGAGAAGCGCTCTCCACCGTAGGCGATCAAGTTCACGGTTTTTTGTTTGTTGATGGCTTCCTCGGCCTTGACCTGCTTGTAATACTGCAAGGGTAGCACGTTGCACTTTGCACCTGTATCGATTTTGAGGTCAATGTCTCTGCTGTTGATTGATGCTGTGCAGTGTATTTCATTCTTTCTCAAGTTGTGTGAGAGACCATGTACTTCCCAGTCTTCCTCATGTTCATTGTCGAATTCACTGCCGTCGTCGAGTACAGCATTCACATGTTTGATGACTCTCCTTCTTGGAGTAGACTTGCAGACTTTTGCAAAGTGATGCAGTTTTGAACAGAGGGCACACTTTTTTCCATATGCCGGGCATGCTTCTTTTCGATGTGCATGAAAAGTGCCACAGTAGATGCACTTTCTTCCACTGTTTCGGGCATGTTTCACCTTGCTTTTCTGTGCGATGGCACTGACTTCTTGTTTTTCTGACACTTGTTCACTGTGTTTCTCTGCCGCTTCATGTATCTGACACAATTGTATCGCCTTGTGTAGAGTGAGGTCTCTCTCTTTCAGAAGTTGTTTGCGCAATGAGTCTGATGCTACTCCACATACGATCCGGTCTCGGATCAAGGAGTCTTTGAGCGTGTCGAACTCACAGGTGTCGGCAAGGATTTTCAGAGACGTGATGAAGCTTTGGACTGGTTCACCAGGCTGCTGGTACCTGACATTGAAGTTGTGTCTCTCTATGATGACATTTGTCATCGGATTGCAAAGCTCCTGGAACTTCCTCTTCAGGATGGCAACACTCTCACGGTTTTCTGCAGCTTGTGTGACTTCATTATCGGCATTTCTTATTTCGGCAGCGTAGGTGAAGGTTTTTTTCTTTCTCGATGGCCTCTTTGCCGGCTAAATTGAGCAGAATGTATGCACGCGTGCGATAATTCTTGTCCCCATATGCAGCTTCAATGAAGATGTCAAATTCTGTTTCAAATGCTCTCCAGTTCTCAGCGACATTGCCTTCAACGAAAGCGGTTGTGGTTTGCGCAAGCCTTCCATGTCTTTGGGTGTAGTGTATCTACCACTAAACCACAGCAAAGTTGATGTTACTGTCGGAGTACAGAAAGTCACTTTAAGCAATTTGCCATTCCACTCTGCTCAGTCTTTATTATCAATGTCAAAACTTCACTTACTTCATTCAACTTGCACTGTTCCCATTTCTAGGGTTGCAGGTTTGCATCCCACTTCTGCCACCATGAAGACTTCCGTACAGTCACCGCCATCACCCCAGTCATAGACATGTAAAAGGGGATGGACAGCGAGGTCACCGCCATCACCCCAGTCATAGACATGTGAAAGGGGATGGACAGCGAGGTCACCGCCCTCACCCCAGTCATAGACATGTGAAAGGGATGGAAAGCGAGGTCACCGCCATCACCCCAGTCATAGACATGTAAAAGGGGATGGAAAGCGATGTCACCGCCATCACCCCAGTCATAGACATGTAAAAGGGGATGGACAGCGAGGTCACCGCCATCACCCCAGTCATAGACATGTAAAAGGGGATGGACAGCGAGGTCACCGCCATCACCCCAGTCATAGACATGTCAAAGGGGATGGACAGCGAGGTCACCGCCATCACCTCAGTCATAGACATGTGAAAGGGGATGGACAGCGAGGTCCACCGCCATCACCCCAGTCATAGACATGTGAAAGGGGATGGACAGCGAGGTCACTGCCATCACCCCAGTCATAGACATGTAAAAGGGGATGGACAGCGAGGTCACTGCCATCACCCCAGTCATAGACATGTAAAAGGGATGGACAGCGAGGTCACCGCCATCACCCCAGTCATAGACATGTGAAAGGGGATGGACAGCGAGGTCACCGCCATCACCTCAGTCATAGACATGTGAAAGGGGATGGACAGCGAGGTCACCGCCATCACCCCAGTCATAGACATGTAAAAGGGGATGGACAGCGAGGTCACCGCCATCACCCCAGTCATAGACATGTCAAAGGGGATGGACAGCGAGGTCACCGCCATCACCTCAGTCATAGACATGTAAAAGGGGATGGAAGGCGAGGTCGCCGCCATCACCCCAGTCATAGACATGTTGAAAGGGGATGGACAGCGAGGTCACCGCCATCACCCCAGTCATAGACATGTCAAAGGGGATGGACAGCGAGGTCACCGCCATCACCTCAGTCATAGACATGTGAAAGGGGATGGACAGCGAGGTCACCGCCATCACCCCAGTCATAGACATGTAAAAGGGGATGGACAGCGAGGTCACCGCCATCACCTCAGTCATAGACATGTGAAAGGGGATGGACAGCGAGGTCACCGCCATCACCCCAGTCATAGACATGTAAAAGGGGATGGACAGCGAGGTCACCGCCATCACCCCAGTCATAGACATGTCAAAGGGGATGGACAGCGAGGTCACCGCCATCACCTCAGTCATAGACATGTAAAAGGGGATGGAAGGCGAGGTCGCCGCCATCACCCCAGTCATAGACATGTGAAAGGGGATGGACAGCGAGGTCACCGCCATCACCCCAGTCATAGACATGTCAAAGGGGATGGACAGCGAGGTCACCGCCATCACCTCAGTCATAGACATGTGAAAGGGGATGGACAGCGAGGTCACCGCCATCACCCAGTCATAGACATGTAAAAGGGGATGGACAGCGAGGTCACCGCCATCACCTCAGTCATAGACATGTGAAAGGGGATGGACAGCGAGGTCACCGCCATCACCCCAGTCATAGACATGTGAAAGGGGATGGACAGCGAGGTCACCGCCATCACCCCAGTCATAGACATGTAAAAGGGGATGGACAGCGAGGTCACCGCCATCACCCCAGTCATAGACATGTGAAAGGGGATGGACAGCGAGGTCACCGCCATCACCCCAGTCATAGACATGTAAAAGGGGATGGACAGCGAGGTCACCGCCATCACCTGTCATAGACATGTGAAAGGGATGGACAGCGAGGTCACCGCCATCACCCCAGTCATAGACATGTCAAAGGGGATGGACAGCGAGGTCACCGCCATCACCCCAGTCATAGACATGTGAAAGGGGATGGACAGCGAGGTCACCGCCATCACCCCAGTCATAGACATGTAAAAGGGGATGGACAGCGAGGTCACCGCCATCACTGTCATAGACATGTAAAAGGGGATGGACAGCGAGGTCACCGCCATCACCCCAGTCATAGACATGTAAAAGGGGATGGAAAGCGAGGTCACCGTGCAGCCCTGAGGTTAGCCGAGCTGTAAACAGCATGGTTTAAGGTCACCCAGAGAGTGGGGCGTGAATGGGGGGGGGGGGGGGGGGGGGGGGGGGGGAGGGGAGGAGGCGGCCCAGGAGATGGTTCATGAAGAGAGTGGGGCATGAAGTGGGGAGGGGGCGGCCCTGGAAGATGGTTCACACACACACACACACACCCCACACACACACACACACACACGCACACGCACGCGCTCACACACACACACACACACACACACACACACACACACACACACACACACACACACACACACAGACACACACACACACACACACACACGCACGCACGCACGCACATGCACACACACACACACACACACACACACACACACACACACACACACACAACACGCGCACACAAATCAGTAATATGTATTTTTTTACCATCAATCCAGGAACGATGTGAAATAAGTGCAAATGGTGATACACTTACATTTACCAAAATTGGTTCACAGATTAACGTCACATTTTTCTGTAATTCGCTAGCTTTTGCAATGTATTTAGCAAATTAATGTAATGATATTTTTGTTATTTTTACTGCTTAAGATTGTAATGAGATTTTTCAGCCTGTGGAACCGATGTGCCGGCTCACTGTGTCTGGAATCCTCATGAAAAATCTACAGAATCAGGACAATCAAAAAACAAACAAGATAGTCCATTCTCAAAGTTATCTCTCTCCGCACATAGAAGGCATGCTTTATGGTTGGGTGTTTTCAAAATTTTGTGTATGCATTAAGGCCCAGCATTCTTGGAGAATTTATTTAGTAATATTTTTCCTTTCATGTGTAATAAACATTTTTTTTAAAACTTCAAAATTACTTTAAAACGAGAGAAAACGTTCGTATTTGTCATTTTCATACATACCACCATGCCTGTTTTGTCTGTGAGAACACACTCAACAATCCTCTAATTCAGGCATTATTCATTGTCGTGTACTTCTTGACATGATGATGAGAGATAATGTGCAGCGAACACGGATGGTTCATTCAATAAGACCCAATGGCCCCATTTGCTGGGGTGTGTGAATAAAAGTCACACGCATAACAAATTATCACAATGAAAGAAACGGGAAAGGGCAAAAAGAACAGAGACAAGTAAGCTATAGAGTTATGTGCAAAATACAGACCGAATTTCGAACGTTTTATACAAATAAATAGCAACATTTTTAATGATATTTTCACGGCTAGATGACATAAGCAATATAAGTCTAAATGACGAAGACTGCTTCGTAGTGGTTAGTTGGTGATTAAAATCTTTTAAATTAGAATAAGCAAGTAAAAGATGGACGTGATCTTCCTCCTTCCCTTCCCCCCGCTCACCTTTACAAAAGGAATAAGATCACGTTCAGCATGCTGTTTGTAACGAAAGCGATGAGCAGATTTACCCCACGCTCCTATTCTTCTTCTTCTTCTTCTTTAGGTGTATGGTCATGCGATCACCCGAAAATGGGTCAAGCTGCATCTCCGGCTTGATGTGGATCGACCAACAGAAGTTGTTGGGATTGTGTCTGTGTGTCACCCCCTTCTCCTGTCGTGTCTCTCACCCGCTGCCGTGTGCCCTACCGAGGAACGTGTACATCACATGGGATCAAGCAGGCAGATTGCCTCCCTTGTTGAGTGTAGTTTTGTTTTTGCTTCGTTTCCCCCTCGCTGCTAGAAATCTGTCGCTGTTTGTGGCTGATCGCTTTGCTCGCCATCACGGAAATCTGTCGCTGTTTGTGGCTGGTCGCTTTGCTCGCCATCACGGAAATCTGTCGCTGGTTGTGGCTGGTCGCTTTGCTCGCTGCTGGAAATCTGTCGCTGTTTGTGGCTGGTCGCTTTGCTCGCTGCTGGAAATATAATAATAATAATAATAATAATAATAATAATAATAATAATAATAATAATAATAATGAATACTTATATAGCGCCTATTCTCGGCTAGAGGCCAAGCTCTAAGCGCTTTACAATCCACACTCGTTTACACAACGGGCTGCCTACCTGGGTAGTGCCGACTGAAGAGCTGCCAGCTGGCGCTTCATTCAGTCGTTTCCCGTGTCATCCAGTCAGTATCGTTCAATATCGAACACTCATTTTCCTTACTTCCTTCATTCTTTCCATTTCTCACGCAGGGTGCATGCTATGTGTAACGTGTCATCCATACCAACGGCCAAACTGGCCTACTCTTCCGAAAGTTGGTGATGGGATTTTACGTGTGTGCAAGATGTTATGCATGCGTTCACACACGGAACCTCGGTTTATAGTCTCATTCGAAGGACTGTATGGGAAATATGTCGCTGGTTGTGACTGGTCGCTTTGCTCGCTGCTGGAAATCTGTCGCTGTTGTGGCTGGTCGCTTTGCTCGCTGCTGGAAATCTGTCGCTGTTTGTGGCTGGTCGCTTTGCTCGCTGCTGGAAATCTGTCGCTGTTTGTGGCTGGTCGCTGTTTGTGGCTGGTCGCTTTGCTCGCTGCTGGAAATCTGTCGCTGTTTGTGGCTGGTCGCTTTGCTCGCTGCTGGAAATCTGTCGCTGTTTGTGGCTGGTCGCTCTGCTCGCCATCGCAAATTTCTTTACTCTTCAGCAGGAACGGGTTTAGATTTGAGTGAAATTTGACGAAAAATGAATATACGTCATTGTCGTTTTTCTTTTGGTGGGAAAAAAGAAAAGATAAAATTATATGTATAGCAAAAGCAACAAGACCCTTCCCTGCCACTACTACCCTCGCAACACACACACACACTTCTGCCCCACCCCCCTCTTAGCCCGATCTCCCAGACCCTTAGTCCCATTTAAACCCAAACACAGAACGCTGTTAAGTGTGTCCTTGATAAAAGAGCAAAGCAAATGAAACTGTGCCCAGAAGTAAAACACAAACAAACAAACAAACATAAACAAACGCCCTCTCAACCTAATAATAAAAAAATCGAACCAAACAGATCAAACAACAACATCGATAGCAGCAGAAGCAGCAACAGCAACAGCAAGAACAACAACAGCAACAACAAGAAAACTTGCAAAGCCTGGAAGATTAAAAGGCAGGCGTCAGAATTGTTTGTGGACATGTTCTTTGGGGCCCTTTTATTTTGGCGGCAGCAGACGAGAGGCAGCAAGAGTCCATTTCCTGGAGCCCAGTGATTTTCTGCAGATCCTGCTGGCTTTTTTGTGGTCTTGGCTGCCTGTCAGCCGGACTTGCCGCATGTTCATAAATCTGCCCTCTGGTCCCAGACACTGAGTTGTGATGAAGAGAGAGAGAGGGAGAGAGAGAGAGAGAGAGAGAGAAAGAGAGAGAGAGAGAGAGAGAGAGAGAGAGAGAGAGAGAGAGAGAGAGAGAGAGAGAGAGAACGCACACACACACACACACACACACACACACACACACACACACACACACACACACACAGATAGAGACACACGCACATTCACACACACACACACACACACACACACACACACACACACACACACACACACACACACACACACACACACGGAAATCAATTAATGTGAAAAGTAAAACGAGGAAAGGTGGGTGAGAGAATTGCAGAAAGACGTAATTCGAGTGACGCAGAGGGAGCGGTCCAGTGCCAAACTACCCCTATCTTTCACTCCGTCACGAAACACACACCACCTCTTGCCCGCCTCCTCCCCCTCCCTCCCCCTCCCCCTCCGACACTCTTCCCCGTCCACTATTCAGTTAGCACAGAAGAATTTATGCTGAGAAAGCTCCTCCTGCTCTCTGTTTTCTTCTGACAGTCCTTTTGTTTCCTTCTTCTACTTCTGCTCTTCTTCTTTTTCTTCTTCTTCTGCTCTTCTTCTTCTTCTGCTCTTCTTCTTCTTCTTCTGCTCTTCTTCTTCTTCTTCTGCTCTTCTTCTTCTGCTCTTCTTCTTCTTCTTCTTCTTCTTCTTCTTCTTTTCTTCTTCTTCTTCTTCTTCTTCTTTTCTCTCCTCCTCCTCCTCCTCCTCCTCCTCCTCCTGTTCTTGTTTTTTCTTCTTCTTCAGCATTATGCCCTTCTTCCTCCTCCTCTTCTTTAAGTCTTTCCTCTTGTTGTTCTTACTCGTGTTGTTGTTGTTGCTACTGCTGTTGTTGCTGATGTCGTTGTTGTTGACCTTCTTCTCAGTCCCTCCCATCATTCTATGTGTCAGTGGCGTGCTTGTTCTTTTTTCCTCCTCCTTCTCATCCTCTTCCTCCTCATCAAAGTTCCCATGTGTTCGTGTCGTTTTTGTTATTTTCCTCCTCCTTCTCATCCTCTTCCTCCTCATCAAAGTTCCCATGTGTTCGTGTCGTTTTTGTTATTTTCCTCCTCCTTTTTCATCTCTTCCTCCTCATCAAAGTTCCATGTGTTCGTGTCGTTTTTGTTATTTTCCTCCTCCTTCTCATCCTCTTCCTCCTCATCAAAGTTCCCATGTGTTCGTGTCGTTTTTGTTATTTTCCTCCTCCTTCTCATCCTCTTCCTCCTCATCAAAGTTCCCATGTGTTCGTGTCGTTTTTGTTATTTTCCTCCTCCTTCTCATCCTCTTCCTCCTCATCAAAGTTCCCATGTGTTCGTGTCGTTTTTGTTATTTTCCTCCTCCTTCTCATCCTCTTCCTCCTCATCAAAGTTCCCATGTGTTCGTGTCGTTTTTGTTATTTTCCTCCTCCTTCTCATCCTCTTCCTCCTCATCAAAGTTCCCATGTGTTCGTGTCGTTTTTGTTATTTTCCTCCTCCTTCTCATCCTCTTCCTCCTCATCAAAGTTCCCATGTGTTCGTGTCGTTTTTGTTATTTTTCCTTGTCCTCCTCCTCTTCTTCTTCGTCTCCTTCTTCCTCCTTCTCTTCTTCTTCGTCTCCTTCTTCCTCCTCCTCTTCTTCTTCGTCTCCTTCTTCCTCCTCCTCTTCTTCTTCGTCTCCTTCTTCCTCCTTCTCTTCTTCCGTGTTGGTGTTATTCTCATTTTTTCTCCTCCTCCTCCTCCTCTTCTTCGTCTTCTTCATCTTCTTTTTCTTGCTCCTCCTCGTCCTCCTCGCCCTCCTCCTGCTCCTCCTTCTCCTTCTCCTCTCCCACATGTTGTTGTTGCAGTGAGCCTTCTTCCTCAATCAGAGCTTGGATTATGTTGAGGTGTCAAGGATCAAATGACCCATTTCTAGAGGAACAACAACAAACTAACAAACACGACGGATCAATTCTGAAAGCAATGGATCCACTTCAATTTATTTCAGGCTCAGGCGTATGCTGTGACAGAGGGGGGAGGGATGGAGAGGGGGAGGGGGGGGGGGGGGGGACGAGGGTGTGCTGCCACTCGAGAAGATGAGAGCTGCCGTGTTCTAATTAGAACTTACAGCAGCCAACGGAATCAGACAATGCCATGCACCCCCACGCCCCGGGTTTCTCCTTCTGTAACCGCAACCGATCGCTGATCGATGAGGACCTCATGCACCCGCCGGTCAAGCACCACTCGTCGCTTGGAAAACAGAGTGCGCTAATGAGACGGGGGACATCAACTCTCTGATGCTCTCTGTTAACATCCACCTCCTCCTCCTCCTCCTCCTCCTCCTGCTCATTTCCTCCCCTTGCCACCCCTCCCCACCATCCCGCTCCTCCTCTTCTTCGTCTTCTGTCTTTCTTTTCCTGTCTTCTCTTCTCTTTCCTCGTCCGCTTCTTCTCCCTTCCTCTTGTCTTCCACTTCTTCTTCCTCCTCCCTCCCTCTTCTCATCTTCTTCCCCTCGTCCTGGTCTTCTTCTCCTCTGTTGTCGTCTTTTGTTCTCCTTCTTCTCCTCCTCGTCCTCTTCGTCATCTTCCTACATCTTCTCGTCGTCTTTCTCTTCTTCCTTCTCGCCTTTTTCTCTCTCCCCTCTGGTCT
>CM031610.1:84625065-84630065 GCA_018398815.1 Conus ventricosus | reverse complement strand
AGAATAATGACAGCATACATACTTGTCAATCTTCTCAACTTTCATTTTCTTTTACTCTCCTCTTTTTCCCTTTTTTGCGTTTGTTTTTTTCCCCCTTTTTTCTTCTATATTTTCCCCCAACCCATTTCCCGTTTTGAAAGTTATCCTCAAATCCCCATCTACGATTTCTTGGGACCCCCCCCCCCCCCCCCCCCACCAAATCCAGACAATTTTATTTCTAGTAAATGTTATAGGGGATGAATTTTGTTTTTGTTCGTTGTCTTTGGTTTTGAAAATGAGGTAAAATATAGCAGAATGCATGAGTGTTACGTACATGCCAAGAGCTAATTGCACTGCACAATGGTTTCCTTGTCATGAGTGTGACGTACGTGTCAAGAGATGCACTGCACAATGGTTTCCTTGTCATGAGTGTGACGTACATGTCAAGAGATGCAGTGGACGATCGATGGTTTCCTTGAGTCATGAGTGTGACGTACATGTCAAGAGATGCACTGGACGATGGTTTCCTTGAGTCATGAGTGTGACGTACATGCCAAGAGCTAGATGCACAGGACGATTGTTTTCTTGTGAGCTCTCTGTTTGTCAGGTCAAGTCGGACGCAAAATGTGCTTCAGCCTGAAGTCAAACGTTCTCCAATATTTCCCTGCAGTTGAGTTCACGTGACTTGCAGCTGTGTACGATGTTCAAAGGAAATGTGACTTACAGCTGTGTTTTTGGAAAAAAACAAACAATAATACATCAAATGTTGTACATTGTGTCAATGTCCTTTTCATGGAAATGGCGATTGTCTGATACTCGTGCTTGCAATGCTTAAAAAAACAAACAATAATACATCAAATGTTGTACATTGTGTCAATGTCCTTTTCATGGAAATGGCGATTGTCTGATACTCGTGCTTGCAATGCTTAAAAAAACAAACAATAATACATCAAATGTTGTACATTGTGTCAATGTCCTTTTCATGGAAATGGCGATTGTCTGATACTCGTGCTTGCAATGCTTAAAAAAACAAACAATAATACATCAAATGTTGTACATTGTGTCAATGTCCTTTTCATGGAAATGGCGATTGTCTGATACTCGTGCTTGCAATGCTTAAAAAAACAAACAATAATACATCAAATGTTGTACATTGTGTCAATGTCCTTTTCATGGAAATGGCGATTGTCTGATACTCGTGCTTGCAATGCTTAAAAAAACAAACAATAATACATCAAATGTTGTACATTGTGTCAATGTCCTTTTCATGGAAATGGCGATTGTCTGATACTCGTGCTTGCAATGCTTAAAAAAACAAACAATAATACATCAAATGTTGTACATTGTGTCAATGTCCTTTTCATGGAAATGGCGATTGTCTGATACTCGTGCTTGCAATGCTTAAAAAAACAAACAATAATACATCAAATGTTGTACATTGTGTCAATGTCCTTTTCATGGAAATGGCGATTGTCTGATACTCGTGCTTGCAATGCTTAAAAAAACAAACAATAATACATCAAATGTTGTACATTGTGTCAATGTCCTTTTCATGGAAATGGCGATTGTCTGATACTCGTGCTTGCAATGCTTAAAAAAACAAACAATAATACATCAAATGTTGTACATTGCGTCAATGTCCTTTTCATGGAAATGGCGATTGTCTGATACTCGTGCTTGCAATGCTTAAAAAACAAACAGACAACAAAAGCTCCTTTTATGATATTGAAGACGCTGGAAGTGGAACAAACAGTGAACCATCCCAGCTCCAACAACAGCTGCAAAACAGAATAAAAAGAAAAAACCCAGTAAACAAAGCTAAAGAATGCCATCATGCTGCTGGAGGACACACACTGAAGAACCTGTAATGTACACACTTTTGTCCCCTGTTACCACATGGAACACAGAGAAGAAAACCCGATTCTTAAGACTGATCGACCGAGAGGAGAGAGAGGAGAGAGAGAGAGAGAGAGAGAGAGAGAGAGAGAGAGAAGAGAGAGAGAGAGAGAGAGAAAAGAGAGAGAGAGAGGAGAGGAGAGAGAAAGAGAGAGAGAGAGAGAGAGAGAGAGAGAGAGAGAGAGGAGAGAAAGAGAGGGGGATAGAGAGAGAGAGAGAGAAGAGAGAGAGAGAGAGAGAGAGAGAGAGAGAGAGAGAGAGAGAGAGAAGAGAGAGAGAGAGAGAGAAGAGAGAGGAGAGAGGAAGAGAGAGAAGAGAGAGAAGAAGGAGAGGAGAGAGAGAGAGAGAGGAGAGAAGAGAGAGAGGTGTCCTCATTGTATATTGTTCTTCGTCTTAGTGTTTGTTGCCCGCGGTTGTTTCCTCAGAATTGGGTGAATGTTTTTTTTTTCTTTTTACTGTCTTTTCTTCCACAACAAGAGGACGGCCGAATAGCACAGGAAAAGAAAGGTAGGCAAGGAATCTTTTACCCGCGAAAGGCATGACAAAGTGAAGGGAATCAAGTACAAAAGAGGGAGACACACATAGATGTCGTATTTTTGATAGGTAAAACAGCCTGTTGGGAACATCACGTTTCCTTCAGGAACCACACGCTTCTCTCAGTATCAAGTAGTATGCAGTTACCCCATGTAGGTGAATATACACATGCGCGAATGCACAGTCCTGTCTAGAAGCAATCCCATTGTTTCATCCTCCTGATCTGGACGCTCGTTTTGAAGCTATAGTTTTCCCTCAGCAGGCTGGGCGAACGGCCGAAATGTGTTGGAGCCAATGAGACTGAAGAAATGTTGACCATCAGCAATAAGATGGCAGGAACATGTTCTTTTCCAGCACATTTCTGATGGATGTTTCCTGTAGACCGCTAGACCGCTCATAAAGAACGAAATGTAATGAAATGACTAAAAAAAAAACAACCCCCCCCACCCCCCAAAAAAAAACAAAACAAGAAAAAAACAAAAACGAAACAAAACCGATGCATGACAGTACCAGTTTTCTCGAAGCAAATTACCGGTCAACCGGAACGACTCTCCGGAGAGCACAGACCTCCAGCAAGGCGAACGAATCCTGGATCGTTTATGTGATCCGCATCCACACCCAATGTGACTGGGTTCATCCTGTAGCTGTCCACATCCACACCCAATGTGACTGGGTTCATCCTTTACCTGTCCACATCCCCACCAATGTGACTGGCTTCATCCTTTACCTGTCCACATCCACACCCAATGTGACTGGCTTCATCCTGGAGCTGTCCACATCCACACCCAGTGTGACTGGGTTCATCCTGTAGCTGTCCACATCCACACCCAGTGTGACTGGGTTCATCCTGTAGCTGTCCACATCCACACCCAATGTGACTGGCTTCATCCTGTAGCTGTCCACATCCACACCCAGTGTGACTGGCTTCATCCTGTAGCTGTCCACATCCACACCCCGTGTGACTGGCTTCATCTTTACCTGTCCACATCCACACCCAACGTGACTGGCTTCATCCTGTAGCTGTCCACATCCACACCCAGTGTGACTGGGTTCATCCTGTAGCTGTCCACATCCACACCCAGTGTGACTGGGTTCATCCTGTAGCTGTCCACATCCACACCCAATGTGACTGGCTTCATCCTTTACCTGTCCACATCCACACCCAATGTGACTGGCTTCATCCTTTACCTGTCCACATCCACACCCAATGTGACTGGCTTCATCCTGTAGCTGTCCACATCCACACCAATGTGACTGGCTTCATCCTGTAGCCGTCCACATCCACACCCAGTGTGACTGGCTTCATCCTGTAGCTGTCCACATTCACACCAATGTGACTGGCTTCATCCTGTAGCTGTCCACATCCACACCCAATGTGACTGGCTTCATCCTTTACCTGTCCACATCCACACCCAATGTGGCTGGCTTCATCCTGTAGCTGTCCACATCCACACCCAATGTGACTGGCTTCATCCTGTAGCTGTCCACATTCACACCCAATGTGACTGGCTTCATCCTTTACCTGTCCACATCCACACCCAATGTGGCTGGCTTCATCCTGTAGCTGTCCACATCCACACCAATGTGACTGGGTACATCCTTTAGTTATCAACATCCACACCCAATGTGACTGGCTTCATCCTCTAGCCGTCCACATCCACACCCAATGTGACTGGCTTCATCCTGTAGCTGTCCACATCCACACCCCGTGTGACTGGCTTCATCCTGTAGCTGTCCACATCCACACCCAGTGTGACTGGCTTCATCCTGTAGCTGTCCACATCCACACCCAATGTGACTGGGTTCATCCTGTAGCTGTCCACATCCACACCCAATGTGACTGGCTTCATCCTGTAGCTGTCCACATCCACAACCCAGTGTGACTGGCTTCATCCTGGAGCTGTCCACATCCACACCAGTGTGACTGGGTTCATCCTGTAGCTGTCCACATCCACACCCAGTTGTGACTGGGTTCATCCTGTAGCTGTCCACATCCACACCCAATGTGACTGGCTTCATCCTGTAGCTGTCCACATCCACACCCAGTGTGACTGGCTTCATCCTGTAGCTGTCCACATCCACACCCAGTGTGACTGGCTTCATCCTTTACCTGTCCACATCCACACCCAATGTGACTGGGTTCATCCTGTAGCCGTCCACATCCACACCCAGTGTGACTGGCTTCATCCTTTACCTGTCCACATCCACACCCAGTGTGACTGGCTTCATCCTGTAGCTGTCCACATCCACACCAACGTGACTGGCTTCATCCTTTACCTGTCCACATTCACACCCAATGTGACTGGGTTCATCCTTTAGCTGTCCACATTCACACCCAGTGTGACTGGCTTCATCCTTTAGCTGTCCACATTCACACCAATGTGACTGGCTTCATCCTGTAGCTGTCCACATCCACACCCAATGTGACTTGCTTCATCCTTTACCTGTCCACATTCACACCCAATGTGACTGGCTTCATCCTTTAGCTGTCCACATTCACACCCAATGTGACTGGCTTCATCCTGTAGCTGTCCACATCCACACCCAATGTGACTGGGTTCATCCTGTAGCTGTCCACATCCACACCCAGT
>CM031610.1:84605065-84620065 GCA_018398815.1 Conus ventricosus | reverse complement strand
TGCCTTCTTTACTTTAGCTGTTAACATAAAAAGTTTCTTTTTTAATGAGAGCATATTACCTTCTTTACTTTAGATTGCCTTCTTTACTTTAGCTGTTAACACAGTAAGCTTTTTTGTCAATGAGAGGATATTGCCTTCTTTACTTTAGTTGTTAACATAATAAGCTTCTTTGTTATTGAGAATATATTACCTTCTTTACTTAATTAAGCTGTTAACATGAAAAGCTACTGTGTTAATGAGAGGATATTGCCTTCTTTACTTTAGCTGTTAACATAATTAGCTTCTTTGTTAATGAGAGGATATTGCCTTCTTTACCTTAGCTGTTAACATAATTAGCTTCTTTGGTAATGAGAGGATATTGCCTTCTTTACCTTAGCTGTTAACATAATAAGCTTCTTTGGTCATGAGAGGATATTGCCTTCTTTACTTTAGCTGTTAACATAATAAGCTTCTTTGGTCATGAGAGGATATTGCCTTCTTTACTTTAGCTGTTAACATAATAAGCTTCTTTGGTAATGAGAGGATATTGCCTTCTTTACTTTAGCTGTTAACATAATAAGCTTCTTTGGTAATGAGAGGATATTGCCTTCTTTACTTTAGCTGTTAACATAATAAGCTTCTTTGGTAATGAGAGGATATTGCCTTCTTTATTTTTGTTGTCTACGTGAAAAGCCTGTTTCGTATATGACCAGATATTAATCTCATCACTTAAATTGTTTACATACAAATCTTGTTTTGTTTATGATTGATTGCCTTCCTCACCTTAGTTTGGCAGCATAAAGACTGGGGTGGGGGTGAGGGTGTTTAGAAGAAGTTATTGCCTTCTTTACCATAGTTTGACAACATAAAAAGCTTGTTTTTTATGTGAGTCATTCCCTTTTTTAAATCTTGAGTTTGGTGGCATAAAAAGCTTGTTTTCCTAATGAAATGATACTTTTCTTTTTTTCTGCACCGTAGTTTGACGGCATAGAAAGCTTGTTCTGCGTATGAGAGGATGACGCCTTCTCTACAATACAATTAACGCTTAAAGGGCTAGTGTTGTTGTGAAGAGGACATTTTCTTCTTTCCCCTGACTTGTTGGCACGGCAGACTTGTGTATGTTGATGAGAAGATAGCGACATCTGGCCCCAGATATCAGCAGAAAAGTGAACAAGGTGCAAAGCATATAAACGTACTCCCAGTACAGTAGTACAACAACAACAACAAAATCAGTACCTATAGCACTTTCTCCCCTTTTGGTGGTAGACCCCGGTCTCCTGCGTGACAAGCGGGGTTACTAACCACTGTACTACCGAGGAGCTTACACATGTTAGTTTTACATAAGCTTATAAAACCGTAATTGCTTAAATTGCACATAACAAAATTATCATTTATAGCCGTTAGTAACGGCTTTTCTGGTAAAATAAAACATCGGGCATCATCCGTGACCCATAATGAACAAACATACCTACACATTTGCAAAAAGATCGGCCCAGAAGTTTTGTCTGGAGCGAATGGAACACATTTTGACCACGGACACAGACCCACAGACAGACAGACACACAGACAGCATATCTTTTTTCCCATTGTAAAGTACTCCCTGTTCTGTAAGAACGGGGGTACAAAAAGGAAAACAGCATGCAGGAGGGGACGGCATGATAGTAATTAGCACTACAATCAGGGGGGATGAGGCTAGTATTGGCTGATGTCATGACGTCAGACATCGCCGTCAAGCTCGCTTTGGGAATGGATGGAGCCACTAATAAACAGTTATGTCAATGGGTTGATTAACTAACTGGTGAATGATCGCAGAGATGAGCACTTTGCGCGATAAAGAGCAAGGGAGGGAGGGGAGAGAGAGAGAGAGAGAGAGAGAGAGAGAGAGAGAGAGAGAGAGAGAGAGAGAGAGAGAGGGGCGAGAGAGAGACAGAGAGAGAGAGGAGAGAGGGGCGAGAGAGAGAGAGAGAGAGAGAGAGAGAGAGAGAGAGAGAGAGAGGGTGAAGACGGAGGAGGGGAGACAGACAGAGAGAAAGACAAATGGGACAGACCCAGGGAGAGAGGCTGACGTGTTCGAAGTATAATGGCTTAGAATCAAACATCAACGAGAGAGAGAGAGAGAGAGAGAGAGAGAGAGAGAGAGAGAGAGAGAGAGAGAGAGAGAGAGAGAGAGAGAGACAGACAGACAGACAGACAGACTGCACCATAACGGAAGCACTGATGAAAAGCCGGGGACCAATCACCAGCTGTCCCCCATCTTTTCTCTAAGCTCAGTCAGCGATGTGTCTCCCTCCCTCCGTCTGTGACCTCTCCCCTCCCCGCCCCACCACCGCTCTGTCTCTGTCTCTCTCTCTGTCTGTCTGTCTCTGGCACTCCTCCCTCGTTCCCCCCCCCCCCTCCCCCTCGCCTCCCCCCCCCCCCCCTCTTCAGCCTCAGCTCTACACAGCACAGCAGGGCGAATGGCGGGCAACCTGGTTGCGGGGGAAATGGCTTCACATTTTCATTCTCTCTGCCAGGTTCCGACTGTGCGAATTATAAAGGCTTCAGTGATGTGGTAAAAAGTGCAGCAGGGAAAACACGAAGGGGTAGTGGTGGTGGTGGTGATGGTGGTGGTAGTTGGGGGTGGGTGGGTTGAGGGGAGAAGGTAGATAGGTAGATAGATCGAGAGGGAGAGAGAGAGAGAGAGAGAGAGAGAGAGAGAGAGAGAGAGAGAGAAGAGAGAGAGAGAGAGAGAGAGAGACAGAGAGAGAGAGGGGGGGAAGGAGGGAGAGGGCGAGAGAGAGAGAGAGAGAGAGAGAGAGAGAGAGAGAGAGAGAGAGAGAGAGAGAGAGAGAGAGAGAGAATGGATAATAATAGTAGAAGAGCATTACAGGAGAGAGAGAGAGAGAGAGAGAGAGAGAGAGAGAAGAGAGAGAGAGGAGAGAGAGAGAGAGAGAGAGAGAGTAAAGGCAGAAGAGCATTACTACACCACAAGGAGCCCAAATATTGGTACTGGAATATTTCCCATGATCCAGCCTATTGTGTCATGCCTGATGGCCCCTCCTTGCCCTGCATGGTACAGCCTGTTGTGTCATGCCTGATGGACCCCTCCTTGCCCTGCATGGTACAGCCTGTTGTGTCATGCCTGATGGACCCTCCTTGCCCTGCATGGTACAGCCTGTTGTGTCATGGCCGTTGATGGACCCTCCTTGCCCTGCATGGTACAGCCTGTTGTGTCATGCCTGATGGACCCCTCCTTGCCCTGCATGGTACAGCCTGTTGTGTCATGCCTGATGGACCCTCCTTGCCCTGCATGGTACAGCTGTTGTGTCATGGCCGTTGATGGACCCCCTTGCCCTGCATGGTACAGCCTGTTGTGTCATGCCTGATGGACCCCTCCTTGCCCTGCATGGTACAGCCTGTTGTGTCATGGCCGTGCCTGATGGACCCCAAGCCTCCTTGCCCTACGCCTCGTCGCTTGCCCTCCTCCCCACATCTACTCTGTCCCCTCCCCTCCCGTCCCTAACCTACCACCAACTTCCCACCCCCCTTCCCTTCCACGGCCTTTTATCTGCCTGCCTGCCTGCCTATCTATCTATCTATCTATCTATCTATCTATCTATCTATCTATCTATCTATCTATCTGTTTGCCTGCCTGCCTGCCTGCCTGCCTGCCTGCCTATCTATCTACCTGTCCATCTATCTACCTATCAATCAATCAATCACTCTATCTATCTGTCTGTCTGTCTGTCTGTCTGTCTCTCTCTCTCTCTCTCTCTCTCTCTCTCTTCTCTCTCTCTCTCTCTCTCTCTCTCTCTCTCTCTCTCTCTCCCTCTGTCTGCCTGCCTCTCTGCCTGTCTGTCTGTTTGCCTGTCTGTCTCTCTGTAAATATGCTTGAAAAAAAAAAAAACCCGGGAAAATGAAGCTTCAAGGATGTTGTCTTTGACTCAGCTTCTTTGTGTCAACAGATCTACTCAAACGTCGATAAAACAAGATAACCGTTATCCCTAGGGGAGGATAAAATATAATTAGATAACCGTTATCCCTAGGGGAGGATAAAATAAAACAAGACAACCGTTATCCCTAGGGGAGGATAAAATAAAACAAGATAACCGTTATCCCTAGGGGAGGATAAAATAAAACAAGACAACCGTTATCCCTAGGGGAGGATAAAATAAAACAAGATAACTGTTATCCCCAGGGGAGGATAAAATAAAACAAGATAACCGTTATCCCTAGGGGAGGATAAAATAAAACAAGACAACCGTTATCCCTAGGGGAGGATACAATAAAACAAGACACCCGTTATCCCTAGGGGAGGATAAAATAAAACAAGATAACCGTTATCCCTAGGGGAGGATAAAATAAAACAAGAATACCGTTATCCCTAGGGGAGGATAAAATAAAACAAGACAACCGTTATCCCTAGGGGAGGATAAAATAAAACAAGATAACCGTTATCCCTAGGGGAGGATAAAATAAAACAAGACAACCGTTTATCCCTAGGGGAGGATAAAATAAAACAAGATAACCGTTATCCCTAAGGGAGGATAAAGCAGGAAATCCGTTGTCATTCTGTTCAGTCATTGTTTTTTTTTTAAACATTAATTTCTTTTTCTTATGCACCAGAAATGGTCACCAGGAAGCAGCTGCTGTAGTGATTGTTCAGGATGTTGTCATCGGAGCCCTGGCGTCGGGCAGTCTGATGATGAACAGAACGTTTTGTTTGTCTTGTTGTTGATGTACTCATTCAGCTCAGGAGTTTTGCTTGTTTAAAGAAAACTTCGTTGCTTTATGAGAGCAAAATGTCTCGGTCACTTCAGAGCCTTGCCAGCACAACAAATTTTTGTTCCTGACAGCAAAAGGATCGCTTCATCTGAGTGTTGTCATCGTTGGAGAGCCTGTTGTTTTTGAGGACTTAATACCCTCTTCGCCGTAGAGTTTTGTCAGCATTAAAGAACTTTTTGATGACGGCAATATGCTTCCATCAACTCCAACTTTTATCAGCATGGAAGTCTTGCTTTGAATATGGCGCCATATTGTTGTCATCATTTCAGTTCGTGGAGTAAAAAGCTCGTTTATGACAGCAGGATAATGGTTTGCCGGGATCAGACTTTTGTCAACATGAAAGTCTGGCTTTTTTGTGTTTAACGACAGCACACTGTTTTTTTTCTAGATCAGAATTTTGTCAGCGTAAAAAAGCTTGTTTGGCTCCTCAACTATAATGGCCTTTTCATCCCTAAATTGTCAGCGCACAAAACTCCTTGCTCTTGAGAGTAAAATACTTTCAACTCGTCTGGTACCATCATAAAAGAAAAACAAAAACTTCGTTTGTTGACAAGAAGATCTTCTTTTCGTTCCCTCGGTTTGACGGCAATGGTTTTAAGAGAGGTATTGCCTCCTTCACCTGAGATTGACAGATCGTAACGGCATAAAAAGCTCATTTATTTGTTTGTTTGTTTGTTTGTTTGTTTTTTTAACCAGAAGATATTGCCTTCTTGGCTTCAGTTTTATATTTTTTTTTCATTTAACGAGAACCTTCTTTTACCCTGAATTTACAGCATACAAATACAGTCTTTGGAATAGCTTTTTTAAAACAAGATCTATTTTACCCAGCATAAAACATTTTTAAATAGTTCTTATTTTAAACGAGAAGATATGGGTTTCGTTACCGCATATTCACAGTATAAAATGCTTGTTATGTTCCGAGGAGATGTTGCCTTCTTTACCTTCTTTTGACGCCATAGAAAGGTTGATGTGTTTACGAGAAGATATGCCTTTTTTTTTTTAAAACCATAGTTCGACGCCATTAAAAGGTTGATCTGTTTACGAGAAGATATTGCCTTTTTTAAACGATAGTTTTGACGCCATAAAAAGGTTGATCTGTTTACGAGAAGATATTGCCTTTTTTAAAAACCATAGTTTGACGCCATAAAAAGGTTATCCGCTTTGTTTTTTTGTCATAGTGTAACGGCATAAACAGCTTGTTTGGTTGAAGAGAGGACATTGTCTTTTCAAATTGTATTTTGTTGGCATGAATCGCTGAATTTCCTTTTGAGATATGACATTCTTTATCGAAGTCTGACGGCATAAAACGCTTGTGTTGTTTGTGAGACAGATATGACATTCTTTATCGTAGTCTGACGGCATAAAACGCTTGTGTTGTTTGTCAGACAATGTGGCCTTTTTAAATTTTTTTTTTTTTACCTTACTTTGACGGCGTACAAAGCTTGTTTTGTTTGTGGGACAGCGTGGCCTTTACCTTACTATGACGGCGTACAACGCTTGTTTTGTTTGTGAGACAATGTGGCCTTTACCTTACTATGACGGCCTACAAAGCTTGTTTTGTTTGTGAGACAATGTGGCCTTTACCTTACTATGACGGCCTACAAAGCTTGTTTTGTTTGTGAGACAATGTGGCGTTCTTTACCTTACTATGACGGCCTACAAAGCTTGTTTTGTTTGTGAGACAGCGTGGCCTTCTTTACCTTCAGTTGACGGCCGTACAACGCTTGTTTTGTTTGTGAGACAACGTGGCCTTCTTTACCTTCATTTGACGGCGTACAAAGCTTGTTTTGTTTACGAAAGGATCTTGCCTTCCTCGCCTTATTTTTGTTGGCCTATAAAACTGGCTTTGTTTATAAGAAAAGTGTGTGTTTTCTTTACCGTCGTTTGACCGCATGAGAAAGCTTGTTTGTTTACGAGAAGATAATGTCATCTTGCCCAACAGTTGTCAACAGAAAGTTAAAAAACATAACAAGACAAAAAACCCACAAAATAAAAACAACAGCCAAAAAAAACAAAAAAAAAACAACCAAACAACAACAACCAAAAAACAAACAAACAAACCCCCCCCCCCCCCCCCCCCCCCCCAGCATTAATGCTGTAATAGCTAGAAACAAGACAGTGATCGTTTGATATGACGTTATATGCCGACGTTAAAATCGCTTTTGGAATGGTGGCGGACACTAGTAAACAGTGACGTAAATGGCTGGATTAGTTAATTTATGAATAATCACGCACATGCGAAGTTTACGCTATAAAGAGAGCGAGAGAAGAGAGGACAGAGAGAGAGAGAGAGAGGGAGAGAGAGAGAGAGGAAGGAAAAGGGGGGAAAGAGGGAAAGGATTCACGGGGGGGGGGGGGGGGGGGGGGGGGGGGGGGGAGGGGGGATGGTAGTGAGGGAATAACAGCGACGTGGTAATATAAGTTTCCTCGATATGATTGTTTGAATATTTTGCCATGATTTAGCCTTTTCAGTATTGCTCATTCCTAAGTTTTGTGAGCATAACTAGATTGTTTTGCTCATGACACCACAAGGCCTCTTCACCTCAAAATTATCAGCACAAAAATCGTGCATGGTTAAGAGGACATGATAAACTCTTAACATTAGAATTTTATTGGAATGAAGAAAAACAACAAACAAACAAACTTGATTACAATAGCTTCATTCCTCTTCAACTTTCGCGTTTGTTTATAGCAGCATTATTCCTCTGTCAACTTTCGTATCTATCAGCGTGAAATTTCTTGTTTTGGTATTGACAGCATAATGTCCTCTTTATTTCAGTTTCTTGGCATAATGTCCTCTTTATTTCAGTTTCTTGGCAGGAAAATGAAAACAAAATGTGATTTATGACGGCAAAATGCTTTGCTCAAATCAAAAGTTTTTCTTTAGCATAGAAAGTTTGCTTTTAATGACAATACTGTCCTTTTTCAGATGAGAATTTTGTCAGCTTAAAAAGCTTGATTGACTATGAGGCTGCATTGACTCTCTATCAGCATAGAAAACCTGTTCATGAGAGTAAGGTCTTTCAACTCACGCTCGTGCAGTCAGGAGAGCATGTCATGGTCACCCCAGAGTTTGCCATTGTATGGAAAAGGTGTTTTATGGCAGTGCAACTCGTCTCATCTCCCTTCTTCGATTAAAAAAAAGAAGATTTTTTGTTTGTGGGAGACTAACGTTACCTCCATTTCAGCTTGTCTGCACCTGATGTTTGTTTTGTTTATGTGAGAGTAGTGTAATATTCACCGTAGTTTTTTGTGGCACAAAAAGCTTGTTTTTCAGACAATGCTTTCTCCGCCTGTTTCTTTTTTTTTAAATATTTTTTTTATTTTAATTTTTTTTTAATAGGCACACATAAAGAAAGTATTTCATGGACAACAGCGACATTATTTACAAACATCAAACAAAGTCATGTAACATGTCACATAGTGTCCTCATAAATACATCATGACATTTAGAGAAAATACGTTACATAATCATATTTCAGTCTTATTGTTCCATTTGATGCCCAAGGTCACGGACAACATGCAAAAAGAAGGAAATTATATTCTATGCATTATTAACATTATTCTTGTATTAGTGGTATGTAAGGAAACCATTTTGTCCCGTATTCTGCATAATTCATCTCCATTGAGTACATGTGTTTCTCAATTTTATGTCTATAGCATAATTCCTTTAGGAACATTATTAGGTTGGGTTTCATCTTATTAATTCTACATTTGTATATGAAATATTTTCCCATTAAAATGATTAAGTCTAACATATCATCTGTTTTTGTTTTCTCATCAGTGCCAAACAATATAAGCTCTACATTAAATGACAATCTTTCACAGTGTGAACACTTACTTTTTAGAGTATTTTCAAGTTGTTTCCAGAAAGCATGTGCAAATTCACATTCCCACAAGTAGTGACTAATCGAATCTTTCTCTCTATTACAGAAGTTACACATGTCACTATCCACAACCTGCATTCTTTTCAAAATACTGTTTGTTACTAAAATTCTGTGACATATTTTAAGCTGGAACCATTTCAGTTTTATTTCTTTTATTTTCTTAATTCTTTTTAGTACATCTTTCCAATTAATAGGTATATTAAGGCGCTGTTCCCATTTCATAAAAGAGCTGATGTTTAAAACTTCAATGTCTTCTATCATAATATCATAGTGAATGCGTGCCCCTTTAGTGGCGCTACAAATTTTTTGTAACGCTAATGTTTTGTCATTACTGGTATTACTGTCGAGTTTTATTGACATTTTCTTCGCATAGTCTTTTATTGATTGTACGCAACTTATGTAATTTAGAAAATTGACCTCAGATCCCAGCTTCTCTGACAGTGTGTGACGGCTTATAAAGTTACCATTGTCGTCAAGTAAATGTTTAACCAAAAATATATTGTTCTTCATCCATTTCTTGTAAAGAACGGTTCATTTCCCACTTTGAACTTTTCGTTACAAAAAATAGGTTCAATAGCTAGATCTGTGTTATTTTTTAATTCTGCACGGTTGCAAAAAAATTTATATGCCTGAAAAACATCTCTCCAAAAATTATTTATTTTGCTTTGTACAAATCTATCTGGTCCATATGAATCAAGGGCATCGGTTTCAGGACATAATGAATGTAGTACTGTTTTCCATTTACAATTTTGCACGTATACTTTTCTAATCCAGGCGATTTTTAAGGCTTGGATATATATCTTAAGATTAGGTATACCTAGCCCTCCTTTCCAAATATTTTGCACAGAATATTTTCTTTTAATTTTATCATTTTTTGTTGTTCCAAACAAACTTGAAACACATATTTTGCAACATATCTATCTGAGAGTCTGGAGGGTTGGGCAGGAGGATCCACAAATATACAAGTTTTGATAGCACTAATGATTTTAGCACTGCAGTAGAAAGAAACTCGTGGAGAGCGTGGCAGCAGAGAGTCCTCAGAAGAGAAGCCCCTTCAAGCAAGTGTTTCGGCCCTTATCTCCTGACACTCTAGGGGGTTGGGCCACACCGGTTCATGACTCCGGATGTCCCTCTGCTGCCCCTTTTTTTTGTTTCCCATCTTGGGACGAGCCATGGCTGGGATTCGAACCCATGACCCTCTGGAGATGCTCATTTTCCACTTAATGACTCGCGCTTTAACCACTGAGCCACAGGGACACCTGATATTTGTAGGGAAATTAAGCCTTATGAAGTTCACTTTTGTTCCTCCTTGACCAGATCCAGCTTGAACACCTCTCTGCCGCTTCTGCCATTGCTTTCAGGGCTCTGGTTTTTTCCTTCCCTGCAACTGAGAGCTGTTTCATGAGGCTGTATGCAGACGTTCCTACAAATCCCTAGCTCCAATTTCTGCAGTGAGGACTTTGACCTGATAGCCTTCTCTCCTCAGGCTGTTTGCCAGATCAGCATACTTTTCAGTCTTGTAGATTTGAGCTGCCTCCATTCTGTTTTCATATGGCACCGTGAGCTCGATCATGATCAGCTGCTTGGTTGACTTAGAGTGGACTACTATGTCTGGTCTCATGCCACTCTTGCTGATGATTTCTGGGTGACTCTTCCATTCTGGGAGGTCTGCAGTGCACTCCCAGTCATCTGCCCCGTCCAGCAGACTCTGCCTGCATGTTTCGAGTGGCACTGTTGTTCTTGGCCATGATTTGCTGCCTCCTGCCGTGAAGAATGTTGCGGGTGCTTTTGGAGTCCTGATTCTCCCTTTTGTGGTGTTGGAACTGGCCCAGACTACTTGTACAATCTCTTTGAGCACTTGGTTGTGCCTCCATGTGTACCTTCCTTGAGCCAGGGCTACTTTACATGAGCTTAGAACATGCTCCACTGTTTGTTTTTCATGGCAGAGGGGGCATGCAGGATCGTCTGTTTTCCCCCACTTCACCAGGTTTGCATTTGAGGGCAGAAGGTCATATGCAGATCTGAGAATGAAGCTGATCCTGAGAGGGGCCATGTGCCAAATGTCATTCCAAGTGAGACTTCTTTGGAGTGCATTCTCCCACGTTGTCCATTGCCCTTGCTGGCTCTGCTGGACTGCTTTTTGGAGTCTTTTTTGGTCTTCTTCTTTTCTCATCTCCTGAATCATCATGTCTCTTTTGGCTTTTCCTTTGGCCTTTGACCACCATTCAGTTTTGGTCACCCCCAGTCCTTGTCTGTTGGTCTGTGTGTGCCCTGTTATTTCTCTGATCTTGAGACTTTCTTTTGCAGAATCCATAGCCTCTTGAACTTTCCATTTTCTGCCTGTCTTCAGCTGGGGCTTGATTGCTTCTACCACCTTGTCTCCTGAGTCTTCCAGCATGCTTTGAAGTCTGATCTTCCCTGCTTTGTATTCCTCCAGGATGGATTTCAGTGGTAGTTTCAGCTTTGCTTGGCGACAGTACAGCGCGATGTCAGTCAGACAGGGTGGGACACCAAGCCATTTCCTTGTGAACTTGTTGATTTTGGCTTCCATTGCTTCCACTGTGCTGGTGCAGATGTCGTATATCATCAGAGGCCATAGGAGCTTTGGTATCAGCATGAACTGCAGACACCAGACCTTGTATTTGCCAGGGAGCCCACACTGGTCAATGGTCTCCAAGCCTTCTTCCGCCATCTGCTTGGTTTCTTTTGCTCTTTGTGTGTCTTTCAGCGTATCATCATACCTACTGCTATTCTACCTAGAGGTGTAATTACTCTTTTTGACCATATTTTAAATAGATTTTTAACTTGTAAAAATTTATCTGTCACATTGATTTGAGTCATATTTGTCAGATTATTCGTAAACCACACCCCTAGGATTTTAAATTTTAAAGCGTTCCATTCCATTTTATATAAGGGTAAGTACGTGTTCGACGAATTCTTTTTTTATCCCTAACCAAACATTAAACGTTTTTTCATAGTTTAATTTAAGTCCAGATATTTGCTCAAATTCAAAGAGATCTGTGAACAACTTTTCATATGATTTCTTATCTCCTTCCAGTGTGAAGGTGGTGTCATCTGCAAAACTGATTTGTCTTGAATTCTGTATTTTTTATTTTTATGCCTTTAACATCTTGATCTTGCCTTATTTTGTTTGCTAGTATTTCGGCACATAAAACAAACAAATAGGGAGATATAGGATCTCCTTGTCGGCATCCTCTTCCAATAGAAAATCCTGAAGAAACCTTCCCGTTCACTATAACATAGACCTTATCTTTTCATAAAAAGATAATATCCATTGCTGTATTCCTTTTCCGAACCCGAAAGCACGTAGAACCCTACTCATGTATGACCAGTCAACAGAGTCAAATGCTTTTTCGAAATCGACAGATACTAAAATCCAGGCAAGCGGTTCACCTCTAAATAGTGAATTACATCATATATGGTTCTTAAACTGTCTCCTATGTGTCTACCGGGAATGAAACCTGACTGGTCCTCATTTATGATTTGGGGTAGAACAGATTTTATTCTACCTGCAATACAGGCAGAAGCAATTTTATAAGTAACATTTAGAAGTGAAATTGGTCTCCAGTTCTTTATGTATTCTCGTGGCTTATCTCCTTTTGGTAACAAATTATTATACCTTCTTTTTGTGTTATAGACATTTCGCCTTTATTGTATCCCTCGTTTAATGAACGGACAACAAAATCCCCCAATTGTCTCCAAAAGAATTAAAAAAAATTTACTGTCATACCATCTGTCCCAGGACTTTTATCATTCTCCATGTTTTTTAAGACTTTAGTAGCTTCCTCTAAGGTAATTGGTCCCTCCAACTCATCGGATTCTGCTTGAGTTAGTTTGGGTAGATTATTGGCATATTTTTCAATTTCAATATCTTTTACTTTCTTTTCTGCATATAAATGTTTAAAATAGTTCTTTGTTTCTTCTAACATAAGGTCCGTTTCTGTTAAAGTAGTTCCTTTGTTCGTGACTAGTTTGAGCATTCTTTTGCTTACAAAGTTTCTTTTTTCCAGTGAGCAGAAGTATTTGTTTACTTTTTCCCCTTGTGACGCCCATCTTGCCCTGGACCTTACTATTATTCCTTCCATCTTTGTTTTCCTAATCTCATTCAATTCATTTTTTTTTTTTTTCAGGGTTGCCACGTCCGCTTCCAATAAAGGAGTTTTGCTTTCCAAAGCTTGAATTTCTTTTTCAATGTGTTTTTCTTTCTCATTTATGTTTTTATTTTTATGAATGCTAAATGTTATTGTTTCTGCTCTTATTTCCATAATCAGAGTATCTAAGAATAACTGGTCTGAAAGTGAGAACTGAATTTGATTGTTTGGGATTTTATCAAGAGAATTTCTACTGTATGGTAGTAGCGCATATTGTTCCTTAATTTCTTTAATCTTTTCATTAATAAGGTCTACATATATCTTATCTCTCAAAAGTGAAGAGTTAAATTTCCAAAAACCATTATGTCTGTCTTCTTTTCTAAAAGCAATGTTTACATATACCAAGAGGGATCTGTTTTGTATCCAAATAAGATATCAACATCTTCAATATTAGTGATTAATGTATCGGACACTAAAAAGAAATCTAGCCTGCTTTGTTGGAAGGGTTTTAGTCTTCTCCATGTATACCGTCTCGTGTCTTCATTCAACTCTCTCCATATATCAACTAGCTCTAGTTTTGTCATCATTTCAGTAACTACTTCCTGCGCATGTCTGTTATTGATATGTTTATAATTTTGATAGTCAATACTAGGGTTAATAACCAAATTCCAGTCTCCGGCTATTATTATGTTGGCTATGTTTAATTCTTCTACTTTCAACTGTATGTTTTCAAAGAAGGAAGGATCATCTTTATTTGGTCCATAGATATTCACCAAAATTAAATCTTTTCCCATTGTATTAAATAACCAGTATTATGTAATTACCCTGAACATCTTTAATTAATTTCTTTATTTTGAATTCAAAGTTATTATTGAAGAGTATTGCCACGCCTCTTGATCTAGAATTGTTAGAAGCAAAAACACACTCGTATCCCCATTCACTTCTTATTTGGCGTTCTAATTTCTGTGTAAAATGTGTGTCTTGTAGAAATAAATACAGTACTGTTTTTGTCTTAAAAACTGAAACACGTCCTTTCTTTTTTGATATCCCCCGAGACCCTGGCAGTTCAAAGATGACATTGCAATAGAATCCATACCTGTTCAATTATAGTAACTTTTTTGTATGACTTCTCATTCTCTAATGTGTGCCTTTGGTTTTCCGTTATGCTGAACACAACACTGACAAATGAACAACTAAGGTCAAAAACATGACCCAACATACTAACGTATGAAATCTCATACTAACTAAACATACAGGGTAAATCCAACTATAAGTCAAAAATTGCTTGACCAACGCTAGGAAGTGGAAGGCGCAAGAATACAACAAAACAAAATAATAATAATGATACAAATTGAAGAAAAACATATAGCCGTCTACTTCAGTGACATCAATTCACAACATTGACATCATGCGCAAGTGTCCCATACTTGAAAATCACACTTTCACATTTTGATGTATTTATGCACAGAGGAATTCCAGCACGCGAGTGAGCACACACGGAGAGAAAGAGAGAGAGAGAGAGAGAGAGAGAGAGAGAGAGAGAGAGAGAGAGAGAGAGAGAGCTAGAGAGAGAGAGAGAGATCCTGCAGCAAGGAATTGTGTACGCTCCAATGCATTTGTTGTGAGGCACCCCCGTCCCCCCACCCCCCACCCCCACCCACCCCCACCCAACCCCAGAGCACACACGAAAAAAAAAAAAAAAAGCTCTATGTACATTTCAGCTCTTTACGAATTTACAGGACTTTTGTTTTAGATTGATGATACCTTCTCTGTTTGTGGGAGACTAACGTTACCTCCATTTCAGCTTGTCTGCACCTGATGTTTGTTTTGTTTATGTGAGAGTAGTGTAATATTCACCGTAGTTTTTTTGTGGCACAAAAAGCTTGTTTTTCAGACAACAATGCTTTCTCCGCCTGTTTCTTATCTGAAAAGCTTGTTTTGGTGATGTGAGTCTAACGCCATCTTGGTCCCAAACGTCAGCAGAAAAGACGAGCAACGACTGGCCATTAGCGTTATTGCTGCAAGGAAGAAAGGAGACTGTCGTTGTCTGAAGTGATGTCATCATCCGTCGCCGTGCGGATCGCTTTGGGAATGGATTGGGGAGACACTAGCACACAGTGCTGTTCCTGGACTGACAAGCGAGAGCAGTTCATAACTGATGGAGTGTGTGAGAAAATAAAATCGCCATTTCGCGCCTACGTAGGCCGTTGACATTTCTGAGCAGAAAGGAGAGGGAGAAGGGAGAGGGACGGGAGGAG
>CM031610.1:84571262-84598762 GCA_018398815.1 Conus ventricosus | reverse complement strand
TCGTTCTCTAGGTGTGTGTGTGTGTGTGTGTGTGTGTGTGTGTGTGTGTGTGTGTGTGTGTGTGTGTGTGTGTGTGTGTGTTCTTTCTCTCTCTCTCCCTCCTTCCTGTGGCCCTCACTCATTCTATCTGTCTCACTCACTCTGTGTCGTTCTTATTTCCTAAGATTATCACTCTACAAATTCTCTCTCTCTCTCCCTCCACCCCAGAAAGTGGGCCCAGCCGGAAGACCTAATCTCTCTGCTTGTCGGCATGTCCGGCAACAAGGACCAAGCCAGACACATCCTCCCTAATTCCATTCAGTGGGGAAAGAGGTGGGGGGGGGGGGGGGGGGGATAGAGAGAAGGGGAGGGGGAAGGAAGAGGGGAAGTAGAGAAGGAGGCGGGTAGGTTGGAATGGCGGGGGGGGGGGGGGGGGGGGGGGGGGGGGGGTGGTGGTGGTGTGGGGAGAAAAAAATTCTCCGTTTATGAAATGGAATGGGGATGGGGGTGGGATGGGGTGAATGGATGAGTGGGATTGTGGATGAATAGAACCTTCCTTGATTGGTAACCTCAAATGAAGGATACCATACACAAAGGAAGAGAGAGAGAGAGAGAGAGAGAGAGAGAGAGAGAGAGAGAGAGAGAGAGGAGAGAGAGAGAGCTAACTATGCTCACACATGAAGGATACCATACAACAGGGAAGAGAAAGAGAGCTAACTACGCGCACAAATGAAAAAACACACACACACACAGACACACACATATGCCCACACGCACACACACACATACACACAAACAAACACACGAACAAACACGCGAACACACACACGAACACACACACGAACACACACACACACACACACACACACACACACACACACACACACACACACACACACACACGCACAGCTTGACAGACCGAGAGACAGACACACACACACAGACACACACACACACACACACACACACATACGCTCGCACACACACCGCACGCGCGCGCGCGACACACACACCACACACACCACACACACACACACACACACCACACACACCACACCACACAGGGAAGGCGCATAGGAAAAAGTCAGAGAGAGAAATGCGCATATAGACAGACAACACACATATGCTTGCTCGCTCCCTCGCTGGCGCGCGCGAGAAAGAGAGAGAGAGAGAGAGAGAGGAGAGAGAGAGAGAGAGAGAGAGAGAGAGAGAGAGAGAGGGGGGGGGGACGATGGAGGGAGGAAAGAAAGGGGACGGGGTGGTGCGGAGAGGGAGATGGGAAAGGAAACAAAAAATGAAGGGGTTGGGGCACTGCCTGTGAATGTTCTGGCCCAGTGTCGCTGCATACCACATGACCAAACTAAGCGAAAAAAAACCGTAGACAGCACTGAGAATGAAGAGGATGGACTGAGAGTGTAGAAGATGAACATTGTGAGCATCGTAGAAAAGTAGACTGACAATGAGAAAAGAAAAAAAAAAAAAGAAAAAACAGAAGAGAGAAAGAAAGAAGAAACAAAGAAAGAAGAGAGATAGAAAGTAAGGGAGCAAAAAAAGGACTTCAAAGAGACCGAAGAGAGCGAAAACAAGAAAAGAACAAGAAAAAAAAAAAGCGGAGAAAAGCCTGGCAAAGCAGGACGGGAAGAGAAGAAGAAGTGGACAGAGAAGGGACACGCATAGGAATAATAACTTCCTCCGCCCAAAAAAGGAAGACAGGGAAAATGAATAGCAGGAGGTGGGGGAAAGAGGAGGAGGAGGAGAAAAGGGGGGGGGAGGAAAGATGAGGGGAGTAAAGGGGAGGGGGGAAAGGGCAGGAGGAGGAAAGAGGAGGAGGAGGAAAGAGGAGGAGGAAAGAGAAAGAGGAAAGAGGAGGAGGAAAGAGAAGGAGGAGAGAGAAGGAGGAAAGAGAAGGAGGAGAGAGGAGGAGGAGAGAGGAGGAGGAAAGAGGAGGAGGAAAGAGAAGGAGGAAAGAGGAGGAGGAAAGAGAAGAAGGAAAGAGAAGAAGGAAAGAGGAGGAGGAGGAAGAGGAGGAAAGAGGAGCAGGAAAGAGGAGGAGGAGGAAAGAGAAGGAGGAAATAGGAGGAGGAGGAAAGAGAAGAAGGAAAGAGGAGGAGGAGGAAAGAGAAGAAGGAAAGAGGAGGAGGAAAGAGGAGGAAAGAGAAGGAGGAAAGAGAAGGAGGAAAGAGAAGAAGGAAAGAGAAGGAGGAAAGAGGAGGAGGAGGAGAGAGGAGGAGGAGAGAGGAGGAGGAGAGAGAAGGAGGAAAGAGAAGGAGGAAAGAGGAGGAGGAGAGAAGGAGGAGGAGAGAGGAGGAGGAGAGAGAAGGAGGAAAGAGACGAAGGAAAGAGGAGGAGGAGAGAGGAGGAGGAAAGAGAAGGAGGAGAGAGGAGGAGGAGAGAGGAGGAGGAAAGAGGAGGAGGAAAGAGGAGGAGGAAAGAGAAGGAGGAAAGAGAAGAAGGAAAGAGGAGGAGGAAAGAGGAGGAGGAAAGAGGAGAAAAGAGGAGGAGGAAGAGAAGAAGGAAAGAGGAGGAGGAAAGAGGAGGAGGAAAGAGAAGAAGGAAAGAGAAGGAGGAAAGAGAAGAAGGAAAGAGAAGGAGGAGGAAAGAGAAGGAGGAAAGAGGAGAAGGAGGAAAGGGGAGGCGGAGGAGGAAAGAGAAGGGGGGAGGAGGAGAGGAGGAGGAGAAGGAGAAGGGAAGTATGAAACATTTGGCGACGAAGGGGAGGAGGAGAGTTGTAATAGAATGACCACATATTCACACCACCAACCTCTCCACCCGCCACTTAAAAAAAAGACAGTGTTGATTTTAGATGTACATGTAATAGAATTACCACATTCACACCACCAACCTCTCCAACCCCATTTCATAAAAAAGTAGTGCTGATTTTTGATGTATACTATTTCACTTTCTTTCTTCCTCATGAATATAATGACGCCAGAATTGTTAGCCTGCGCTTGTCTTCCCCCACTATTACATTGTTAAGCATTATTATATATATATATATTATATATATATATATATATATTATATATATATACATATGTATATATATATATGTAATTATTAGCCTAATACTTTATTGACGTCAGATTTTAATTTGAAAAAAAGAAGAAAGAGGAAGGAAGGCATAAGAAAAGATGTACACACACACACACACACACACACACACACACACACACACACACACACAGAGAGAGAGAGAGAGAGAGAGAGAGGAGAGAGAGAGAGAGAGAGAGAGAGACACACACAGACAGACAGACAGACAGACAGAGAGCAACATACAGAGAGAGAGAGAGAGACAGACAGACACACAGACAGACAGACAGACAGACAGAGAGCAACATACAGAGAGAGAGAGAGAGAAGCAAAGACAGACAGAGTGAGGAGGACAGGGACACACACACACACACACAACGGAAGCGAGGCTAGAGAGAAGCCGCCCATCAATTTTAATCGTTCTCGGGGTTTCCTAGGAGATGGTGCGGTTTTTGTCCCCACCACCACCCCACCCCCCCCCCCCCCCCCCCCCCCCATTCCAACCTACCCGCCTCCTTCTCTACTTCCCTCTTCCTTCCCCTCCCCTTCTCTCTATCCCCCCCCCCCCCACCTCTTTCCCCACTGAATGGAATTAGGGAGGATGTGTCTGGCTTGGTCCTTGTTGCCGGACATGCCGACATGCAGAGAGATTAGGTCTTCCGGCTGGGCCCACTTTCTGTTTTTCTTTTTTAAAGTTTCTTTTTTTTTCTTGTTTTTTTTTTTTTCTAAAATCCCTTCACAAATCGCAGATTGCAATGGCTTCCTCGATTACGACACACTCACCTTGAAATGCAAAGTTCAAGGAGCGGGATCGTCGTGTGTCTGTCTGTCTGTCTGCATGTCTGTCTGTCTGTCTGCCTGTCTGTCTGTCTGGATGTCTGTCTGTCTGCATGTCTGTCTGTCTGTCTCGTCCCTTTTCTTTCTCTCCCGGTCTGTGTCGTAGGCGTTCCCTTTGTCGCTGTCTCTGTGGTCCGCGCCAGTCTTTGTCTGTCGCAGTGTTTCTCTCCCCTGAGGATGCAGAGAGGGCGCTGTCGGTGCAAATTACTGGCCTGACTTTTGACAGCTCTGTGCTAGTGATCTCCCTTTCCCTAGTCACTCTCTTTGACCTGGCAGTGGTTTTTTTTTTATTTTTTTATTTAAAAAAAACACCCCAAACTTTCGACCAGTGTGTGTGTGTGTGTGTGTGTGTGTGTGTGTGTGTGTGTGTGTGTGTGTGTGTGTGTGTGTGAACTTTCGACCAGTGTGTGTGTGTGTGTGTGTGTGTGTGTGTGTGTGTGTGTGTGTACGTTGTGTTTTTTTTTTTCAACTGCTTCCGTGGCCCCTTCTGTTTCTGTTGTAGCCGGGCCAGCACTTTCCTTTTGCCTTTATTTTGATGCAATCTACATCCTGACTTTATAATGTTGTTGTTGAAATTTGGCGACCAGACCAGGCAATGAGACTGTTCACACTGTTGGGAGAGGACGATGGCTGACCATTCTGCAACGTCTCTTTGCCACATGAGTCTTGACAGTTAACTGGTACAAAAATGGGACGAAACTTAAAAAGACAGCCAAGTCGAAGAAGAGTTTGGCAGGGATGGGCAACTCACTAGCATAGAACTTCCAATATGCAGGGAAACAAGAGGGGTGAAAAAAAACAGAATTAAGGGTGAAGCAAAATTCAGAATTATATTCAAGATGTAATGTCTTTAATTAATGTGTAGTTATATTGTGCCTAGTGTTGCAAAGAGAAATCACTAGTATAGTAGTTATATTGTGCCTAGTGTTGCAAAGAGAAATCACTAGTATAGTAGTTATTATTGTGCCTAGTGTTGCAAAGAGAAATCACTAGTAGAGAACAGATAAATGTCTGTTCAACCCCACTTGCTTCACCACCGAGTTTTTGGGCGAAAGTGGCCTAAAAGCCGCCTTTTCCTGTGGCGGAAGAGAGAGAGAGAATTACCGGCAGACAGACAGAGAAGAGAGAGACAGAGAGAGAGACAGACAGACAGACAGAGAGGCGGGCAGACAGACACACCACTCAGCAAGCGCATATTACTGTTCTCTGACAAGTAAGACGTCAATAACCAAAAAAATAACGATTATCTACAAACAAACATACTGTGCAGGGTTATCCATTTTAATACTAATTTACTAAAGTTTTCAGAGAGTAGCGTAGGGAAAGTAGCCAGGATGAACACGCCCCATAGAGTAACGTAGGGAAAAGCATCCGTGACTGAACGCGCTTCATATACAAAACGGTGTCTGTTCCCACGGCTCTCTTTTCAGTACTGTCAACTCTGTCAGGGCGGTTGTAAGCTTTTAATTGCTAGTTGCCGGCCCACCTGCCCAGCATCGGGGTGTTTATTTCACCAGTGCTGTGGTGGTGTAAGTTTGCGTATGGCAATAGCAGACAGTGGGGATTTTAAGTTAGAAAAAGTTTTTGAATCACAAATACTTTTTCAACAGCTTTATAGATTAAATTGTGTGGAAGACATGGAATCAGCTACAACTTTATATATAACCACACACACACACACACACACACACATACACACTACACGCGCGCGCACGCACACACACACTTACACACACACACACACACACACTCACTCACACGCACGCACGCACACACACACACACACATACACACAAACGCGCGCGCGCGCCGCACGCACGCACGCACGCACGCACGCACACACAGGCCAAAAAATCAATACTGCCGCGCCTCCTCTACCCCTCTTCCCCCCTCCTTTTCACCCCCCTTCCTTCCTGCCTAGCATTACATCAGCTTTCTAGAACGTTCTACGCTAACACTCCGCTCGGCGGCGCTGTTCTAGCTGGCCAATCAGCGAGCTAAGCGTAGCCTTCTGGCCGCTCACGCCACACATTCTTCCACTGACTGCTGTGCAAGCGCGTTGTGGTTACTGTGCTGTGATTTTACATTTGACAGGCGGGTGGGCGGAGAGAACTTGTGTGTGTTAAAACATGGCGAGTCAAGGAAGTGGTGTTTCAATGCTTTCTGTCAGTGCTGGAAGTGACACTAATATTACTCAAGAAATGGATGAAGTGTTGTTATCTTCGCAAGGAAAACTTTCCGATCAACAGACCGATCTTGTGAAAAAATACATTGTTTATCATGAGGCCATGCAAAGTTTTTGACAAAGAAATTGAGTGGCGAGCCTTGTTCTCCTCCTTCAAAGCCAAAAGGAAGCATTTCGTTTTTGTTTCCTCAACAATTTATTTAATTAGAGTAACTTTGAAAAGCTTTTAACTTTTGAAGAATGATTCTATTCAAAAAGCTCCAAATGTTCAGTGACCGGTGTACTACCTAGTAGTTCAGAAAACTTCTCCACCTTGTGGTGTTTGTGACCAACGGCAAAGCAGACGACGCGGAACACGACTCGGGCTGGGCCCAGACAGGGCCGGTGTTGTTACTGGCTAATTATAGTGGGTGTAGCACTGTTCGCTAACTGCCCTCCGACAACTGCTCTGCAAGGCTCTCAGTGAACGCCACAAACACATGACGTGGGCTTAAAAATAGTAACGGTTGTGCAAAACTAGGCCAATCGGCAGACTCTGCCGATTGACCTACAAAGCCCTCTCTAACGTGCGACTGTAAGACCACAGCAGGCCTACCGCTGACGTGGTTGGCGCAGTGTGGTCTAGTGGCATTGGGTGTTTGTTGTTTGTTTGTTGTTTGTTTGTTTGTTGTTTGTTTGTGTTTGTTGTTTGTTTGTGTGTGTGTGTTTTGTCCTACCCCACGCATGCACACCCCCCACCCCCTCCACCCGCCCACCCACCCCACGCATGCACACACTGACGTGGCTCTAAATATAGTAACGATCATGCATGTACGGTTTGCGCCTGCCTGCTTCGGCTGTTTGATTGTTTAAAAACGCAGTGTGCCTGGATAACGATTTTTGAATGTTCTGGCAAACAAACTAGATAGGGTTAGGCCTTGTGTGTTTGTTTGTTGTTTGTTTGTGTTTGTTGTTTGTTTGTGTGTGTGTTTTGTCCTACCCCACGCACGTCCCCCACCCCCGCCCACGCACGCACGTCCTCCCACCCCACCCCACGCACGCACGTCCTCCACCCACCCCCCTGTGCACACCACACACACTCCCACCCCCAAGTCACCCCAAGTTCTTAATTAAGTTTTTAATTCACGTTCTTAATAAGTTCTTGATTAAGTTTTTAATTAAGTTCTTGATCAAGTTCTTAATAAGTTCTTGATTAAGTCATCCTTTAAGTACAACCAAGTTCTTATTAAGTTATCTTATAATTATCAAAAAATACAAGCTATGTTTTTATCTTAAATAGTAGATGTCTAAGATAGTACACACACGCCTCAAAAAACGCGTCATCGTTGAGGATGTCTTGCTCAGCGTTCTCTGCATAAATCTTAAGGAAGGTTTTACATCCGAAGCAACCGCATTGATTACAATTCGGGTCTATGGAAATGTCTTTTATAGACTCCATGTCTTTATTTATTGACTTCATCATTTTATAATACGCCATGATCTATTTTTATAAAAAATTTAAAATTAAGTTCTTAAAATATTATTCCATTATAAATGGATCAAAATGATGCTTTGTTATTGGCGGTTTTGGCGTGCAGTTGTCTTTTTCTGTATTTAACGGTTCAGGTTGTTTTAACTTCTTTCGTTTCTGTTGCCATTGTGTATATATTTTTATAGCCATAATAACTGCCCCAACAGCAGCAAGGGCGCCAAAAATGGCAACAGTTTTAAGTTCAATATTCATGAAGACTTTGGGGCCTTGAATACATGGAGTTTTTATAGCTGGCATTGAATCAACTTGTTCTGGCGTTGGCAGTGTTATGTTTTCATGATGAGTCATATTCTGTAACATTAATTTTTTTTGTTTGTTCCACTCTGCTAATTTTTTTCCTGCTTCAACACGCCCAGGATTTTTAATGGCCTTCACCTGATTCAGCGTTTTCTGCTGATTTTCTAGCTTGGTTACTTTCTCCACCTGATTCAATGTTTCCTGGTTCTGATGATTTTCCAGCTCGTTCATTTTGAAGGGAAATAAAATCTATATGATTAAAAGTTATTAATCCCATGATTAATGGCGATAACAATGTTCCAAATCTATAGTATAATCACAGCCTAGAGACTTAATGACTTTGTTAAAACAGGATCTTGCGTTAAATCATACGTAAGATCTTGTTCAGAATCAATGGGAGCAAATCTACTGACTAGTTTAGTGTACAAACTAAGAACCGTTTGCCCCACACTTTTCACCATTCTAGACCCAGCTGCGCTTCATACCTGTTATGATACTTTAAAATGTCTTGCGGCGACATCTGTTGAATCTGTTCAATGCTGAATTCAGTTCCGAGGAATGTTTTGTTTTCCCACACGCTGCCAAAGAATACAACCTCTCCTTTTTGGGCATAATAGCTTGATCATCAACTTGGTCATTCATAAGTTCAGGAAGGTTTAGGCCGCCTTGTAGCTGTAGTAGATCATCACTGTTCATGTTTTTTAATAATTATAATTATTTTATTTTATAAAATGAGCACCGAAAAAAACTGTTGCTAACCTTGTATACCATTCTGCTGTTATTGGAGGCCTAAGTGTAGGATACTCAATGCTTGGTAAAAGCTTGTTAAGAATTAAACCAGCAGATCTTGGCAAACTAGACTTTGAGGATTCAGCAAAGCTAATTGCTATCATTGCAGCTTCGTTTGCCACGAAAGATTTTCTAGTTAAGCAAGGAATAATTCCGGACAATATAAATATGTAAGAAAAAAATACATTTATAAAAATGGCTTCACTCGTAATGATGATAGGCGGCGCTGTGGTTAATGCGCTCGCTTTTAGTGGAAGTAATTACGCATTTAGTAAACTGCGAGATGAAGGCGGAGAGAAAAAAGACATAACAAAGCTGTGGAGCAACTAGCTGCAGCACAAGATCGCTATGAAAAGCAGAGAATTGAGCAGTTAGATTTTATTAATAACACACTGAAAAAACAGGGACATGCAGCTTACACATTTAAAGATGTTGATCAAGCAATAAAAGAATATTATCTTGTAAAGGAAAACCCAAATGGGCCCATTCCCCCCACCAAAATTTGGGCCGATTTTTAATCTCCTTTCAGAAAAACAAAAGATGAAAGGGGAAACCCGGGGTTTATTCCCTTTTGGTTTTATGCCCGGGGTTCGTGTTTTTTTGTTGCGCATAATTTTGGGTAAATTTAAAAAATGAAAAAAATTTTTATTCCCCCAAAAGGATTTTTGGAAAGGGGGATAACAGAAAATAAAAAAGCAAAAGCGAAGCAGCTGGAGCAGTAAACCACAGCAAAAAAATTTGGTTTCAAAAAAAAGCGTTTTGGAAATTTTAAATTTACCTGCCCCTTTAGGCGAATACAGAGCCCACATTTGGGGGAAAACCAAAATTCCGAACGAAAACCCACCCAAAAGGGCCCTTTTATTTTTACCCTTGGATGGATTGGACGAAAAAGTTTTAAAAGTACGCACTCACAGTCTTTGGGACTGGCTTCAAGTTACAAAGATGCAGAACCATTTAACCCCAAAAGAGTGGCTTCTGCTGTTCCCTGTTCCCATAAAAGGCTTTTCCCCGCGAGGCCCTAACTTACCCTCGCATGATTCAAGTCGATGATGGAAAAGAATTTAAAGGGAAAAGGGGGAAATCAATTATTGTTGAAACATAGAGTTCCCTTTAAAAAGGGGGCCCTTTCCCAGGGGGTTCAAGTTTCACAGGCTTTAGTTAAAAAACTTTAAACAAACGGGTTAGCCAAAAAGACTTTTCCCCTCCCAGTATCACAGAGGGGCGATTGAAAATTCTCGCAAAAAAAAAAAGGGTTGGGAAGACTCCCCTCATTTTTTGGCGCAAGGGAATTTAATGAAAAATTTTTAAAGGGCCAAAAAACCAGTACAAGAATAAAAAGAAAAAAAATAAATTTTGCTGGGGACTCCATTACCCCAGCAAATATTACCATTTGGATTGAAAGAAATTTTTCCCTTTATTTCCCGGGGGGAAAGCAAAAGGGGACACTCGATCAGGGCAACAATCCAGTTTGGGGGTTTTGACCCGTGGGAAATAAAAAAGAATTGTAAAGTGAATCCGCCCGGTATTTTTTTACGAGAAACTGGCACAAAAAAACCCAACCCACCCCCCTCAAAGTCTTTTGTGAAGGAAAAAACTGCAGTTTAACCCGCCAGGCCCCTTTCCCGCTTTTAATTAATTTACGGTTTTTCCGGGCCCCGATTGCATATGAAAACTCTGGATTAAAAAACCCCCCAAACCCGTTTTGTGTTTGTTCTATCTAATGACTTCTTTTTTTACAACAGTTGTGTTTGATCTATGTAAAATTAGATCGCATTTTTTAAAGGGTTGTCATGAGGGAAAGTTTATTCCCAAAAACAAGGGCTTTTTTGAAATTTGGGAATGTGTTTAGGTTTGCCCGGCAACCCCGGCGGAATTTTCCCCTTTTGCTTTTTTAAATGATTTTTTTTGGGCTTGAAATACTGTACTTTTTTCCCCCTTAAAACCCAACCCAAACTCCTTGATCCCCTTTTCCCAGAAAATTCTTTCCTTCTCTTTCCAAAAACCCTTCTTGTTAGTAATTAAAAGCAAAGGTAAAATTTTTAGGTTTAATGGGGCCCTGTCATACCACCCCGCTTTGGCCCTTTAGCTACTTCCTTTCCCAATGTCTTTAAGATGTTTTCAGTGGGGAATTCCCTATAACAAAATGCCCTGTTCTGTGTAAAGTACTCGGGACTGGGAAAATACGGGGGTTTTCTTTAAGTACCCTAAAAAAAATTCTAAAATAAAAAAGCTTTGATAATTCAAAAACCCGTAAACCCAAAAAAATACAGGTTTGCCCAAATTTTGGGACTTTTTTTTTTTTTTTTTCACCCTTATCCCAAAAAAGGGCTGTTTAATGAAATTTTTTTAAAGTCCTGTTTAATTGGGTTTTGAAGTCAGTTTTAATTGCCCTCTTTTCTCTCTGGTGCCAAATCTAACATCTTTGCGTTTTGGGGGAAATTTTCCCATAGTTTTTCCCGAAACAGCTTTTGTTAATCAACTTAAAAAAAGTTTTTTCTGAAGCATCTGTGGTTTTTAGTTCAAAGGGCCAGTGTTTTTTTATGATGTTTGGTTTTTCATGAAATTTTCTTTGATCAAAAGCAATTATGCGATGAACTGCTTTAACTTCAAACCATGTCTTAAATAAAAATTGTAGAATTCGTAATGGAGACATAATTTTTTTTCCCTCGAAGATTAGGCCCCAAGTTTAGGGGTTTCCTTGGATTCATCTTTGGTTTTCCCTGCTGCTAATGGATAGTCATTATGGGTCAGGGGTTTCATGAGGATTTTTCTAAATAACTTCTAGAATAAAACCGCGCTTTTGTTGGGCGCCAAACTCCCCAACCCCCTTTAAATGTTTTTTTTAAATTTAAATTTCGTACCTGTGTACTCTTGAGTTGCGAAGGGGAAGGGGATTGTGCCATACCCCAAACCCAAAACCAGATTGTTTGCACAAAAATAATAAGATATTTGGGATTTTTTACTCGGACCCTGGGTCTTTCCAAAGTATTTGTTTTTTGCTTTACATTTAATGTGCGACGCCATATAATTCCCCCCACGAAAACCCTTTTTTCAATCTCTGAATCATTGGTAGGTCGGGACAATAAATAAATCTGTACTCCAGTAAATTTAAGAAGCACCCCCAACTCATCCCGGGGCGAGAAATGTAAGGGCCCCAGGAATCCGGCTAAAAAGTTTTTGCAGGTTTTTTCTATAATTTTAAAAGACCCCCCAAAAAAACTTTTACAGGGCCCCTAATAGGAGTCATGAAAGTCCCCCATGTTTTACACAAAAAACTTCTCCCATCCCTTCTTGGCATGGGGAAAACAAAAGTCGTAAATTTTCCTTCCTTAAGATAAAAAAGAACGCGTTTTAGGGGGGAAGGGGTTTCTTCTTTAAAACCTTTTCCCAACTGTTCTGTATTCAAAAGGGTAAACCCCCTTTTCTAACAAGGGGTTGGGTTTAAAAAATATTCTTCTGTTTTTGGGGCCCAGGACTTTAAGGACATGGCCAGGGGCTCTAAAAACCCCCACCCTGTTTTGAAAGGGGAGTTTTAGAAAGACATGTTTTTTAAAGGGAAACACTTTGTACTTTTTGATGGACTGTGCAATGCTGCTACCCTAAAGGCGCTGGTTACTGTTTTTTTTATAAGGGGGAGTCAAAAACCTCGAAAGGGTTGTAAAAGAATACAGGCAGCTTCAGGGTCTTTGGATAAAAACTTTAGTTGAAGATTGCATTTACTTTTGCGCTGCCCCTTAAAATTCCCACAAATGGTCATGGTCTCTTACTGTGGGGTTTACACTTTTGGGGGTTTAGCTCTAAAAACCGCAAACCCAAAACAATGCGTGGCTGGTCATACGTTTTTGGGTCTTCAGGCCCCATTAAAGATTTCAGATAAGTTTGTTTTAAAAACAGGCGTTACGCACTTGCTGCATGCGTTTTAAAAGAAAGTTTTCCCCGCATCTGGCCCTCTAAATTAACTTGAAAAAACGCCTCCGCCCCTAACAATAATAAAGGGGAAAAAATCCCCCAAATTTCTGATGTTTAAACTCTTTAAGGGATTTTGTTTTTCGAAGTTTTTGGGTGTGGCCCTTCATAAGGAAAAAAAATAAGCGACTCAAGTCTGCGAAAAACTACGTTGGGACTTGTTTGCAGCCGTTTCCAGTTCTTAAAACTAACTTTAAAATTCCGGGGGGGGCGTAGTTAGTTCTGTCTTACAGTCTACAGAACTTTTTAAAATTTTTTATATGTTCACTCGCGGCTTGAAAAAGAGGGAAATTTTTTTTTTAAAACATTTTTTTCCCAGAATTTTTTGTTGTTAGTTTTTTTTTGAAGTATGCGCCAATAATCTGCTCTTTTGTGCGTATAAAAGTGTTTAATTTGGGGCCCCCGTGGCGAAAACATTAGGAGTAAGCCCAACTGATTTTTGGGGTTCCCCTATTGTTGGGCTGTTCTTGGACACTTTAATTGGCCCCAAAATTTTGTTTCTCACCCCATGGGGTATCCCTTTAAACAGTTTTTGGTTTGTTTTTTCTTAAAAACGTCAATTTGGTCTACCTAACAGGAAAGGATTTTCCATTAAAGTTAAAAATCTTTGGGGGATTGCCGATAGAAGTCATCTTTCGGGGTGTTCGCGGACTTGATCCCGCCTTGCAAAAAACGCCCCTAAAAACATTTGCCCGTCTAAAATTTTTTATTTTTTAAAAAACTGCTCTTTTTAAAAAACCAACCCCCGGGGTTTAGCGGAATGAAAGCCTTCCCAAAAATGGGTGCATACTTCCCCTTTTTTTATCAAATTTCAAAGGGACCTTCGCCCTCTGACCAACCAGAGCCTCCATTTTAGTTCTTCAGCGGCAGCTTTAAAAACTGTGAAAAGCATTTTCGTCCCCCCCAACCCGGGTGTTAAGTCATTATGAGAAAAAATAGTCTGCTTGTTTAGTTGAGCCCCAGACTTCTAGATTTTCTTCATTTTTGTTACATTCGTTTTAAAACAGCTAACTTACTTTAACGGGCCCGGGTCTATTTTTTGTTTGCCGGGAAAACTTGAAAAATAGCATAAACCAACCCCTTCCCTTTGTATTTTTGGGTTGGGTAAAATGACTTCTAAATCAATTCATTCAGTGCTCTTAAAAAAACGTCTCTCTCGAGCTTTCCTTCAAACAATTCGTCTTGTCCTTATATATTTTTAGCCATGCTGTCTTTTTTTTTCTAAGCCAAAAAAAATTTATTTAAATTAAAAAAAAAACAAAGGCTTAATCCGAATCAAAAAAACGCCGGGTTTTTTTCGCTTGGGGCTCTTAAAAATAAAGTTTTAAAACCCTTTTGGTGTTGTTAATGTGAGTGGGTTTTGATCAAAGGGTTTTAAAGTCTCGTTTACTTTTTTTTTAAACATTTCCTTTTTTTTTGCTCGGGGTTTGGCTTTTTTGAGAAAAAAATTGTCCTGCCTTTCTTTTAAGATCAAAATTTTTTTCTTTTTTAGTCATCAAAATCGGCCCTGGGAAAAAGATTAAATTCTTCATCCCTGGGTGTTTGAGTCAGGGTAGGCTTTTTTTTTATTGTCAGTTTTAAAAGAGCTGTTTAGCTGTTATTAGTTGAACCCTGCTGTGTGGGTTTTGGGAGTTTTTAATTTTTTTTTTCCCCGCCCCACCCACAGCTAATGAAAAACCCAAAACCCAGGCTAAAGAAAAACCTCCCAGGGTAAAACGGCGGGGGGGGCCTAGCCTGGTTTTTAAAAGAACCAAAAATCGTTCCTGCTGATAGAGCACTTATAGTCGATGCTTTTTAAATATTCATATGTAACAGCATTTTAAAAGGCCCGCAGGAATACCTTCGTTGGTTTTGTGTATTTTGAAAGGTTTTGCTCTTGTACTTGCTGCTTTTTCGTAATGTTTGTTAATCTAAAAGGGTTTTTTTGGGTTTGGGGTTTTACTATCTTTCTTTTTGGGGGGGGGCGTGGCCATTTGGATAAAATTGAACAGACATTTCTTTTTATAAAATTTAAAAAAAAAATTTTGTTTTTGGGATTCTTTTAATCTTTTTATTTTTCCAAAATTCGCTGGGGGTTTATATATTAAAAAAAAAAAGTTTTTAAAATTAAGCGGTTTTTTGGGTTTTTTCTTCTTTTTTCAAATTTTAAGGGTTTTTTAGTCTCTCCAGCTCTCCCGGGTTCCCTGCAAGATTATCCTTGTTGACCTTGGTCAATCCATAAAACCCTATTTCGTTTTAAAAAATACAAAACCTAAAATTGTGAAGGGTGTAAATCTTTAGGCACAAGGTCTGCCCGTTAGGGCTTTTACCCCTCCCCCCCCAAAAATTTCTTATTTCGTCCAAAAAGTGATAAAGGGCTAAAACCCCCTTAGCGTAGATTTGGTTAGGATCCTCAATTGTACATTGCCTTTCGCTATTTTAGGGTTAAAAACTTTTCACTTTCTCTTTTGACCCGGGTTTTTCATTTTCACACAGAATAAAAAACCTTTAAGCGATCTTCTGCGGGCACTAAAAAAATAAAATTCCAATAGTTTTCTGCCCGGGTTCTGGGGGTATTTTTAAAGGTGAATCACCCTTTGTAATATATTTATAATTTTGATGATATTGTTGCTCATCAGCCTTGCTAAAAATTGGGTTGTAACAACGGGTTTAAAATCAAAGAGATGGGCGAAAAAGCTTTTACATTGTTCGGTTTTCTGTTTTATCTGATAACAGTTTGTATTCGTTAAAAGTTTGGTTTTATGACAGTTGTTTTTTAATTTCTCCTTGAAAAATATGGGGCATGCGTTTTTAACAATCAAAATTAAAGGGGAAAGGAAAAAACGATTTCCTCGCCCCTTTACGGCTACAACCTTTTTTGCCGTCTTTAAATATCCCTTTAGCGCCCTTTCCCATGTTTTAGTGCTTCTTCATTTTCGATTCCTTGAAACGAAGATCGCCTTTTATTCCCCGGGTTGCCATAGAACGAATAGGTTAAAAAAATGTCTGCATGTTTTAAAGAAATATTTTGCCCCTAAGTTTTAAAAGAAATTTTCTTTCAAATTTCCCGCCCCAAAAATTTTTGGACCCTGTCCGTTTTTTGGGTTTTTGGGGCATCGAGTTTCTATTTTGAAAGTAAAGGGCCCCGCAGAGCCTGGCCAATACTTTTTTTATCTGCTCCTAGGTTCCCGGAAAAATTTTCCCGTAAGAAAATTTTATCTGCATCAATAGTAGATGGAAATTTTTTGGAAAAGTAATATTCCGGTTTTTTTCCCCTTCCCCCAAAGGGTTTTTCAGTTTTTTAAGCGGGCAAGAATCGAGCCCTATGCATGTAAATTTTTTTTTTTAAAACAAAATAAAAAAATTAATTATTAAAGAAAAAATGGAGGCAATTTAAAAAAAGTTATGATGTTTTTTTATGTGGAAAACGACAGAGTGTTCCCCTTTGGGGGCGGCATCGCTGGGGGGTTCATTTTCCTGAAAGAATTAGGGGAAAACGGGGGGACCTTACCAACAAGTCGGTTAAATTACCCGAAATTAAAGGGGCGTCATTTAACCCAAAAATTTGGCCAAAAACTCCCGAAAATTTTTAGCCCTAATTTTTTTGAAAATAAAAAAATGACCAAAATTTTTTTTTTGAGGAAACGACCCCGGGCAACCCTTTTTCAGCTTACAACTAAAAAAAAAAACCCCCAAAAATTTTTTGCCCTTGGGGTTTAATTAGAAAAAGACTCAGTGTGGGAAAATTCAAAAAGCCTTGGCCTTGTTAGGCCAAATTAAGGGGGGAGGCAGTTGTAAATTCAAAAAAACTGCAAGAACTCCCAAAGATAACCCAAAAAAAAAACATGGAACTTAAAGAATTAAATCAATCCCGGGTGAATTTTAAAAAATGTAATAGAAGCCGAATCCTTTTTTTAGAAGAAAAAAGGTTTAAAAACTATACACGACTCGCCGCTCCCTGCGGAAAAAATAGCGGCCCCTTTTGTCTTTAAGAAAAACCCTCAGAGGCGAATTAAAAAACAATTTTTGCAAAAATAGGTGAATAGATGAGATATAAAAAGAGAAAAAGAAAAAAACTCGTTGAGGCTGATGACGCCAAAATTGGGCCTGATATTAAAGAAAGAATAACCCCCCGACTAAAAGATCTTTAAAAAGAGAGATCAGCAAAATAGAAGTGTGACTTTCAACCGAGGCCCAAAATTTCGAAAAACAAGTGACAGAATAAAAGAAAAAATTTGAAAAATTTTATATGAAGGCAAACGTAGCAAAAGAATACGAAAAGTTGTTTTGAGAGAAGGTTTTCACATTAGCAAGCGTTTTTAAGGCTTTAGGTTTGCAAAAAAGTACATGGTGATGGCTAAAATTTGGGCGGCGGTGGGCAAAAATTTATTCCCCGCCCCCATGGGCCCCACCTGATAAATCCCTGGGTAAAAAAAACAGCTTGATCATCTTGCGAGTTTTTAAAAAAATTAGCCGGTAAAGCTTTTAGACTCTTTAAGGGGTTTTTGGAGGTTTGTCAGTGGCTTTTGTCTCCCGAAAAACAAGTAGTTGGCTTTTATGGCCGGCATTAAGGGGGATTGTTCTCTTTAAAAATGGGTTAAAATTTTTGTAAGATAAAGCCCCAAAATAATCCTAGGCCCGTTAATCCAAGAACCAAACGCTTTTCTTTTCATATTTTAGGTCATCGCGAACAGAGGGGCCGCGAGCTTTCTTTAGTTTTAATGGCCTTTGGGGTTTGGATTTGGGAATTAGTGACTTATTTTTTTGGGGGGGGCCCTCTTGTTTTTTTCCCGCTTGCAATATTATGGCACAGAAAAATTTTGTTTTTTTTTGTCCAACCCTTTGTTTTTTTCCTTTAACCCGGGAATTTTATTGTTGTAAGGTTTTTTTTATTGTTCCCACCCGGAGGGTTTAGGTCAGAAAAGGGAGCTGTATAAAAAAAGTGCCAACAGAAAATCTATTTTTATCTTGCGTATTGTTAAAAAAAAATTTTTTTACCTTTTAATACTTGGGAAAGGGAAATCAAAGTAGAATTAATGGCCCTCCCCAAAAATTTTCTAAGTTTTTGTTTTTGTGATTCAAAGGGCCCGTAGAAGGGGTCAGTTATGCCCCGATCTTTCCTGTGTTGTGAACCTAGCAAACACCAAAGTAAGTACGAAAAGAGTCGTTTAATTTGTTCTATTCCCGCTTTAGTTAGGCCCCTTTGAAAAGGGGCTAAGGGTAAAAGTTGTCCATGTGTTTTATGCTCTTGTCTATGGGGGCCCTAGGTGAAAAAGTTGGGGCCTTTAAGAGAAAAATGTGTAAAGGGGGATTCAGGTAGTTATACTTTCTGTGCACGCCCCAAAAAAAAGGGGTTTTTAGACCCTGAATTTAAAGGGCCCAATTTTGTCTAAGTCTTTTCTTTATGTTTTTTATTGAATTCGTTAAGTTTCCCTTTTAAAAGGGCCCTTTTGTCTATTCGGTTTTTCCCGAAGGATTAAACCCGGTTTTTTCCCTTTGGGGGAAAAAGGGGCTTGCAGTTTTAGTCAAAATAGTTGAAGGTTTTTAAAAGAAATGAAATCTGTACCTGAACCCCAACCAAAAGGGTTAGGATGTTTTTAAATGATCGCATACGACACTCCCCAACCCGGTTTTATGCACAAAACACAGCAAATTTTTAATGGTTTGATTTAAAAATCCCTTTGGTGACTAAACACTTTTGCGATGTGTCTTTTTTAAAAGGGGGGGTTTAAAATATCGTTTAATGGGCGTACTCACCCTTTTTTGAAAGGTGTCCTCTGGGGTACAGAAATGGCGAGGGTGTCAGTTGTTATTTTTTTTAAAATTGTAGTGTGGCCCAACAGAAAAATTTTTATCAGGGATATTTGAATGCACTCCTTTTTAATTTGGGTTTTAAAAAAAGTTTTAAAAAAAAAACAACTCAAGACCGCCCTTCGTTTTTAAACATGTTTGGGTACCCCCTTTCGGGGGGCCCAAAAAGGTCGCGCTCTTTAAAAATTTTACAAAAAGTCGTATGGTTTAATTAACTAAAGCCAAGGGGGGAAAAATAAAATTACAAAATTTGAAAGGAGAAAAAAAACGGGCGTTAAACAAATTAAAAAATACCTGATGGGTTTTTACGGGGTTTTTCTCACTAAAAGAAGCAAAGAGTAAATTAGACATTATCTTTAAAAATTTAAAAATGCAAATCTAAAAAAAATATTAACATTCAAACCTGAAAAAAGCAAAATACGGTTTTGTTTGGGGAGCTAGTAAAAAAAATAGGTTTAAAAATAGCAAAACTACCCCCCTCTTAGTTTTTGGGGTTTGCCAGATGAAAAATCCCTTTTTGGGGGGGAAAATCCGCTCAAACTTGCTTAAAATTATTACTTAGTTCATTTGGCGAGCTAAAAGATGAAAAAATTATATGATGGAAGGCCCCCCCCAAATGTTTTAAGAGCCCCTTCCGTCAGGGAAAAATGAAAATTGGGGCTTATGAAATTATACAATTCCCCAAATTTTCAGTTTTAAAAATTTGTTTGTGGGAGGGTTGGAACTTTAATATAAAAATCAAAGACCCAAAAAAGGGAAAATCGTTTTAAAAGGGGATAACCTGCACATTGTTTTGGAAAAAAAAATAATAAGTTTTTACTAAAAAAAAATCGCGGGGGCCCGAAGAAACCCGGAGTTAATTTGGGGCCGTTTGGGGGTTTAAATTTAGAATTAAAAGACCCTTTCAGCGTTTCGGACTTTGAACAGAAGGTTTTGGGTAGGCACTTTTTTATGGGGTTTTTGAAAACTAAAGATGGTATTTTTAAAGCAAAAGAGGTTGGCGACGTAAAAAGTTTCTAAAAATAGAACCCGCCCGCGCAAACTGAAGGGAAATAATGTTGGTCAGTAGAAAATAAAAATAGTTCGAAAACCCGACCTCAAATGGCTTTTGAAAACCCTATTTGAAAAGGGAAATAAAAAATTTTAATTCATTTAACCCCTTTACATATTTTAGCCGTCAAAAACCCTTTCAGAAAAACATTTTAACTCTGGCCCCCCTTTTAATTTTAAGTCTTAAAGGGCCCGGCCCACAATAGTCGGAAAGAGATTGAAATAACGGTTATGGGGAAAAAAAAGTAATCTTTTTCAGAAAAAAAGAAAGGTTTTAAAAAATGCTCTACAAAAATTTCAGTTCATTCCGCAAATGAAATTAAAGGGGCCCGTTCACAATAATTTTGAAATTTCTGTCCCTTAAAAAAATAAGGAGAGGGATGGGGTTGTGGGCGTTAGTGACGTCCTTTTTAAAGGAATTCTAATTAGCTGGCAAAACTTAGACGTTGACAGTCTTAAAGTTACTGTCGTCATTCTTCACAATGGTGAGGATATTAAGGTCATAACAACAAGCAACAAAATCAATATTAGTCTAAATAGAAACAATCTTACAGCACTAAATTGGATTAATCTTACACATTTAGACCTTATAGGATTTTATTATACTGAACAAGTTTGGACAGAGAGCATGATAAAAACAATAATGGATTAGATTAAATTCTAGTATAAAACTATGGAGCAGTTAAACTTTATGACAAAAACTCCTCATTGCTCATTGATTTGTGGGCAGACTGGTTGTGGAAAAACAATATTTGTCCTCGACTATTACAAACAGTTTATCGCTATAATTTTAATCATATGTGACGCTGCACGCGAAAATCATGGATAAGTCGCAGCTGTAGTTTTGTGCTGCGCGCGGTTAAAGTGACTGGAGCTAAAATATCGATGTTGACATTTTTTAATATTTAGATTGTATGACGTTTTATCTGCTACGTTCTCAAGTATTATTAACAATACGACGTAAAAGTATTTTATTTTATATTTTTCTGTCGGGAATGATGGGAAACTGTGGGAAACAAGCGGACTCGTTTGCCCCACTTTCCAACACGATTTTATTCACCTCAGAGTCGCAAAGAGCGAATAACACCACAATCTGGTTGTAAACTGTCTACAAGCCCTACTTTTACACATTCCAACACCATGTCTGTGTGTTTATGCGTAGTAATTCTGATTTGATGTGCGATCACTGTGGTCAGAGCGACTTATCCATGATCAAATTTAACTGAAGCTGCATACACCATTGCTACAGATTTGTTCTCTGATTGTGAATTATTTTGGAAAGTAGCATACTTCTACTGTTAAAGTCTAAATTTTATTGCTCTCCGTCTTTTCATTGAAGCTCAGTAATTGCGAAAGTGAGTAACTGGAAGCGTGCTTTTCGAACACGGAACAACAATGGCGGCGTCGAAGCTGTCGAGCGAGCAGATCTCAAGGCTGCTGTCGGAAACGGCGAATTTCACCTCGCAGAACTGATTGAAGCAGTGACAGACTACTTTGGAGAAAAGAGGTAAACAGAGACAATAGAGAATCTGAAGTCGAAGATTTTAGTAGTGAGGATGAAGATGATCAACCTGTGCTGTGGAAAATGGGGCTGAACACGAACCACACTGAATTGGTAAGTGATCTGTTTACATTGTTCCACGAATGCTGTCGCTTCGGCATAAGTTTGTTGTTTTTTAAAGTTTGTGTATATGTATGGCGAACAGGAATTATTGTGATGAAGATATCACACATATTACTTGATTTCCGTGAATGATAGCTTAAGTGTCGAGTATGATTTAAAAAAAACAAGTGAAATACACTGATGCTGTGTTGATACTATTTTTAGTAACAGGCAACACTGTCAAGCCAAGGCCAGATTGGAAGTATGAAAAACATCACACTCAGATTATAGATAATTGTGGCACTTAATTTAAGGTGTTTGGAATGCTGTGCTATAAATCTCTTTAGAAAGGAGGAAATAGTGTATAATGCATTTCAGATGGACAGATGATGTACAGATGGGTAATACTAATAGGGTATAGTTTGTGGTTTTGTGAGGGGGGGGGGGGGGGGGGGGGAGGAGGGCTGTACACAAAATGCAGTTGTGTGTGTGTGTGTGAATGAAATGAATGAATGAATGTGTGTGTGTGTGTGTGTGTATGAATGAATGTGTGTGTGAATGAATGAATGTGTACCACGTGTGTGTGTGTGTGTGTGTGTGTGTGTGTGTGTGTGTGTGTGAATGAATGAATGTGTGTGTGTCACTGTGTGTGTGCGTGTGTGTGTGTGTGTGTGTGTGTGTGTGTTGTGAATGAATGATGTGTGTGTGTGTGTGTGTGTGTTTTGTAACTGGCAGGGGATGGGGAATGGGCGGGGGGAGGGGTGGGGGGTAGTTGTAAGGATGGGGGTAAGGCTGTAAGTCATTGTCAGTGTGTCACTGTGACTGTGTGTGTGTGTGTGTGTGTGTGTGTGTAGTGATTTCATTAGGGAAGGGGTGTGTGTGCTCAAAATCATTGTCGTTATGTCAGTTATGTGTTTGTGTGTGTGCAAGTATGTGTGTGTGTCACTGTGTGTGTTATTTCATGTGTGTGGTTTTTTTGAAGGAAAATGAGCCTTCCTATTTTCAGTTTCATTGAATGCAAAATATTGTTCTGTGTGTTTCAGCTGATGAGGCTGAGGGCTGTGTGATCGTCCACCAGTCGTTTTGAAAGCGGACCTCTGTGTGCTGAAGAGGGGATGGCTGCTTCAGTGCTAATGCAGGAAAGCAGATGCCAAGCTGTCTGTTGGGTTTTCCTGTTCTGCCAGCTGAATGACGGACAGCCTGCTATCTCCAGTTTGCACCTGAGGAGCTGACTGAACAGCCCACTACCCTACTGATGACTCCCCCATCATTTAACCCAAACTGGTCTCAGTGAACCAAGGCAGGAGTACTTGTTCAATGAGATCAGGGAGTTTGTGAACCCAGATAAGAGAGATCTGGTGTGCCCACAACCTCTCAGTCTCAAAACATCAGGAAGGTTACCCATCTCAGTTTCCACCTCCTTCCCCTGTCCATCAAAACCATCCACAGCCAGACTGCACCCCCCCACCTGCCAGGACTCCAGGCAGACCCAAAAAAATCAAAAGAGGACTTGGGTCAAGAAAAAAACAGACATGTGACTTTCAGTGCAAAAAAACACTCCATTCAAAAGGCCATTGTGCAGCTTCAAATGGGATTGTGCCATTGCTGTAATTGATTGTTGCAGCGGGTGGGGGGGGGGGGGGGGGGGTGCGCTAGGCTTGGGAGGGGGGTTGGGTGCTGGCAGTGTAAGACTGATTCTGAAACAAAGACAATAATTTCCCAAGGTTGAAAGTGTGTGATTGATTATTGTGAAAGTGTCATTTGGTGACAGTGCTATTATGGTGATGGTTTGTGATGTACTTAACTATCCTCAAAATTAACATTGAACTGACTCATCACAGAGGTGGCTCACAGATATAACTGTTTGTTTTAAAACTAACTTATGCAGATTAAGCACAGGTACCATAGATGTTTGCTGAAAATTTGAAGTGATTCTGACTTGTAGTTTTTTTTTTTACAATTTTTTTTGGTGAAAGTTTGAATGCAATGTGTCGCCCATCATTAAGCCCAGTAACCAATATTTTCAAATGAATTTTAATCAAAACAGCAATTAATTGGTGGAATTGAGTTTGTTAACTAGTTCTATGGGTCATTCTTGATATTATAGTACCAGTCTCATGCTTGGGAAAATTGAGTTAGGACTATTTGAATTTTACCAAACTTTAAATGAATTTTTCTCAAAACGGGGTCACCGATCACCTGGAGACTCAAACGCGTGTATCTCAGAAAGTAATAAAGATAATTGAAATCTGTTTTTTGTGTCTTGTTCAGAATGATCTCTTCTTTTAGATTAAATTTTAATCTCATTTTCTGAATTTTGACCCTTATCCATGATTTTCGCGTGCAGTGTCACATATTGTGATTTTCTGCCCAACACTTAATGGAACAAAGCATATCATGATAGAAGGTTTTATATGGACGGATGATGCATATTTTTAGTTAATCCCAGCAATAAATTGAGTGAGTGTTTAGAGCCTTTTATGACTGTTTGAAGGAACGCAGACACTATTTATTATAGATGACTGTTCGGCAGAAAGAGACATAGTTAAAAGAGAAACACTTTGTCAAAACTAGCTTTCAGTGGAAGGCATGCTAGGATAAGTGTGTGGATTTTATGCCAAAAATATAACTCAGTTTTAAAAGACTTTAGAGAACAGTTAAAGACTGTAGTTCTATTTCACATGAAAGACAGAGACTCATTTGAAGAATGTTTGCGCGAAAATGATGTTATTGAAAATGACAGGAAAAACATAGGATTAAACAAAAACTGAAATCTGAAAAGTTTAGTAAATTAGTATTGAAACGGATAACCCTACACAGTATGTTTGTTTGTAGGGTCGTTATTTTTGGTTACTTGTCAGAGAACAGGAATAGGCGGCTTTTAGGCCACTTTCGCCCAAAAACGTGGTGGAGGAGCAAGTGAGTCAGAATTGGTAAAATGCTGTGTGTGTCTGCCCGCCTCTCTGTCTGTCTGTCTGTCTCTCTCTCTTCTCTCTCTTCTCTGTCTGTCTGCCGGTAATTCTCTCTCTCTCTTCCGCCACAGGAAAAGGCGGCTTTTAGGCCACTTTCGCCAAAAACTCGGTGGTGAAGCAAGTGGGGTTGAACAGACATTTATCTGTTCTCTCTAGTATAGTAGTTATATTGTGCCTAGTGTTGCAAAGAGAAATCACTAGTATAGTAGTTATATTGTGCCTAGTGTTGCAAGAGAAATCACTAGTATAGTAGTTATATTGTGCCTAGTGTTGCAAAGAGAAATCACTAGTATAGTAGTTATATTGTGCCTAGTGTTGCAAAGAGAAATCACTAGTATAGTAGTTATATTGTGCCTAGTGTTGCAAAGAGAAATCACTAGTATAGTAGTTATATTGTGCCTAGTGTTGCAAAGAGAAATCACTAGTATAGTAGTTATATTGTGCCTAGTGTTGCAAAGAGAAATCACTAGTATAGTAGTTATATTGTGCCTAGTGTTGCAAAAGAGAAATCACTAGTATAGTAGTTATATTGTGCCTAGTGTTGCAAAGAGAAATCACTAGTATAGTAGTTATATTGTGCCTAGTGTTGCAAAGAGAAATCACTAGTATAGTAGTTATATTGTGCCTAGTGTTGCAAAGAGAAATCACTAGTATAGTAGTTATATTGTGCCTAGTGTTGCAAAGAGAACATCACTAGTATAGTAGTTATATTGTGCCTAGTGTTGCAAAGAGAAATCACTAGTATAGTAGTTATATTGTGCCTAGTGTTGCAAAGAGAAATCACTATGTATAGTAGTTATATTGTGCTAGTGTTGCAAAGAGAAATCACTAGTATAGTAGTTATATTGTGCCTAGTGTTGCAAAGAGAAATCACTAGTATAGTAGTTATATTGTGCCTAGTGTTGCAAAGAGAAATCACTAGTATAGTAGTTATATTTGTGCCTAGTGTTGCAAAGAGAAATCACTAGTATAGTAGTTATATTGTGCCTAGTGTTGCAAAGAGAAATCACTAGTATAGTTAGTTTATATTGTGCCTAGTGTTGCAAAGAGAAATCACTAGTATAGTAGTTATATTGTGCCTAGTGTTGCAAAGAGAAATCACTAGTATAGTAGTTATATTGTGCCTAGTGTTGCAAAGAGAAATCACTAGTATAGAACTTCAACAAAGAAAAAGCAGAAAAAAGCAAAAAAAAAAAAAAAAAAAAAAAAAAAAAGAAGAAAAAAAGAAAGAAGAAAAAGCAGGGAAAGAAGGGGGATAAAAGAATCAAGGGTGAAGCAAAATGAAGGAGAATGATCATATTGAAGATGTAATGTCTGTAATGTGTAATTGTGTTGTGCTTAGTGTTGTTACTGTTTTTTTTCCCCAACAGAATCAAGGGTGAAAGCAAAATGAAGGAGAATGATCATATTGAAGATGTAATGTCTGTAATGTGTAATTGTGTTGTGCTTAGTGTTGTTACTGTTTGTTCCCCTGGACAGAAGGATTTCCCCTCAGTGCTGACATCCCTTAAAGGGCCCCGTGTGGTGGGCTGGGCTGTGATGATAGCGAACTTTAAATTGAGTCTCAATCCCTGTCTGTCTGTCTGTGTCTGTCTGCTGGTGTGTGTAACGTTATTTCTCTCTGGAATTCGCCGCAGTACCATAGTGCCACAGGCTGAAGTATAGTGAGGAGGAAGGCTGCTGTCGTGCTGTCTGTCTGTCTGTCTGTGTCTGTCTGCTGGTGTGTGTGTAACGTTATTTCTCGCTGGAATTCGCCGCATTACCATAGTGCCACAGGCTGAAATATAGTGAGGAGGAAGGCTGCTGTCGCTGCTGTCTGTCTGTCTGTTTGTCTGTCTGTCTGTCTGTCTGTCTGTCTGTCTGTCTGTCTGTCTCTCGTTTTTTCCTGATGTATCTTTCAGTTTGTGTCTCTGTCGCTGATGTCTGTCTGTCCCTCGTTCTTTCCTGATGTATCTGTCAGTCTGTGTCTCTGTCGCTGATGTCTGTCTACCGCTGCTGTCTGTCTGTCTGTCTGTCTCTCGTTCTTTCCTGGTGTGCCTGTCAGTCTGTCTCTGTCGCTGCTGTTTGTCTGTCTGTCTGTCTGTCTGTCTGTCTCTCTGTCTGTCTGTCTGTCTGTCTGTCTCTCGTTCTTTCCTGGTGTGTCTTTCAGCCTCGGTCTCTATCTCTGGCTGTCAGTTTTACACTTTGCACTTTTCTTAAAAGACAATTTTTGTTTTCTGTCTGTCCGTTTACCTGTCTGTCTAGGGGGTTTCTCTCTGTCTGTCTGTCTCTGTTTCTCTGTTTCTCTCTCAGTTTCTCTTTCTGTTTCTCTCTGTCTCTCACTGTCTCTCTATCTCTGTCTGTCTGTTGTCTCTCTCCCTCTACCCACTCTCTTCCTCACCGAAACGAGAGAAGTGGATAATATAATATTCCCATGTCAAATGCGTGTTTCACCGCCACACCAAGCCGCCAACAAGCCAGGCCTCATTCAACTGGAACAGCAGACGTCCTATGACATCAGGAACTCCTTAATAACCTAAACATGCTGAAATCAACACCCACTCCCACCCCATCACACACACATTCACACACATGAACGGTGCGCGCGCGCGCGCGCACACACCACACACCACGCACACACACACACACACACACACACACACACACACACACACACACACACACACACACACACACACACACACACACACACACACAAGCAGCAATCAATTTCACAGGACATACACACTCGTGCCTCTCTCTCTCTCTCTCTCTCTCTCTCTCTCTCTCTCTCTCTCTCTCTGTCGATACATTTATCATTCCACTTCAGAGGGAGAGAGAAAGAGAGACAGACAGACAGACAGAAAAGCAGACGGGGGGGGGGGGGGGGGGGGGGGGGAGGGGGAAGTACATTTGGGAGTACGTGCTGTGCGTGCACCCATTTGAGTCGTGTGTGTGTGTGTGTGTGTGTGTGTGTGTGTGTGTGTGTGTGTGGTGCGTGCGCGTGTGTGTGTGCGTGTGTGCGTGTGTGTGTGTGTGTGTGTGTGTGTGTGTGTGTGTGCGTGCGTGCGTGCGTGCGTGCGTGCGTGCGTGCGTGCGTGCGTGCGTGCGCGTGCGCGCGCGTGTGTGTGTGGGGGTGTGTGCGTGCGTGCGTGCGTGCGTGTGTGTGTGTGTGTGTGTGTGTGTGTGTGTGTGTGTGTGTGTGTGTGTGTGTGTGTGTGCGAAAGAGAGAGAAAAGACGTGGTAAGGCAGTGGATGACTCGGGAGGTTGGAGATACTGTCTCATGCTGTAAGCTACTTTGATTTGTCCTACAGTGGGAGATGTCGTCTCATGCTGTAAGTTACTTTGATTTGTCCTACAGTGGGAGATACCGTCTCATGCTGTAAGCTACTTTGATTTGTCCTACAGTGGGAGATACCGTCTCATGCTGTAAGCTACTTTGATTTGTCCTACAGTGGGAGATACCGTCTCATGCTGTAAGTTACTTTGATTTGTCCTACAGTGGGAGATATCGTCTCATGCTGTAAGCTACTTTGATTTGTCCTACAGTG
>CM031610.1:84526262-84561262 GCA_018398815.1 Conus ventricosus | reverse complement strand
TTGTGTTGTGTGTGTGTGTGTGTGTGTTGTGTGTGTGTGTGTGTGTGTGTGTGTGTGTGTGGGTGGTGTGGTGTGGTGTGGTGTGGTGTGTGTGTGTGTGGTGTGGTGTGGTGTGGTGTGTGTGTGTGGTGTGATGTGGTGTGGTGGTATGTGTATGTGTGTGTGTGGTGTGGTGTGCTGTGTGCTGTGTGTGTGTGTGTGTGTGTGTGTGTGTGTGTGTGTGTGTGTGTGTGTGTGTGTGTGTGTATGTGTGCATGTGTGTGTGTGTGTGTGTGTGTGTGTGTGTGTGTGTGTGTGTGTGTGTGTGTGTGATGTTTTAGAGGGGTCAGATGTGTCGGTCCAGTGTGCTGGCTTTGGCCATCAAGTACGCTGACCAGCTGTGTGTGTTTGATGTTACAGGAGGGTCAGATGTGTCGGTCCAGTGTGCTGGCCCTGGCCATCAAGTACGCTGACCAGCTGCAGACCCACCTGCCACACGTGCTGGACAGTCTGGAGGAGCTGTGGGAACTGGCGCACTCCGCTGTCCACTACACTGTAAGGCATCACCCCCCCCCCCCCTGCACCCCTGTCTGTCTATCTGTCTGTCTGCCCGTCTTTGACTGTCGGTCTGTTTCTCTCTCTGTGTTTGTCTCTCTGTCTGTCCGTCTCTCTGTCTGTCCACCCGTCCGTCTGCCTGTCCGTCTCTGTCTCTCTGTCCGTCTCTCTGTCTGTCCACACGTCCGTCTGTCTGTCCGTCTCTGTCTGTCTGTCCGTCTCTCTGTCTGTCCACCCGTCCGTCTGTCTGTCCGTCTCTGTCTGTCTGTCGGTCTCTCTGTCTATCCACCCGTCCGTCTGTCTGTCCGTCTCTGTCTGTCTCTCTGTCTGTCCGCCTCTGTCTGTCCGTCTCTCTGTCTGTCCATCCTTCCGTCTGTCTGTCTGTCTGTCCATCTTTCTGTGTGTCTGTCAGTCCGCCTGTCTGTCCGACTGTCTCTCTGTCCGTCCGTCCGTCCGTCTGTCTCCCTGTCTCTCTGTCTGTCAGTCCGTCTCTCTGTTTGTATGTCTTTCTGTCTGTCTGCCTATCTGTCTGTCTGTCCGTCTCTCTGTCTGTCTGCTTATCTGTCTGTCTGCCGTCTCTCTGTCTTTCTTTCTGTCTGTCCCTCTGCCTGTACTTCTGTCTGTCTGTTCCTCTGTCTGTCTCGGTTTGAGAGGCTGGTTGCTTTCTCTCTCCCCTTCTCTCGGATTCATGTCTGAACAACGGGACGTAGCGTCGTGTGCTTTTCCCTGTCTCTGTCTGTCTGTCAGTTTGTCTATGTGTCTGTCTGTGTGTGTGTGTGTGTCTGTGTATGTGTGTGTGTGTGTGTGTGTCTGTCTGTCTCTCCCTCTCTCTATCTCTCCACAGTTTTTCTCTCGAATCAATAATCATGAACTTGTTCACAATGTAGGCATGTTTTTACAGTGTTGTTACTGAATTTACACATTAAATTTCTATAGTGATACGAATTGATTCTGTTTGTACTCAATACTACGGCACATGCATTAGAATTATGAAATTCAGAGTTCTCTCTCTCTGTCTGTCTGTCTCTCCCCCCCCCCCCCCCCCCCCCCCCCCCCCCCCCCCTCCACCCCCCCCCCACCTCACCACCTAACCACCTACCCCCCCTCCCCCCTCCCCCCCCCCCCCCCCCCACCCATCCTACCATCTCCATCACTATCTACTCTATCTATCTACTCTATCTATCTATCTATCTACCTACCTACCCACCTACCCACCTCCTAGCTAAATAACATCAGTCTCTTTCTCTCAATCTCTCCTTCTCTCTCCCTCCACCTGTCTATCTATCCATCTGTCTGTTTGTCTGTCTATCCATCTCTCTGTTCATCTATATCTCTATCTATTACCCACATATCTGTGTAAACACACACGTTGTTTGTAGTCCGTTCTGTCTGTCTGTCTATCCATCTATCTGTTCATCTCTATCTCTATCTATTTACCCACATATCTGTGTAAACACACCGTTGTTTGTAGTCCGTTCTGTCTGTCTGTATATCCATCTATCTGTTCATCTCTATCTCTATCTATTTACCCACATATCTGTGTAAACACACACGTTGTTTGTTGTCCTTTCTGTCTGTCTGTCTGTCTATCCATCTATCTGTTCATCTCTATCTCTATCTATTTACCCACATATCTGTGTAAACACACACGTTGTTTGTTGTCCTTTCTGTCTGTCTGTCTGTCTATCCATCTATCTGTTCATCTCTATCTCTATCTATTTACCCACATATCTGTGTAAACACACACGTTGTTTGTTGTCCTTTCTGTCTGTCTGTCTGTCTATCCATCTATCTGTTCATCTCTATCTCTATCTATTTACCCACATATCTGTGTAAACACACACGTTGTTTGTTGTCCTTTCTGTCTGTCTGTCTGTCTATCCATCTATCTGTTCATCTCTATCTCTATCTATTTACCTATATATCTGTGTAAACACACACGTTGTTTGTTGTAGTCGTGATCCTGCCTTTGGGGCCGGTTGGGCTGTAGACAGAACAGAGCGACTAGGCTTGACTTGGCTTCCAGTGGGGTGTACAAAGTGATACGCTTAGAGAGAGAGAGAGAGAGAGAGAGAGAGAGAGAGAGAGAGAGAGAGAGAGAGAGAGAGAGAGAGAGAGAGACAATACGCCAACAAGCATTAAGCATGCACGTGCCGTTACATAGTATACAGACATCTCCATCAGCTCTGTCTAGTTTTCATGTCCGTCTGTCACTGATTCTGTCGATGTGTGTGTGTGTGTGTGTGTGTGTGTGTGTGTGTGTGGTGTGCGGTGCGTGCGTGCGTGCGTGCGTGGTGTGTGTGTGTGTGTGTTGTGTGTGTGTGTGTGGGGTGTGTGTGTGTGTGTGTGTAAGGGGATGGGTGTGTGTGTGTGTGTGTGTGTGTTTTGTACTTAAATGACAGCAAGCTCACGTACCCATGGATACAAGTTTCTTTCTTTCTTTGTTTGCTCCCCCAAAACTGACTATGATTGGCCTCATTCAGACATTTTCCAACTCCGAAGTAATCAGTAAAGGTCACCCGGATCGAACGATGTTGGGAAATCTGCAAGGGGGGGGGGGGGGGTGGTTTATCTCTATTAGACTTCGCGTTCAGCGAGAGTTACCCCGCCGCTTTCATGGGGCAGATGGCGCTGGGGGGCACAGCTAAAGCAACGTTGTCCAATCAGTCAGCCTGGCGGTTCAACGTTGTCCAATCAATCAGCCTGGCGGTTCGATCTGAGAGAGAAGATGCCACAACAAGCAGCTCAAGCGGTCCAGTGCATTGCAGACTGTCGATATCCCGATCGTTGTTCTGGCGTGCACTTCAGATGAATCATTGGACTCTGTGTTGGTTTGTTGGGTGTCAACAAAAGGTTATTGACAAAATAAGCATTAATGATGAGAAGAAATGTGAGTACGACAAAGCCGAGACTTACAGCACGTTCTCAACTGACATCGCGGTTGACAGTTTTTGAGACTGCAGTCGAGTATTGGCAACAATAATAATGGAAATAGCAAGAATATTGGAGGGGGAAAATGGGTAATGAAGTACAGTAAATAAACATTCAGACAAACACAAACAAAATAGATAATAGAAAGGGAGGACAACACACAACGAAAATGAACGAAGACATGGGATAACTGTATGCATCCTTAAAATCATTCCAAGTAAGAGAATCAGATGACGTGCTAACAGGGCGTTTGCTTGACCCATAAAGTGAGAGGTCACTCTATTTGAGGTGGAAAGACAGGCGTTATCTTCCCTGATTTTTGTTTTTTTCCAAGAACAGATCTATAGAGCTCCAGCAGGCGAAATACGACGGCTTCCAACCAGTCGCATGGAAGTTTAGAATTTGGCGAATGACGTAGCTTGATATATATATATATATATATATATATATATATATATATATATATATATATATATATAATGATTATGTATAATGAAAAGAGACAGCGAAAGCATTTTACGACGTCGTTAAAAAAAATCATAGATTCTAATCCAACTTCTTTTCATCACAAATCCGCTTGCTAATCGATAGAAACAAAAGGATTTTTTGTTTGTGTTTTTAAGGGCTAAATGTCAAACGGAAAATCCTTTTAATTCTGTTTTGCAAGTATTTTCCCAAAGGACAAAAATACTAACGTCCCGGCGACTGGTTGGAGAATCGGTGGGAATTTCTACTTTCTGTACGCAACCTGATTCGGTCTGTTGATTTCGTCAAATGTCACTTTTCTGAGTTTCACAGACCTTTAAACTTGATTTAAACGGTCACACATCCTGCACATTCGGTCTCAGTGAAATGTTCCTACTTCAGCTTACGGAAAGGCCTGACTTTGGATATAGATTGCGTATCCGCCCACGACCACGCCAGAATAAAAGTTTGCGGGCATACACACGGACACACGCTCTCTCTCTCTCTCTCTCTCTCTCTCTCTCTCTCTCTCTCTCTCTCTCTCTCTCTCTCACACACACACCACACACACACACACAAATACACGCGCGCGCGCGCACACACACACATACACACACACACACACACACACACACACACACACACACACACACACACACACACACACACACACACACACACACACACACACATGCGTACGCACAGGCACGCACATACAGGCACAGACACACACACATACAGAGAGAGAGAGAAGAGAGAGAGAGAGAGAGAGGAGAGAAGGCAATATATAACCAGCAGTCTGTTTTGTCACAGTGGAGATACAGAACTGGCAAATAACGTAACTTGACCTCACTCCACCCTCGTCCCCCCCCCCCCCCCCCTACCGACCTCCCCACACATTTCTTCAGTATGCCCCCTTTCCCTTCCTCCTCCCCTACTTCCCTCCTCGTGCTCTCGGACCAGTTCCAGACCCGTGATTGAGGTGACAAGCCGTGATTGGGAAACTTAGGAGAACGGGAACGTGCAGAACGAAGAGCAGAGAGACGGGAGGGGGGGGGGGGGGGGGGGGGGGCTGAGGCGGGGGTGGGGGGGGGGGCTGAGGCGGGGGGTGGGGGTGGGAGTGGTAAGGGGGGGGAAGAAAAAGGGAAGGGAGAGGGGGGAAGGATGGAGGCGGGCCTATCGTGGCATGAGATGAGGAATATGACGACGAGGGTTGAGACATTGGCAGAGATGTATTAGCGAAAGTCGGAGTCGCTGTGTGTCTAGGAAGTCAGGAGTGGGAGGAGAGCTGGATGGGGGGGGGGGGGGGGGGGGGGGGGGGGGTGGTGGGGGGGGGGGGGGGGGGGCTGAGGGTCATTGTAGAGAAGGAAAAAGGAAGAAAAGGTGTGGGTGAGTTGTGAGGTGGACGGATGGGGAGGGAGGGTGGAGGTGGGGGGCTGCCTGTGTGATTGTTTCCATCGATTTTCTTGCATGTGAAGTGGAGGGGTGGGTGGTGGGGTGGTGGTGGTGGTGAGACAAATGTGGATGACGGTATTGGGTCTGGCGATTTGGAGGTGAAGAGTGTTTTTACCCCCTTCAGTCTCCCTCCCCCACCTCATCCCCCCATCCCCTCTCTCGCCCTCTATTGTATGTAGAAGAGTACAAAGCTTTGGAATACAGATTGGTGCAGGATTAACGTCTTCCCGTCGCCATTTCCCTTTTCCTGTCTCGTTCACTCTCTCTCTCTCTCTCTCTCTCTCTCTCTCTCTCTCTCTCTCTCTCTCTCTCTCTCTCTCTCCCTCTCTCTCTCCTCTCTCTCTCTCTCTGTCTGTTTGTCTGTCTCTCTGTCTCTCTGTCTGTCTGTCTCTGTCTCTCTCTCTGTCTCTCTGTCTCTCTCTTTCTGTCTGTCTCTCTCTTTCTGTCTGTCTCTCTCTGTCTGTCTGTCTCTGTGTCTCTCTGTCTCTCTGTCTCTCTGTCTGTCTGTCTGTCTCTCTGTCTCTCTGTCTGTGTGTCTGCCTGTCTGTCTGTCTCTGTCTCTGTGTCTCTGGGCTCTCCATCTCCTTCCTGGCTGACTTGCTCCTTCGTGCTCCTTCGCCTTGTCCTCGTTCGTTGTCTCTGTCTCCTCTCTTCCTCTTCGTTGTTTTGTCGTCGTCGTCGTCGTCGTCGTCGTCGTCGTCGTCGTCGTCGTCGTCGTTGTTGTTGTTTTTGTTGATCATCATCATCATCATGATCATGATCATGATCATCATCATCATCATCATCATCATCATCATCATCATCATCATCATCATCATCTTCTTCTTCTTCTTCTTCTTCTCTTCCTCCTTATCCCCCCCGCCCCTTCCTTCTTACGGTTGTTGTTGTTGTTCTTTTTCTTCTTCGTCCTCTTCTTGATGGTTTGTTGTTTTTTGTAGTTGTACTTGTTAATGTTGTTATTGTTGCTTATGCTCTTCTTCTTCTTCTTCTTCTTCTTCTTCTTCTTCTTCTTCTTCTTCTTCTTCCTCCTCCTCCTCCTCCTCCTCCTCCTCCTCCTCCTCCTCCTCCTCCTTCTCCTCCTCCTCCTCCCTCCTCCTCCTCCTCCTTCCTCCGCTTGTACCTGATGTTGTTGTTGTTGATGATGATGTTACTGTTCTTCTTTCCCCCTCTTCTTTCCTTTTTCCCTCTTCCTTTCACCTCTTGCTTCTTGTTGCTGTCGTAGTTTCTGTTCCATCTCCTCCTCGTCTTCCTCCTTCTTCTTCCGAACATTTCCTCTTCATTTTACTTTCTTCTTCTTTATCTCTCCTTTTCTCTTTACTCCTTTTCTTCTATCTTTTCCTCCTCCACATTGTAGTTCTCGTTATTGTTGTTCTTTCTTCTTTCTTTTTTGTTAGACTTTTCCTTCTTCTTCCTCCTGCAAGTCCTTTCATTTCTGCTGCTGCTGCTGTAGTCTCAGTCTACAGTGGTGGTGGTGTTCTCCATGTTGTAATCGCAGCACTGATTATTCTTCTTGTGTGTGTTTATGTTGTTGATCTCTGATGGTTTTGTTCTTCTTGGTCTTCCCATGATGTTGCCTGGTCCTCATGTTTCTTTCGTGTTGTTGCCTGGTCCTCATGTTTCTTTCGTGTTGTTGCCTGGTCCTCATGTTTCTTTCGTGTTGTTGCCTGGTCCTCATGTTTCTTTCGTGTTGTTGCCTGGTCCTCATGTTTCTTTCGTGCTGGTTCTTTCAGAGCTTCTTCACTTCAAAGTGTGTATCTGCTGATGGGTGTATGCGTTCCTATAATGACATTAACCTAACACACTGTAACACGATAGTTCAGTCTGTTCACTTCAAAGTGTGTATCTGCTGATGGGTGTATGCGTTCCTATAATAACACTAACCTAACACACTGTAGCACGATAGTTCAGTCTGCTCACTTCAAAGTGTGTATCTGCTGATGGGTGTATGCGTTCCGATAATGACACTAACCTAACACACTGTAACACGATAGTTCAGTCTGTTCACTTCAAAGTGTGTATCTGCTGATGGGTGTATGCATTCCTATAATGACACTAACCTAACACACTGTAACACGATAGTTCAGTCTGTTTACTTCAAAGTGTGTATCTGCTGATGGGTGTATGCATTCCTATAATGACACTAACCTAACACACTGTAACACGATAGTTCAGTCTGTTCACTTCAAAGTGTGTATCTGCTGATGGGTGTATGCGTTCCTATAATAACACTAACCTAACACACTGTAACACGATAGTTCAGTCTGTTCACTTCAAAGTGTGTATCTGCTGATGGGTGTACGCGTTCCTATAATGACACTAACCTAACACACTGTAATACGATAGTTCAGTCTGTTCACTTCAAAGTGTGTATCTACTGCTGGGTGTATGCATTCCTATAATGACACTAACCTAACACACTGTAACACGATAGTTCAGTCTGTTCACTTCAAAGTGTGTATCTGCTGATGGGTGTATGTGTTCCTATAATAACACTAACCTAACACACTGTAATACGATAGTTCAGTCAGTTCACTTCAAAGTGTGTATCTTCTGATGGGTGTATGCGTTCCTATAATAACACTAACCTAACACACTGTAACACGATAGTTCAGTCTGTTTACTTCAAAGTGTGTATCTGCTGATGGGTGTATGCATTCCTATAATGACACTAACCTAACACACTGTAACACGATAGTTCAGTCTGTTCACTTCAAAGTGTGTATCTGCTGATGGGTGTATGCGTTCCGATAATGACACTAACCTAACACACTGTAACACGATAGTTCAGTCTGTTCACTTCAAAGTGTGTATCTGCTGATGGGTGTATGCGTTCCGATAATGACACTAACCTAACACACTGTAATACGATAGTTCAGTCTGTTCACTTCAAAGTGTGTATCTACTGCTGGGTGTATGCATTCCTATAATGACACTAACCTAACACACTGTAACACGATAGTTCAGTCTGTTCACTTCAAAGTGTGTATCTGCTGATGGGTGTATGCGTTCCTATAATAACACTAACCTAACACACTGTAATACGATAGTTCAGTCTGTTCACTTCAAAGTGTGTATCTTCTGATGGGTGTATGCGTTCCTATAATAACACTAACCTAACACACTGTAACACGATAGTTCAGTCTGTTTACTTCAAAGTGTGTATCTGCTGATGGGTGTATGCATTCCTATAATGACACTAACCTAACACACTGTAACACGATAGTTCAGTCTGTTCACTTCAAAGTGTGTATCTGCTGATGGGTGTATGCGTTCCGATAATGACACTAACCTAACACACTGTAACACGATAGTTCAGTCTGTTCACTTCAAAGTGTGTATCTGCTGATGGGTGTATGCGTTCGATAATGACACTAACCTAACACACTGTAACACGATAGTTCAGTCTGTTCACTTCAAAGTGTGTATCTGCTGATGGGTGTATGCGTTCGATAATGACACTAACCTAACACACTGTAACACGATAGTTCAGTCTGTTCACTTCAAAGTTTGTATCTGCTGATGGGTGTATGCGTTCTATAATAACACTAACCGAACACACTGTAACACGATAGTTCAGTCTGTTCACTTCAAAGTGTGTATCTGCTGATGGGTGTATGCGTTCCGATAATGACACTAACCTAACACACTGTAACACGATAGTTCAGTCTGTTTACTTCAAAGTGTGTATCTGCTGATGCATGTATGCGTTCCGATAATGACACTAACCTAACACACTGTAACACGATAGTTCAGTCTGTTCACTTCAAAGTGTGTATCTGCTGATGGGTGTATGCGTTCCGATAATGACACTAACCTAACACACTGTAACACGATAGTTCATCTGTTCACTTCAAAGTGTGTATCTGCTTATGGGTGTATGCGTTCCTATAATGACACTAACCTAACACACGGTAACACGATAGTTCAGTTTGCAGATGTTGCCTTGTATTATTAATTTGAATTTCAAACTTCACGCCATAAAAGAACATAACTGTCTCAAAGAAACGAATAAGTGTCTTTACAAATAAACGTTTCTGGCACTGGAAAGCTTGTGCCAGAAACACGTGTAGAGACACTCACTCGTCTTTTCGACTCTTTGAAGTTTTAATTCAAGTAATGAATGTCATGTTTACAGAAAATATAAAGTCGTGTTCAAACGAGAAAAGTTTATTTACTAATTTCCCGATTTATACATTTACCGACTGATTGAATTTTGAAAGCAGCAGTCGTAAACTGCCGCATATTATTAACAAGCTGTCCATTGCCAGGAACAGTGGTTTGATCATTTCTGATGACGAACAGGACGATGAGAGTCATGCTTTCACGGTTAGTTAGGCAGCCTTTGTTTGTGGAATTTTATTATGGCGTTATTGAAACAGTCACCAGTCGTTAATAGAAAGGTAGCTAAACTTATGACAGTGTTTTTTAAACATCATCACCACTGCCACATTAGGTGAAAGTTCAAGGAGAAAAACAACAACATAACGGCACCACCACTTTGCTTCTAAGTCTAGCCATACAGAAGGAGCGCCCTTTGGATTTATAATACTCTTAATAAACTGGAGAACAGGAAGAGGAAGATGATCAAAGTGAAAGAGAAGAAAACGGAGGGAAAAGAAAAAGAAGAAAATGGCAATGGAGATGAAGATGACAAAGATGACGGCAAACAGCAAAATGAAGAATCACTGTCACTTTCTGTTGGGACCACATTGTGGCATTTGCTTCATGGCGTCCACCTGTCGTGTCCAGCTGTGGTGATTAACACAATCACCACAGCTGGACACGACAGGTGGACGCCATGTCCAATTCACCCCCAGATGCAGGTGACGGGAGATGAGATCAGCCGACGAGAGGCGTCTCCTGGGTGTGAGGGTGGAAGTGGAGGTGTGAGGGTGGAACAGGGGGTGTGAGGGTGGAACAGGGGGTGTGAGGGTGGAACAGGGGGTGTGAGGGTGGAACAGGGGGTGTGAGGGTGGAACAGGGGGTGTGAGGGTGGAACAGGGGGTGTGAGGGCGGAATGCAGCGCACTGACCCCCGTCACCTGTGTGCTGACGATGTTCTCTCTTCACAGGGTCACTTTGGGTTTCCTCAAGGAGGGGTTACTGCGTGCGCGGTATTCCATTGAAACCGGCCCACATCGGCAAAAATGCAAGACCCACGTACATTGAGAATCAGATAAAGAGATGACTGTGAACGTAGCTTCTCTGCCTTTCCACGGAACTATAGTGTGTATGTGGCAGCAAAATGAGAGAGAGAAAGGATGACAAAGGAATACCTTTATAGGCAGTCTGGTACTTCAACGGCATGTACAGAGCATGCGTCCTTGTGCACACATTGTACACCAGCAGCCACAATACAGCAGCTAAGTATAGGTATTCTTGTGTAGCAACATCGATACTGACAATTTGAAAACACATGTAGAAACAGAAGACAGACTGGCGAACACATGCACAGATGCACACTCTGTTCATCTCTCAGACAGGCAAATAAATGCATACATGTACACTCTTTCTGTTCCTCATTATCTAACACACATACACACACTCACTCACTTACACACACACACACACACACACACACACACACACACACACACACACACACACACACACACACACACACACACACACACACACACACACACACACACCCTTACGCACGCACAGACACACAAACACACAAACACACACACACACACACACACACACACACACACACACACACACACACACACACACAAGCACGTGTGTACGCGCACACACACACACACACACACAGACACACACACACACACACACACACACACACACACACACACACACACACACACACACACACACACACACCACACACACAACACACACACACATACACACAATATCGAGGACAATGCTTTCAAGCAAATTTATTGAGTACATTGTACTTGACCCAAATATGCACCACACAGAAAGCATCTGATTATCAAGCAGATCTTATCCTTCTTTTTCCGCTACTTTACCACCCTTACATCTGTCAAGTCACGAGAACGCTGCTTTATACAAGTGTGCTTCAGGCTCCTCCAGCTTTTCCAAGGCCTGGGTCTGTGAAAATGTCTGTCTGTGCTGTAATGCTGCCAGTCCACTCTGTGAAAATGTCTGTGCTGTAATGCTGCCAGTCCACTCTGTGAAAATGTCTGTGCTGTAATGCTGCCAGTCCACTCTGTGAAAATGTCTGTCTGTGCTGTAATGCTGCCAGTCCTCTCTGTGAAAATGTCTGTGCTGTAATGCTGCCAGTCCTCTCTGTGAAAATGTCTGTGCTGTAATGCTGCCAGTCCACTCTGTAAACATGTCTGTCTGTGCTGTAATGCTGTCAGTCCACTCTGTAAACATGTCTGTGCTGTAATGCTGCCAGTCCTCTCTGTGAAAATGTCTGTGCTGTAATGCTGCCAGTCCTCTCTGTGAAAATGTCTGTGCTGTAATGCTGCCAGTCCACTCTGTAAACATGTCTGTGCTGTAATGCTGCCAGTCCTCTCTGTGAAAATGTCTGTGCTGTAATGCTGCCAGTCCACTCTGTGAAAATGTCTGTGCTGTAATGCTGCCAGTCCACTCTGTGAAAATGTCTGTGCTGTAATGCTGCCAGTCCACTCTGTGAAAATGTCTGTACTGTAATGCTGCCAGTCCTCTCTGTGAAAATGTCTGTGCTGTAATGCTGCCAGTCCACTCTGTGAAAATGTCTGTGCTGTAATGCTGCCAGTCCACTCTGTGAAAATGTCTGTGCTGTAATGCTGCCAGTCCACTCTGTGAAAATGTCTGTGCTGTAATGCTGCCAGTCCTCTCTGTGAAAATGTCTGTGCTGTAATGCTGCCAGTCCTCTCTGTGAAAATGTCTGTGCTGTAATGCTGCCAGTCCACTCTGTAAACATGTCTGTCTGTGCTGTAATGCTGCCAGTCCTCTCTGTGAAAATGTCTGTGCTGTAATGCTGCCAGTCCACTCTGTGAAAATGTCTGTCTGTGCTGTAATGCTGCCAGTCCACTCTGTGAAAATGTCTGTCTGTGCTGTAATGCTGCCAGTCCACTCTGTGCAAATGTCTGTGCTGTAATGCTGCCAGTCCACTCTTTGTCTGTGCCTACTATCTCCAGTACTTTTAACATCTTTCTGGAGAAAATCATGCAAGAGACCGTCGAAGAACATCACACCTCCATCAGCATTGGCGGCAGGCCGGTCTGCAACCTTCTTTTCGCAGATGATATCGACCTCATGGGGGGCAGCAACACGGAGCTCCAGGATCTGACAAACAGACTTGTCACAAGAGCAAGTGCCTACGGCATGGAGGTCAGCACAGAGAAGTAAAAGGTCATGGTCAACAGCACGACTAACAGCAGTGCCAACATAACCATGAATGGTGAGCCCCTGGAAGAAATGACCAGCTTCAGGTACTTGGGAGCAACCCTGTCCAAAGATGGCACCTGCACAGCAGAAATCCGAATCAGGATCAACTCTGCATCAGCAGCGATGGCCAGACTGAACAGGGTGTGGAAGAGCAACATCAAATTCCACACAAAATTCCGGCTCTACAAGTCACCAGTGGTCTCCATCCTGCTATATGGCTGCGAGACATGGACACTGATGGCCGAAAAAGAAAGAAGAATCCAGGCGTTTGAGACCAGGTGCCTGAGGAAACTGCTCCGCATCTCCTACAAAGAACACAAGACCAATGATTATGTGCGGAAACTGGTCACCAACCTAGTCGGACCCCACAACCACTTCTGGCAACCGTCAAACGACGGAAGATGGCATGGTTTGGCCACGTCATTCGTCACAACACCCTCTCCAAAACCATCCTTCCAGGTACCGTTGAAGGAGGGCACAGACGAGGACGGCAGAGAAGAGTTGGTCCGAAAATATAAAGGACTGGACCAAAATGACCATGTCAGATCTCCTCACGACAGCTACAAACAGAAGAGCCTGGAGAGAAACGGTGGCTGCCTCATCACGTCCTCCAACGACCCCAGCGGTCAGGGGAAGGACTGACTGACTGACTGATGTCGGCAGATTTTAGTACAGTCAGTGGTGCTGCTTGATGGTTTGGTGCACTTGTTCATGGGTGATGTGGTCAGTGTCAGTGTTTTTCAGTAATACCTCAGTTTGATAGCGTGGATTCTTTTTATCCAGATCTGCTGTGAAAGTCCATGTCTTGCATGCATTCAGGCAGGTGACATGCCACTGCATGCACGATCCTCATCTGGTGTTTCATGGCGCTGTGACAGATCTTCCAAACACATTTCAATCTGGACAGTGCTGATATTGTCTTTGGTGTCTCTGGGAGGATTTTTGGTTTAGATTTCTCATTGTTAATGTAATGATACTTGCTGGTTTGATGCAAAATCGACGGTGGTGTTATGGTAGTTTGGATTTTCATTACTAATGATACTTGCTGGTTTGATGCAAAATCACGGTGGTGTTATGGGTGGCCATGGGTCTTCTCAGCGCTGATTTCCATGACACATCTGGTTGATGTTTCGCCCAGTCTTTTTGCCATTGTTTGTTCACCCTTGGCAGGCCATCGATGGTCATTATAAATAAGAGTTTTATGATGGGTCTTCCTTCAGTGCTGACTGTGTAGACATGATCTTCAAGAGCATCAGTCATGATGTATTCCGGGAGTATGTTGAAAAGTGTGGAGACTCAAGACAATCTTCAGGAAGCGTGGAGATTGAAGGCAATCTTGGCGAACTGCAACTTTGCAACAGCATCCTATATGAGCACTGCACTGACTGCTCTGAATTACAGTTACTTAGTGGTGTTGTTTTGCTTTTTCTCGATGTTGAATTTGTTCATTGGGTTTGTGATGCCTCCTTTATGACTCTGTCGAATGCCTTCTGAAGTCTTTGAAGACATGGTTAGAAGTCGCTCTGCTGTTGGTGGTGCTTTCGCCAAGGGTACACACGCCATGCAGATCTGTTCGATGGCAGTTCTTTTTCTGACTCCAGCTTGCAGGGATGTTGTCAGTGCCTGCAGCCATACCACATCCAGAGACTTCACTTCTGCTGTCACTTCCTAAGGATGACTCATGTGATCGGTCCTGAAGTAGTGTCAGTCTTTGATCTCTTTGGCTGTGTGCTCCACCTTTTTTCTGATGTCTGGCCTCCCGTCTTAGCCAGTCACGTCTTGTCGCAAAAGCATTCTGTTTTGTCAAGTCTTTAACATCCTCAAAAGTTTGCTTTACCACATTTAAAGCTTTCTTTGTGTTATGTTGTCTAGGTTTTTTTAAAAATAATCTCAATGTCCTTACACTAGTTATTTGATCCAGCTTTTCTTTGCATCTTGATGTCATGACCGATCCTCTGTTTTGCTGTATGACGATCCCCTTTTTTGATGTTATGACCGATCCTCTTGTTTTGATGTCATGACCGAGTCCACTTGTTTTGATGTCATGACCGATCCTCTTGATGGTCATGACCGATCCTCTTGATGTCATGACCGATCCTCTTGTTTTGATGTCATGACCGATCCTCTTGTGTCATGACCGATCCTCTTGATGTCATGACCGATCCTCTATTTTGATGTCATGACGATCCTCTTGATGTCATGACCGATCCTCTTGATTCATGACGATCCTCTTGATGTCATGACCGATCCTCTTTTTTGATGTCATGACCGATTCCTCTTGATGCATGACCGATCCTCTTGATGTCATGAGCGATCCTCTGATGTCATGACCTACCTCTTGTTTTGATGTCATGACCGATCCTCCTGTTTGATGTCATGACCGATCCTCTTGATGTCATGACCGACCTCTTGATGCATGACGATCCTCTTGTTTTGATGTCATGACCGATCTCTGGTTTTGATGTCATGACCGATCCTCTTATGTCATGACCTATCCTCTTGATGTCATACCGATCCTCTTTTTTGATGTCATGACCGATCCTCTGGATGTCATGACCGATCCTCTTGATGTCATGACCGATCCTCTTGTTTGATGTCATGACCGATCCTCTTGGTTTGATGTCATGACCGATCCTCTTGATGTCATGACCGATCCTCTTGATGTCATGACCGATCCTCTTGTTTTGATGTCATGACCGATCCTCTTGTTTTGATGTCATGACCGATCCTCTTGTTTGATGCCATGACCGATCCTCTTGATGTCATGACTGATCCTCTTGTTTTCGATGTCAGGACCGATCCTCTTGTTGTCATGACCGATCCTCTTGTGTTGATGTCATGACCGATCCTCTTGTTTTGATGTCATGACCGATCCTCTTGTTTTGATGTCATGGACCGATCCTCTTGATGTCATGACCGATCCTCTTGTTTGATGTCATGACCGATCCTCTTGTTTTGATGTCATGATCCATCCTCTTGTTTTGATGAATGACCGATCTTCTTGTTTTGATGTCATGACCGATCCTCTTGTTTTGATGTCATGACCGATCCTCTTGATGGTCATGACCGATCCTCTTGTTTTGATGTCAGGACCGATCCTCTTGTTTGGATGTCATGACCGATCCTCTTGATGTCATGACCGATCCTCTTGTTTTGATGTCATGACCGATCCTCTTGATGTCATGACCGATCCTCGTGTTTTGATGTCATGACCGATCCTCTTGTTTTGATGTCATGACCAATCCTCTTGATGTCATGACCAATCCTCTTGATGTCATGACCGATCCTCTTGTTTTGATGTCATGACCGATCCTCTTGTTTTGATGTCATGACCGATCCTCTTGTTTTGATGTCATGACCGATCCTCTTGTTTTGATGTCATGACCGATCCTCTTGTTTTGATGTCATGACCGATCCTCTTGTTTTGATGTCATGACCGATCCTCTTGTTTTGATGTCATGACCGATCCTCTTGTTTTGATGTCATGACCGATCCTCTTGTTTTGATGTCATGACCGATCCTCTTGTTTTGATGTCATGACCGATCCTCTTGTTTTGATGTCATGACCGATCCTCTTGTTTTGATGTCATGACCGATCCTCTTGTTTTGATGTCATGACCGATCCTCTTGTTTTGATGTCATGACCGATCCTCTTGTTTTGATGTCATGACCGATCCTCTTGTTTTGATGTCATGACCGATCCTCTTGTTTTGATGTCATGACCGATCCTCTTGTTTTGATGTCATGACCGATCCTCTTGTTTTGATGTCATGACCGATCCTCTTGTTTTGATGTCATGACCGATCCTCTTGTTTTGATGTCATGACCGATCCTCTTGTTTTGATGTCATGACCGATCCTCTTGTTTTGATGTCATGACCGATCCTCTTGTTCATAGTGCTGTGTTTTTCCTCCCTCTCTCACTCCTCTTGTGAAGTGTTAAGCTCCTTTTGGTGTCACACATCTCCAAACATTGCTTTGGATCCATGGCTTGGGTTTCGTGAGGCTTCAAGATCTTCTTCAAGGAGTTGTAATGGAGTCAAACTTTCTCCTTTGCTGCTGGGAATTATTCAACATGTCAGGATCTTTCAGTCCTTTAAGATTAAATTTGAGAGGGCTTAAAAAATTGTTTGTTCTTCAACCGTTCTTTGAAGTTTATCTTGACAAGGTCGTGGTAACTGTTAAGGTCAGCTCCTCGAAATCTCCACGTTTTAGTTTCTATTGATGAAGCTAGTAAATCATCGGCTGTGATAAACGCACTCCTGTGTTGACAGCTATGAAGCATAAAGCTTGCTGCATATTTCTGATCAGCAGTATGTATCAAGTGAACCTGTCAGATCATGAACACGTTCAGTGAGAACGATCTTTCTGTATTTTCTGCTACTTTTTGTAACGACTCCAGTCAGCTCCTTGTGGGATAAAAGGAAAACATTCCATGGCACACGGTTTTTGTTGGTGGATGGAGTTCTGGTGCTACAATACAGTACGGTGGAAAGTGCAGTAAGGAAGACCGATGATCGCATACTGTGGTGTGGTGTTTTGGAAAACTGGATCAAAGGACAATGCTCAAAGGAAAGTACTCAAAGGAAAGTGCTCAAAGGAAAGTGCTCAAAGGAAAGTACTCAAAGGAAAGTACTCAAAGGAAAGTGCTCAAAGGATAGTACTCAAAGGACAGTGCTCAAAGGAAAGTGCTCAAAGGATAGTACTCAAAGGACAGTGCTCAAAGGAAAGTGCTCAAAGGATAGTACTCAAAGGACAGTGCTCAAAGGAAAGGGCTCAAAGGAAAGTGCTCAAAGGATAGTACTCAAAGGACAGTGCTCAAAGGAAAGTGCTCAAGGATAGTGCTCAAAGGAAAGTGCTCAAAGGAAAGTGCTCAAAGGATAGTGCTCAAAGGACAGTGCTCAAAGGAGAGTGCTCAAAGGATATAGCTCAAAGGAAAGTGCTCAAAGGATAGTGCTCAAAGGAAAGTGCTCAAAGGATAGTGCTCAAAGGATAGTGCTCAAAGGATAGTGCTCAAAGGAAAGTGCTCAAAGGATAGTGCTCAAAGGATAGTGCTCAAAGGAGAGTGCTCAAAGGATATAGCTCAAAGGATAGTGCTCAAAGGATAGTGCTCAAAGGAAAGTGCTCAAAGGATAGTGCTCAAAGGATAGTGCTCAAAGGAAGGTGGTTTCGTGTAGTAATCGAGAGAAACTCCGGTGTCATGGTTGGAGATTGGCAAGGGGCAGGCTTTCTCGATCCCGCTCCACGAGGCCTGAAATGGCGGTCTGACTGCAGTTTGTCGGATATAAAATGGCAGACCATGATCCAATGTGCAGCACATACCAGGCCCTGGTAAAAGAATCCACGGCATTTAGGGATTGTCCATTCTCGTGGTACATTTCGGTGGGGAAAACCCACTTTGTGGGGGGACCATAAAACAAAACAAAACAAAACAAAAAGGAAAAGAAAAAGAAAAACAACAACAACAGAAACACACACAACAACAACAACAATAACAACAACACACACACACACACACACACACACACACCACACACACACACACACACACACACACACACACACACACACACACTTAATTGGCTAAAAGTTAGAAAGGTTCCTGTGCAAGAGATAAAAGATGCAGCTCATAAAGAAATGTGCAGTACAAAAATAAAGGCAGAGTTACAGCGCAAGCAAAAAGACAATACTGGTCACAGGTCTGTCTAAATGAAGTATCTGACTGTAAAGACTTGAAAAAGGTGTGGATAAGGTGAAAGAAATGAAATCGAGCATTAAACTCCAAGATTACCCAATCAAAACAACAAGTAAAGAATTTCTATCTCCCAAAGAAAAGGCTGAGGAATTTGCATCTATTTACGTTAAAACATGTTGTATGGAATGTTTGCCTAATGAGCAAAAGTCGTTTAGATTGAAAGAAGAAAATACTGATAACTATAGAGATCCTGTACCAAACAACAATAGTACTATAAATGTATCAATATCTTTACAGGAAGTCAGGAATGCTATCCGTCTGTTGGGAAATAAAAGGTTTCGGTTGGTTTGGATGGGATTTCTTACACTATGTTAAACCATTTACCAGAGAACTGGATAGTCATTTTATATAAATTATTTAACAAATGTTGGGAATGTGGACAAATTCCCGATATATGGAAGACGTCTATTGTGACTCCTATTCTAAAGCAGGGCAAGCCTCGGTCTGAGACGTCAAAGCTATAGACCCATTTCAGTCACGTCTCATACTGGAAAAGTCATGGAAAAAATAGTAAATTTCAGAATGGCCTATTACTGTGATAAAAATGATGTATTTTCTTCACATCAATCTGGATTTAGAAAAGGACGAAGTACAATTGATCACCAGACACGACTAACTACTCAAATTAAGAAACAGTTTTCTAAACGTAAAAGTGTCCTTGCTTCCTTCTTTGATCTTACTAAAGCTTACGATAGAGTGTGGTACAGCCGATTATTATATAAATTAAAACAAATTGGTCTTTCTGGTCACGTCTACAATTATGTGAAATCCTTTTTAAGTGGGAGACACATAATGACCAAAGTTGGTGTGACTTTATCATCCTTAAGATCTATAAATATGGGAATTCCACAAGGTTCTATAATCTCCCCATTGTTATTCAACGTAATGCTATATGACTTATATACATGTTTTTCATCATTACCAAGGTAGCTCAATATGCTGATGACACTGCAATATGGATTAATGTATCTTTAAAGAAAAGAACAAAGTTACATCACATAAATTATATTCAGAAGCTCTTTCAGCACTAGCTGGATAAATTAACTAGTTATATGCATTTGAATGGCTTTCAATTCTCTGTTGAAAAGACACATTTGGTTCTCTTTAACAATGGATATAACCCAAGTAACCTGCCTACATTCTTTCTAGGAGGACGGGAAATTATTTATAAACTTGAAGTAAAATTTTTAGGTGTCCTACTTACACCAAAACTAAACTGGAAAAAACATATTGACTCAATTGTTACTAAAGCAGTTAAAAGTTTGAATTTTCTAAAAATTGTCAGTCACTCTCCATGGGGACAGGATCCCAAAGTTTTGTTGCATTTAGCAACCAGTCTTGTACGATCAAGATTGACTTACGGACAGGAAGTATTCTTTTCTGCTTCGCGATCGCATTTAAAGAAACTTCAAAGAATTGACAGTAAAGCTGTAAAGTTGGCCCTGGGTGTACCTGTGCACACTAAGTCCTCTGAAGCTTATAAGATAGCAGGCCTTTTGCCACTTGATGAAGAAAGGAAAATAAGTTCTGTAAAATATGTAGTGAGACGGATTGCTGTGGACGACCTTGAAGAGTTAAATACACGATCCGACATTGATTTTTCGAAAAATGCACAGAAAAATTCAAACTTAGAGACGCTTCGTTCATATGTTTCAGACGTTTTTAATTCATCAAAGATTGACCCACACGAGGTAGCGCCTCGCGTACCGGTTCCGCCGGTACCCCCTTGGGAACTAACGGAAGTAACAGTTAACATTTTTTCTTCTGATCTAAATAAAGCGATTTCGCCGCATGTGTTAGCAGCATCTGTCAAAATTGACATGGAAGAAAAGTTTACTATTTGAAAGTATACACTGACGGCTCAGTTCTTGATGATGGCAGTGCGGGATCTGGCTTTGTAATTCCAGATTTCAAAGCTGAAAAATCATATTATTTAGGTAAGGGTCATTCTATATTTACAGCTGAACTAGTTGCTGTCCTGATGGCATTAAATTATTTAATTTCCTTGCCAGTCTCAATATTTAATATCCTGTTTTGTGTTGATTCACAGTCAGTATTAAAAAGTTTGCATTGTTTTGAAAATACACAGAGGGAGGAATTATTATTTGAGATTAAGTACATGTTGCACTGTCTTTACACGAAAGGTACTAATGTTGTATTTTCTTGGGTTCCATCGCACACATCCTTCGTTTTTAATGATCAAGCAGATAAAGTAGCAAAAAGGGGAGCAAAGATATATATTTGGTAGTATTAAGGTTGATTGTCCTTTGTCATACAAGGAAATTAGTCATATAATCGAGAGGGACTTCTTGAGTCAATACAGTTCCTCATCAACACCTCGTCAGCAAACTCTGTCAAACTTTGTGTCGATTAGCCGACCGGTTTCAAACCTGACTTTTAGACTTTTATGTAATTCCCTACGAACCAAGTATTGCCAGACTGTTAAGTGCGTATGTCGTGGGGATCTTTCAGTTCAACATGTGATTTTTGATTGTGAACTAACGAAACCTTTTTGACTGGTGTTATACCAAGTGCTGACACTGGGCATGTTAATGTGTTTGACTTTTTAGATTCGTTGCCAGTTGTTTCTCTTGTTAAATTAATGAGTAACCTTTTGGACAGTCCATTATGGAACATTTTATAACCATAATCGTAAGTTGGATTACTTTAGTTATTTTTCTTAATTTTTCATAGTTACTGTCCTACAATTCATCTTTCCTTTATTTTTGTTCTATGTAACTACATCGTCCTCTTTTCTTTTATGATAATAGTCTAAAATTGTAAACACTATGTTATTTAGACGTCTGCAATCACCTATATGTGTGACGAGACGTAAAACAGAATTCCTTCCTACACACACACACACACACACACACACACACACACACACACACACACACACACACACACACACACATACACACACACACACACACACACCACACGCACACACACACACACACAACCCGTATGCTGGTAGGAAAAAAAGGAAAGCACTTTGTTAACATGACATCCTTTTTCCGGGAAGAGTTGTGTAGATTTTGCAATGAGAGATTGGATGTGGTGATCGATCTACAATAATACATTGGATGTGGTGATCGAGTTTTACAACACAATACAGTAACACAATGAAATATGTACAGATCCAGTATTCTCGGTTTTAATCTTGAAAGCTTAAAAATCTGAAGATCAATGCAGTGAGAATCCAGATTTAATCGGGAGGAAAGGTAATTTGTGGTTCTTTATTGTACGGTATTTCTTATGTTATAGTTGTAGCCGGGTGCTAACAGTATATATATTTCTTTTGGTTACCTTTCGTGGATGAAAATGTTTTGTTCGAGAGTTATCTTCCCCTTACCTCCCTTGGTCGAATCTCCTTTTTTTATTGTGTAAATTCTTTAAATCAGAATACCCCAGAACCTACATAGTTGTATGTACGTCGCTGAAGTCACAAAAATTAATGTATTTGATTCATTACAACCGTACTGGTTGAGAAGCCCATATTTTCTCTAAACTGGTTATTTCGCCACAGCAATCTTGGCGCCATTTTCAATTGCCGTCGAATGAAATATTGAATAATTCTTGATTTTTACAAAAAGTAAGAGGAAAACCGAAGAATCTGAAGATGCATGTTAAAAGTAAAGTCCATAAGCTTTCATTTCGTATATCGCATGCCTATGATCTTTTCTGTACAAGCTTGCGACTATACGAAATGACTGACAGCGCCGGTCCCTTTAGCAAGTCGCCTTCTTCGTTCATTGTGGGAGTTTTTGATCCAAATTATCATTCTACGAAATTCGGACTTCCCGATCGAAATCTTGCTTATGACTCCATTTCTGTTAGGGAATACAACTGAAAACGTGTAGAATTTATTATTTAACAGACCGTTTCAACAGAGTATTTTTCAGTTGAAAATTGTGTCAAAAAGTAGGCGCCGACGGCCGGGCGAACTGAAAAGTCAGCTGTGTTTTCTATCAAACTTAAACGCAAAGTTCTCCGCTTGGACGGCATTTTGGATAATGAGATTTATATGTATAAAAGAGCGAGATGCCAGCTTTTTATTCATTACAAATTATTTCACGCTGTTTAGTATTTTTCATCGAAATAAAGGAAAATATGACGTAAGCTTGTTAAAAGTGGTTTCACTCTGGGACATTAATCAGCAATGATTTAGTACAGGAACAAAATTGTCAAATGTGACTTACTGCATTTTATTCCTTGTGTTCTGAGGTTTTCATCGATAGTAAATATGTGTTAATATCTGAACGGATAGCGACCCAGACGACACTGAAGCCGCGATAGAAAACACAAAATTCTGTTGGTTCCGGCCTCGCGAGGGCCGTTTCGGCTCCGGCACTATGTCGCTGGCTTGCGGCTCGGTACATGCTTATAAAAGTCGAGCGTTGTGCGAGAGCGGGGAGTGTGTTTCTCCCAGAGTGTTCCATGATGTGAGCGACTGGCGTGAGAGGCAAAGAGTGTGCTCAGTGCGCTGAGTGCTGTACAGAGGGGATTGCTCCAGGGCTGCGTTCCTGGTTTGAGCTTATCATGGAAGGCAAATAAAAGGAGAAAAACTCTGCTTCGTCCACTGTGTCTTCTTGACTGGCTGTTGTCCCTTGTTCCTGCACTTCTCACCATCTGCCTGTCTTCACCTGCACACCCCTTACCCCTCCACACCACACAACTGGCGCTGCGAGCAGGATTGAAGACAAGGGACCAAGAAGACACAGCCCAAGAAGACCGGACGCCATGACCAGCCTGCCCCTACATCTGCACCCTCTGCATCAGCTCCCCAAATTCACGGGTAACGAGAGCAGCAGGAAGTGGACGACTTCATCCGGGGAGGCCAGGCTTGCCCTACACCTGCAGCCCCTTGATGAAAGGAAAAGCCGCCCTCTGGCTGATTGCCGCCCTAGATGGCCGAGCTCGCCAGGAGGTGATCAGGCTGCCAGCAGCAGAGGTGGACTCCCCAGCCAAGATCTTTACCATCTTGGAGGAGAACTGGGGAGAGCAGCGTGATGTGGTCACCCTGGCCACAGCATTCTTCAACAGGCAGCAAGGCCAGGACGAGACCATCTGGGAGTATGGCTCCCATCTCCAGTACCTATGGAGGAAGGTGAACCAGGCTGGGATGGAATGTTGCCGGCATCCATACTACGGGACATCTTCGCCCGTGGCCTACGACGAGCAGCGCTCCGCAAGGATGTCCGGTTTTTCGTCCGGAGCCATCCTAACCACCACCTTTGGGGAGGCTAGGAAGGAAGCCCAAAGGTGGATGCGGGACTGCAGTGCCGACGGCGACATCCTCCACACGGCTGGCACTGCTGCTGTTGCCTCGCTTCAAAGTCAGCTAGAGGCACTCACAGCTACAGTCGCCAGTTTGAGGCAGGAAATCCAGCAGTCCACCACCTGCACGGCCACCACTGCAGATCCACAGCTGCGTGGCAAATGCGCAGCATTCAAGACGACGGCCCAGGCGGAGACGACGACGGAAGCTGGCACCTATGAAAACTAGGGACAAAACTCCAGTCCTTTGCCACTGTCAGCAGCCAGAATGCAGACAAGTCTCGGCAACATGGTTCAGCAGCCCCCAGGCGACAGGCAGAGTCCATTTTGCCTCTGCTGTCACCAGGAGAGATGCGCCGACTGCAGCAGGAGGACCCATCCATCGGGCCCCAGTTCTCTCCTCCTGGCCAAAGAAGCCTGCAGCTGGCGAGAATTACGGAGCTACAGGCCCTCACCCAGCAGCATAGCCGATTCACCTGCCGACAGGGAGTGCTGTATCGGCGAATGGTGGACCCTAAACTTGGGGCGTGTGAGCAGCTGCTCCTTCCCGGATTGCTCCGCCCCAAGGTTCTGTCATCGGCCCACAACCGCCAGGGTCACCGGGGCTACCAGAATGCTGCGGAGATGTTACGCCCCCAGGTCTACTGGCCCGGTATGTACCGGGACCTGGAGCAGCACCTGGCTGATTGCCGACCCTGCAGAAAGGTCAGCCAAACTGCCAGTGCCTCCATGCCATCAGACCGTGCGCCAGAACCGAGGCCACCACAGGCTGCTGTGGCCTCCAGACCATGGGTCTGGCCCTGTCAGGCAACTTCCCTGCCTGACAGCCGAAGTGACGCACTGCCTGAACCACCTGACTGGAGGAGACCCAAGCTGGAACTATCACCAGACTCCAGGACAGACTGGGTTGTGTTCCCACAACCCAAGCCCAGAACTGCTAGCCACCCTGTGCCAACTCCAGTTCCGCCCCTGATACGTAGTGTTAATCCACCCACGCCAGCCCCACGGCGAACTGCCTGTCTGGCGGTGAAACCTGTGGAAAAGGTATGCTAGTGACTGCCTGGATGACCAGGAACACTTTCACAATAACTGACCTGGTCAGATGTCGCAAGGGACAGTAAATATATTCCAAGGCTGATTGATAATTAAATACCTGTTTGGGAAGAGGTGTTGCAGACTGTTAAACAATTATGTTTTCTATTTTTATGCACAAGCTAGTACATATGTTGATTGTTTTTCAGGGTTTGGGTAATAATGTATGCCACGGTTTTTCAGAAGCCAGCAGTAGGCCTACTGGCTAAGGATCTTTATAGCAAAATCTGTTTTTGTCATTTTGTACCCGGACTTTATGGATTTTTGTTCAATAGCAAGTCCATTATTGTCACGTTGGCACCCCGTGTTTTGAGTTTTGATAAATCCTTTTTTTTCTTCACTTTTATCGTGCTATGTCTGACTTTATGGATTTTGTTCAAATAGCAAGTCCATTATTGTCACGTTGGCACCCCGTGTTTTGAGTTTTGATAAATCCTCCCAGGTATATTCTGTACCTGACCTTCTTGGAATGTTTAAAATAACAAATCCTTGCAAAGTCATTTTTAGTACCTGACATCTTGGAATTTTGTTTAAATAACTAGTCCACTACTGTCACTTGGTACCTGATTTGGATCTTCATGAATTTTCTCTTCCCAGTCATTTCTGGCATCTGACTTTTTTAATTTTGTTTAAGTAACAAATTCTTTCAAGTCATTTTGGTATCCGACATTTTGGGAAATTTTATTCAAATGATAAGTCCATTATTGTCACTTGGTACCTAACCAGTGCTTTGGGTTTTAACACATGTTCCTAATGATTTCTGATGTCCGACTTGGAACTTTGTTTTAAATATCAAGTCCAGTTTAGTCACTTATGTACCCAAAGTCCGGGTTTTGTTCATGAAAGGAATCCCTTGTAGTCATTTTGTATTTGACTTTTTGGAATTTTTATTAAAATACATGTCCATTCTAGTCAGTGTGAATCTGCCGACTTTCAGGCACCTTGGTTAAAAGAACAAGCCTTGTTGGTATCAGAGTAATGTGGATGCAAAGAATGAGAGGGAGAATAGGCCTAAGATGTTTGACGTTTTGATGTTTTGATGCATTGATGTAAGTGGTTTGATTTGGGGTAGCCATGCCCCTAAAGACTTGATAGCTGATGCTTCATTTTTTTTCATTGATTGATTTTGCACTCCTACTCGATAACTCTTGTTATTTTCATGTCATTTTGTGCCAGCGAGGACGCTGGTTGTAACAGAGTAGGGGGGTGTAGCCGGGTGCTAACAGTATATATATTTCTTTGGTTACCTTTCGTGGATGAAAATGTTTTGTTCGAGAGTTATCTTCCCCTTACCTCCCTTGGTCGAATCTCCTTTTTTTATTGTGTAAATTCTTTAAATCATGATTACCCCAAACCTACATAGTTGTATGTACGTCGCTGAAGTCACAAAAATTAATGTATTTGATTCATTACAAAACCCTACTGGGTTGAGAAGCCCATATTTTCTCTAAACTGGTATTTCGCACGAGCAATCTTGGCGCCATTTTCAATTGCCTGTCGAATGATATTGAATAATTCTTGATTTTACAAAAAGTAAGAGGAAAACCGAAGAATCTGAAGATGCATGTTAAAAGTAAAGTCCATAAGCTTTCATTTCGTATACGCATGCCTATGATCTTTTCTGTACAAGCTTGCGACTATACGAAATGACTGACAGCGCCGGTCCCTTTAGCAAGTCGCCTTCTTCGTTCATTGTCGGAGTTTTGATCCAAATTATCATTCTACGAAATTCGGACTTCCCGATCGAAATCTTGCTTATGACTCCATTTCTGTTATGAATACAACTGAAAACGTGTAGAATTTATTATTTAACAGACCGTTTCAACAGAGTATTTTTCAGTTGAAAATTGTGTCAGAAGTAGGCGCCGACGGCCGGGCGAACTGAAAAGTCAGCTGTGTTTTCTATCAAACTTTAAACGCAAAGTTCTCCGCTTGGACGGCATCTTGGATAATGAGATTTTTATGTATAAAAAGAGCGAGATGCCAGCTTTTTATTCATTACAAAATTATTTCACGCTGTTTAGTATTTTTCATCGAAATAAAGGAAAATATGACGTAAGCTTTGTAAAAGTGGTTTCACTCTGGGACATTAATCAGCAATGATTTAGTACAGGAACAAAATTGTCAAATGTACTTACTGCATTTTATTCCCTTTTGTTCTGAGGTTTCATCGATAGTAAATATGTGTTAATAGTCTGAACGGATAGCGAGCCAGACGACACTGAAGCCGCGATAGAAAACACAAAATTCTGTTGGTTCCGGCCTCGCGAGGGCCGTTTCGGCTCCGGCACTATGTCGCTGGCTTTGCGGCTCGGTACATGCTTATAAAAGTCGAGCGTTGTGCGAGAGCAGGAGTGTGTTCTCCCAGAGTGTTCCATGATGTGAGCGACTGGCGTGAGAGGCAAAGAGAGTGCTCAGTGCGCTGAGTGCTGTACGAGAGGGATTGCTCCCAGGGCTGCGTTCCTGGTTTGAGCTTATCATGGAAGGCAAATAAAAGGAGAAAAACTCTGCTTCGTCCACGTGTCTTCTTGACTGGCTGTTGTCCCTTGGTTCCTGCACTTCTCACCATCTGCCTGGGCTTCACCTGCACACCCCTTACCCCTCCACACCATCACATAGTATAGGCAAGTTCCATTGAACACAAGCAAGTTCTGCTAAACCTTCATCTGACCAAGTGTTCGCTGTGGACGTGTCACCGAAGTTCCACCAACCGTTCAGACAGCTAAACCTCGCGGTGACTACTTGAGAAGAAATGTCGAAATGGTAGACGAGAAACAGAAAGTTTCCAGAAAGGTAGAAAAGATGAAAGAATAGAACAGATGTAGGAAAGGCAAGAAATAAAACAGGAGTGCAAAGAAAAGGTGGGAAAAACGAAGCCTGGTTCGAGAGATACGAAAAGTTGATAAAGTTAGGAAGCGCAAAAAAAAAAAAAAAAAAATAAAAGGTTGGAAAGAGTAGTAAAGTGTGGCAATTTTTTTTTTTTCAGAAAGTAGGAAAAGGGTCTGAAAACAAAATTGAAAAGGGTCGGAAACGGTAGGAAAGTAAAGGGAGAGGGGGGGGGGGGGGGGTAGGAAAAGATTGTGAAAAAGTGAATAAAAGTGTGGAAAAGATGGGAAAAGTTAGAAAGCAATAGGAAAGAGTAAGAATAAGGAGGAAAGGATAGAAACAAGAACGAAAGGGGAAGAAAAACTAGGAAAGGATTGGCAAAGGTTGATTAGTTTAGGAAAAAGTCGTGAAGAGTAGGGAAAATGAGGTAAAGGTAGGATTAAGTAGGAAAATGAAGGGGAAAGTAGGAAAGAGACGGAACGATGTTGAACAGGTGTGGAAAAATAGCAAACAGTAGGAAAACAGGAGAAGGTCAGGAAAAAGTAAAGAATAGGAAAAAAGCGGGAAAAGGCAGAGGCAATGTAGGAGAGGGCGGGGGGGGGGGGGGGGGGGAGTAGGAAAGGGTATGGGACAGAGTAGGAGAGGGAAGGAAAGAGGGGGAAAGAGCGGGGGGGGGGGGGGGTAGGAAAGGGTATGGGACAGAGTAGGAGAGGGAAGGAAAGAGGGGGAAAGAGCGGGGGGGGGGGGGAGTAGGAAAGGGTATGGGACAGAGTAGGAGAGGGAAGGAAAGAGTAGGAAAGAGCAGGGGAAAAGTAAAGAAAAGATAGGGAAAAAGTAGGAAAGGGGAGAGAAAAAAGAGAATGTGGGAGGGAGTGGAGAGTAGGAAATGGAAAAAAAAGTTGGAAAGGGAAGAGGGAAATGAAAAAGTGGGAAAGGTGTGGGAAAAAATCGGACGGGGTAGAGAAAAAAAAGAAAGAAAAAGAAAAGCGCTAACAAATAGAGACGTTGGATAGTAAAAGCAACCAACACTGTGTTATTGCACATTTTCGGTCTATTCAAAACCTTCGTCAAGCTAGAACGCAGAAGACCTGCCAATGGCAGTGAACAGCCTTTTAAAACATCTGAAAAATAAATAGAAACGTGTCGGAAAAAACCCTGAAAAGCTTAGAAAGTAAGAAAGGGTAGAGAGAGGTAATTGAGAATGGTAAAGGAAAAACAGCAAAGGGTAAGGAACAGTATGAAAGCTTATTGAAAAGTCAAAGTAGCCAGTGGAAAGAAAAGATATGGAAGAACTTGCAAAGGATAACAAAACAAAAACAAACGGAAGAGAAGGTATGACGAAAAAAGAGTAAGACAGGAATGAAAAAGCAAGAACACTTCAGGAAAGGAAAAAACAGGAAAAGGTTGGGAAATATGAAAATGTGTGAACAAAAGTTCTTTAAAAAAAAGAAGGAAAAGCAGGGAAAGTTGAAGTCGTGGAGGTAAGAAAAGGTAGCAAAAAGGACGGGAAGAGCCGCGCCAGCTGAACGGAGCTGATGCCAGCGAAACGGGTCTGATGAAATTTGTCTCCGCTGCAGCTGGCAGGAGATGGGATCAGCCGAAGTGAAGTGCCCCCCGGGGCCCTGCAAGTGGAAGGCCGTGCGCTGAACTCTCTCAGCTGTCTGCTGACGGCGGCCACTGCTCACACAATTGGCGCACGTCAGTGGCAGCGAGGAGGAGGCGGGGGGGGGGGGGGGGGGGGGGGGGGGGGGGGGGGAGGGAGGAGGGAGAGAGAGAGTACGAAAGATTTCTATCACGAAAGGCCTTGGCACTTTGGATGTGTACATATAAATCCAGTCCTGTGACGTAATTTATTTAGTTATTAGGAGTGACTGTCCATTATGCAGTGATTATGACTTGGTTGTTTCTCTTGTCGTAGATGCTTTTTTATTTTTTATTTTATTTTTTTTTACCAATAAATTAATAGATTTTTTACTAGTTTAACGTGTGCTGATGACACACATCAGGAATCAAAATATCAGAACGTGTGGACTCTTATAGAACATACTTGCATTATATGAATTTCTAATGAGTTCTAAAAATGGTAAAATGGGAGAAAATGGATGCTATCGTCTTTACGTTAAATAACGGACATATTAGATTAAATTCAATATGATTGCATTTTGATGTGCAAAAACTGCACTATCTGATATTCCAAAACGAAATCACTCATTTTGAATTTCAATTATCAGCCTATATCTGGAATCGTATTCAGAAGTGCATATAGAGGGGGTTCAAGGGATTGATAGACACGTTTTGAACAACTCTTGTTTTACATATGGTCATTCCAATCATGCCACGAGAGAGAGAGAGAGAGAGAGAGAGAGAGAGAGAGAGAGAGAGAGAGAGAGAGAGAGAGAGAGAGAGAGGAGAGAGAGAGAGACGGACGGACGGACGGACGGGCGGGCGGGCGGGCGGACGGGCGGGCGGGGTGGGACAGAGGGAATAGGGGACATAGAGAGAAAGACAGGCTGGAATACAGGGAAAAAGACAGGGAGAGGTGGCATGCATGGGCAGGTTATTTATTTGGTCATAGTGGAAATGGAATTGCCACCAAACATGGTTTGCTTCCCCCTTTAGCAAGGTCCCCCTGGGCTGATTCCAGATGACTGATTGAACTGACGACCTGTAATGAGAAATGGAGGGGGGGGGGGGGGGGGGGAGGCAGGGGAAGGGGAGGGGTTGGGGTAGGGGCGGAGGTAGTGAGGGGAGAATGGTGGCAGAGGATGAGACATGGTGGCTAAGCATACAACAATTTGGGGAGGTATGCATGAAAGAAAAAAAAAAGGGGGGGGTGGGGGGGGGGGGGGGGGGGGGAGGGAGGGAGGGTTCATTCATTCGTGTTGATTATAGACCGCCAGTGAGGAGGCCTATCGGGATGAGCAATGATAAAAATCCACGTGCACAGGTGAAATGCAATGTTAAAATTGAAAACAAAGTCAGTGTATACAACTGAAAAGATTGATTTAAAAAGCTTGTTCATGATCCACGTATTTCACACATAAACCTTACAAAATATGTGCAAATCATAAATAAAAACTAAAGCCAGTTTTTTTAAAAGACGATTTTAAAGAAAGTGTTTATGGTCCAAAAATGTAGTAATGGGATCTTTAAAAAATGTTCTACATATAACAACTAAAAAAATCACTTCTTTTCGAACATTTTTAGAACGAAGTCTTCATGGATTTTGTTGTAACGTGTTGTTCTCTATTGACACACAGAATAAAAGCAAGGGGAAGGAGAAACTGTGGGGAATAACTCGGTGAAATGTGGAGGGAGAGGAAGAGAGCTGGAAGGGATGGGTGTGGCAGGCTGGCGTGGGTGAGTGGGCGGTTGGTGGGAGGGAGGGAGGGAGGATGCCGCCTGTGTGATTGAGCCGTCGATTTTCTTGGATGTTAAGTGGGGGAGACAGGTCTCCGGGAGGACGGTACGGGTTGGGATGAGGCCGGCGGAGAGGCTTTTCTTTCTTTCCCCGTTCTTTTTTTTCCATTATGGAAAAGAGTCCAGAAGCTTAGGAATTCAGAATGGTCTGGGACAAATCTTTTGCGCATCACTCTCCCTCTGCGTCCCCAAAGTTTTCTGTTTCTCCATTTTCGTTATATCTTTACAGCATTACTGGGTGGCTATGGCTATGTCTTCTCCGTATCTTGTCTTTCTACGTTACCATTCTCCGTCCTCCGTCTCCCTTCGGCGTTGATCATGTCGCTGTTCTTATGGTTGTTATTGTCGTGATTGTCGTCGTCAGTCATCGTTGTTGTTGCTGTTGTTGTTTGTTCACATCATTTCTTTTCCTCCAACTCTTTTTTGTATGTGGTCCCTCAACTTGTCTTGATTGTTGGCTATTCAAAAGAAATAAAAAATGATTTATGTACTGAGGATTGTGAATGAACATGGCCATTCCTGTTTTTAAAAAAACTTGTATTTCGAATTTTCACAATTTTACTACAAATGTAAATGAGACAGGACATCAGCAAAGCATAATGATAAAATCTGATCTTAAAAGCATGTGGTCATAAAAAGAATCTGCAATGGATGTCTGAATTATGATACATGCATCTATCACCAGCCACCATGGTGAGGTGTTAGCATCGCCGACTCCTGGCTGGTAGGTCTTGGGTTCCATTCCCATCAGAACCATTTATTTGAGGGATTTATCGGCCTCAACTGGTTCCTACCCAGGCTGAGTTTGCTCTGGGCTTAATGAGGAAGACTGGCACCACACAGTCAAGTTACATCCACATATGGACACCTCTCTGAAAAATTTGCTTAAATTTCCTGACCGAGACTACGGATGTTTGTATCTCTTGGGCCTGGTTGACGCCCGGGATACATTATCATCATCATCTTCTTCTTCTTCCTCCTCCTCCTCCTCCTCTTCGTCGATCAGCGCCAGAAATCTCACTGTAAGGCCCTTCATGGTCTGCTCACATTGTGACCTCAGTTTTGATCAGTTCTCTCTCTCAGCCTATGCCTTTGGTTTGGGTCTGACGTGGTCACTGGCAAATTCATGGGGACTATTTTTAGACAGACGTGGTGGCGCCTTCTTGAGGTAGAGCACACTCACGCTGGCTCTGCTATTAAGGAGCAGGGAGCCAGCAGTCGCTGTCCTGCGTATGTTTGATCAGAACAGGCGCCACTTAACACCACCGAAATGACTCGGCAGCAATGCAGTGTCTTTTCCTCATGACGACTTGACATGGCTGCTCCCTGTGGATTGCCGGTGCCAGTGTTGTGGCAGGATGGGATGCCAGAATGGACTGAAGTGGCACAGACAGAAAAACATGAAGATATCGCAATATGACATATTATAGTATATAATGAAAGACAACAGAAGAAAACAAACTGATCCACTATATTAGCATGACCGTTTTGGTGATTATATCGACCTACAGTACTGGTATCATCATTCCCTGATGTTGTTAATCCATGACATCGGCGTGGACATTTCTACGATTAGTCAGTAGACCAGTACATAGCCACCACATTAGCAAAGACTTGGTGTGCATTTCGATGCGCTAAAGATTGATTGCATTTCTATTTTCAGTCATAAATGTGAAAAGGAACATAATTTTGAGACTGGTGTGATTCAAAAATCTGCATGAGGTGGAGAAGTTTCAGGTTTAGCAAGCATGATGGTCTTAATCAGCTCTTTCTCCTCCATATTTCTGACTTTCATCTCTGTCATCAGCGTCTGGAGTTCTATGATGTAACAGTTGTGCAATTTAAAAACCCAGAGAATTTAGTGAGTGGGCTAAATCCCTGTCCCTCCCCCACAGAGAAAAGGGGCACTTTTATCTGTGTTCAGTATCTGTTCCTCATGATGAAGAGAGCAACGATAATGGTGTTTTCGTGGTCAGTACTGATGTATTCCTTCTGCAGACCAGTGCACTCAGACACTTGTGTATTCCATACACTCTTCTGCAGTCCAGTGCACTCATATACTTGTGTATTCCATACACCTCTTCTGCAGACCAGTGCACTCATATACTTGTGTATTCCATACACCTCTTCACAGAAAATACACCACACATTCATATTGTTCCGAACTTCACATAATCAAAGTATTTTGTCGTGCATTACTATTGTTGTGAAACTAATTCCACGTTTTCTCTCATTTTGTGTGAGATTGTATTTGACAAAAGAAGTTGCTATCTCTCTGATTGGGTGGACGAGTTACCGACCAGAATAAGATTCGCCACCCAAAGTTTCACATTGTCGTGCATCAACAGGTAATGCCAGCCATGCTTGAATACAAACCTGAAGGACCTTCTGCTGTCAAGCTCTCCAAGAGTTTCTTCCTACTGTTTTGAAGTCTTCAGCTTTGGGTGACAAAACAGTTCAGAGCAAGTGAGTGCCAAAATACACCCCTGTTCAGGACACTATTCTCATCTTTGATCACAATTTTTCCCCACAGCTGATTTGAGGTGCTCAGATCCGGTCCTGGTGATGCAATTCCAATTACAACCCCCCGGAGTGGTATGAGGTGCTCAGATCCGGTTTCTGGTAATGCAATTCCAATTACAACACCCCCGGAGGGGTAATTCTCTCTTTGATGAGAAAAAACACGGCTGAATGACGAGAACATTTGAAAGACGGTCTGCCTCTTTCTTGTTGCGAGGAAGGGAGTCCCTGTGTGCTGGGTCTTGATCTGGAAGAGAGAGTGCCGCAGACTTCACGGCCTGCTGTGCCATGGAGCGGGAAGTGACAGTGGACGTCATATCTAATTTACCCCCTAGCGGCAGGTGGCGGGAGTTGAGATCAGCCGACGGAGGCGACTCCCGGGGGTGTGAAAGTGGAATGCGACGCACTGACCTCTGTCCACTCTGTGGTGAGGACGGCCGCTCTTCACACAACTGGCGCACGTTAGTGGGAGTTGTGGTGAGGACGGCCACGTTAGTGGTGGTGAGGACGGCCACGTTAGTGGTGGTGATGACGGCCACGTTAGTGGTGGTGAGGACGGCCGCTCTTCACACAACTGGCGCACGTTAGTGGGAGTTGTGGTGAGGACGGCCACGTTAGTGGTGGTGAGGACGGCCGCTCTTCACACAACTAGGGCACGTTAGTGGTGGTGAGGACGGCCGCTCTTCACACAACTGGCGCACGTTAGTGATGGTGAGGACGGCCGCTCTTCACACAACTAGGGCACGTTAGTGGTGGTGAGGATGGCCACTCTTCACACAACTGGCGCACATTAGTGGGAGTTGTGGTGAGGACGGCCGCTCTTCACACAACTGGCGCACGTTAGTGGTGGTGAGGACGGCCGCTCTTCACACAACTGGCGCACGTTAGTGGTGGTGAGGACGGCCGCTCTTCACACAACTGGCGCACGTTAGTGGTGGTGAGGACGGCCCGCTCTTCACACAACTGGCGCACGTTAGTGGGAGTTGTGGTGAGGACGGCCGCTCTTCACACAACTGGCGCACGTTAGTGGTGGTGAGGACGGCCGCGCTTCACACAACTGGCGCACGTTAGTGGTGGTGAGGATGGCCGCTCTTCACACAACTGGCGCACGTTAGTTGTGGTGAGGACGGCCGTCTCTTCACACAACTGGCGCACGTTAGTGGTGGTGAGGACGGCCGCTCTTCACACAACTGGCGCACGTTAGTGGTGGTGAGGACGGCCGCCTCTTCACACAACTGGCGCACGTTAGTGATGGTGAGGACGGCGCTCTTCACACAACTAGGGCACGTTAGTGGTGGTGAGGACGGCCGCTCTTCACACAACTGGCGCACGTTAGTGGGAGTTGTGGTGAGG
>CM031610.1:84498762-84511262 GCA_018398815.1 Conus ventricosus | reverse complement strand
AAAGGGCAGGGTAGTTAATGAGACAACAGAACAGGCAGAACGATTCATGCAGTGAACATAGGAAAGGGCAGGGTGGTGAGACAATAGAACAGGATGAACGATTCATGCAGTGAACATAGGAAAGGGTAGGTAGTGAGAAAATAGAAGAGGTTGAACAATACATGTAGTGAAAAATAAGGGTGGGGGGGGGGTGGGGGGGGGGGGGGGGGGGGGGGGGGGAGAGAAACAGCATGGGCTAAGGGATGCATGTAGCAAATATAGTTATTGCAGTCGCTCCTCTCGCCCTGGTTTTGTACAGGGTGACAATCTTGGCATCCATCATGTCCTGCGGTACAGCTCCCTCATTCCGGCACTAACAGAGGACTGTGTGCAAAGGGTGCAGAAGGGGAGTCTTGCAGTGTTTGATGAGGTCTGGGGGAATGCCAGCATTGCCAAGTGCCTTGCCTGATGCCGTACATGTAGTGACAGTAGAAAAAAGTAGTGCTCATCGAACTAATTATGTAGTATAAAGGCAGGAAATTGTAGAGGAAACGTTGTACTTGCTGAATGAGACATGCAGTGGAATGCAGGGAAACGTAGTACTCACTGAACTAATTATGTGGTATAAAGGCAGGAAATTGTAGAGGAAACGTTGTACTTGCTGAATGAGACATGCAGTGGAATGCAGGGAAACGTAGTACTCACTGAACTAATTATGTGGTATAAAGGCAGGAAATTGTAGAGGAAACGTTGTACTTGCTGAATGAGACATGCAGTGGAATGCAGGGAAACGTAGTGGTAGCTGAACGCACCTCTGGTTAGTTAGTCGACGAATTCAGTGACGATTCCAACCCTGCCGTTTTCTTTGTAGCCAGAGTGAAAGTCACGCCATAATGTTTGTAGCGCAGCCGACCACGAAGGCCATATCAGGGCTGAAACCAAGTCAAAAGCAGAACTAACTATAAGCTGAAATAACAAAAATAAAAGTCCAAACCAAGTACTAAATGTGAAATACTGATCTAGGTCAAAATATATCACGAGCTATTTCTTACCCTTATCAAAGGGAATATATCGATTTCCTGTTAAAAAAAATGAATAGCAAAACAGATGGAACTTCTCGGAACATTTTCCATCGATCCGCGGTGAAATATGTGCCGTCTTTGATCGAACACATCCCAACACTCGGTCAAAACGTTTGATGTTGAGCAGTGTATCAAGGGTAGCGTAGTCCCGCTAACTAGCTGGTTGTAAACTGTTGGGTGTGTGGGGAATAAAGTAGATGCGACTGAACGCATTTCAGCTTTTTTTTTTCTGTTTCTTTTTTTTGCGTGGAACATTCTTGGTTCTATCTGGAAGTTTCGAGAAACACCCTCCCCCCAAACTTGGAAAGCATAGAGAGAACTGAAAGGCAGGGGCGTTTACTCATTAAACAGCGGTTTCCGCGTGACATGAAGCATTTAGCATGCCGCTGGGATGCCAGTTTGCAGTGCAGATCCCTCGAGTGACAGTCCTGAGAATCTGGCCCAAAGTTTCAGGCCATTGCTGCCTGTAGGCTATTGACTTTTTATGCTGCCTGTATTTGGTTTGAAGCCCCTTCCTTTTCTGTCTGTCTGTTTGAAAACTCTCTCTCTCTCTCTCTCTCTCTCTCTCTCTCTCTCTCTCTCTCTCTCTCTCTCTCTCTCTCTCTCTCTCTCTCTCTCTGTCACTCACTCTTTCTCTCTCCCTCTCCCCCCCTCTCTCTCTGTCACTCACTCTTTCTCTCTCCCTCTCTCTCTTTCCTCACACACACACACACACACACACACACACACACACACACACACACACACACACACACACACACACACACACATACATGCATACACACGCCCTCTCTGTGTCGTACATGCACACACCTAAACACTCGCATATTCATACACATACAGACTCCCTACCCCCTCTCTCCCCCCTCTCTCTCTCTCTCTCCTCTCTCTCTCTCTCTCTCTCTCTCTCTCTCTCTCTCTCTCTCTCTCTCTCTCTCTCTTTCTCTCTCTCTTTCACACACACATAGATACACTTCTCTCTCTCTTTCTTCATTCCCCCCACCCACCCACCCCTCTCTCTCTCTCTCTCTCTCTCTCCTCTCTCTCTCTCTCTCTCTCTCTCTCTCTCTCTCTCTCTCTCTCTCTCACGCGCACACACACAGAGGCACGCACACGCTCTCTCTGTGTCACACATGCACACATATATTATACACTCGCATATTCACACACACACACACACACACACACACACACACACACACACACACACACACACACACACCCTTCTCCTCTCTCTCTCTCTCCCCCCTCTCTCTCTCTTTCACACACACACATATATGCACCCCCCCCCCCTTCTCTCTTTCTCTCTCTGGAATTTCGTTCGTATAAAACAAGGCCTTTTCCACAATTGCATTGAATTTTCCCTTTCTCTTTCTGTTGTCTGCAGAACTTGTATTCTGAAAAACCATATCAACATGCTTCACCATCTGTTTCATCTTCCACATCACCATCTCTTTGTCTCTGTTTTTCTTCTTCTTCTTCTTCACCATCTGTTTCATCTTCCACATCACCACCATCTCTTTCTCTCTGTTTGTCTTCTTCTTCTTCACCATCTGTTTCATCTTCCACATCACCACCATCTCTTTCTCTCTGTTTGTCTTCTTCTTCTTCTTCACCATCTGTTTCATCTTCCACATCACCACCATCTCTTTCTCTCTGTCTTCTTCTTCACCATCTGTTTCATCTTCCACATCACCACCATCTCTTTCTCTCTGTCTTCTTCTTCACCATCTGTTTCATCTTCCACATCACCAACATCTCTTTCTCTCTGTTTGTCTTCTTCTTCAGCAGCTGATGCTTCCTCGTTTCCCTCCATCTCTTCCATCTCTTCCATCTCTTCCATCTCTTCCTCCTTGTGTTGAGTTTTGGTACTCTCCCTTCTCCCCTCCTTCAAGCTTGTTGGTCTGTTCCTTTTCCTTCTCCCCTTTCTCCTTCTCTCCTTTCTTTCTCCTGTCCTCTAATTGTCGTCCCTTTCCTCCTCCTCCTCTTCCATCTATACCCTTGTCTTTTTGTTCTGTTTTTCTCTTGCTTGGCCCCTCCTTTGGTTGTGTTATTTGCTTCCTTTTTCTTTCTCCTGTTCCTTCTTCTTCTCCCCTCTTTGTTCTTTCGTGTTCCTCTTGTTGTCCTGTCTTTTTCTTCATCTTATTTTCCTCTTCCTTCTTCTTAACCCCTCATTCTTTCCCCTTATCCTTTTCCTCCTCTTCCTTCTCCTTCTTCCTTCTAGTGTGCCGTTACCTTCTTTGCTCCCTTCCTTGTCTTTTTCTTCTTCCTTCTTATCTTTCTCTCATTTCTTTGTATTTACTCTTCATTTTTCTTCTTGAGATGTCCTCGTAAGGCTGAAGGCGCTTTTAGTACAAATGGGTCACCCGTCTTTCCTCTTTTCTGCTACTCTTTTCAGAGCTGCCTGTCTTTTGATTGGTGTCCTTTATTGTCGTCAGTTGCTTTTTTGTTTTGCCTTTGTTGACCATCCCTCTATTTTGTTCTGAATAGAACAATACATGTTATGTAGTCACAGGCTATGATATACAAGCTTTGTGTTGTTGTTGTCTGGCAGTTAGGAAATGAACATTGTACACACTGTACACTTTCTCCTGGCCCATAGTCAGGTTCATAGTCTTGTTCTGTTTGAATAACCCATCATTTTAGTGAGTGAAAAGACAGTCCAAAGCTCAGTGAAATGTACACGCTTTCTCCATGATGCTTAGTCTTCCATGTATCGACGTGTTCCCAAATCCATGATTTTTTGCATGACTTTTTGGTCATTCGCCATTTTTCTCCGTCTTCTTTTCATTGTCCTTCCTCTCCTGCTCATCCCCACCCTCCCATTCTTCTGCTCTTTGTTCTTGTGCAGTTTCATCCTCCTCATCGTCGTCATTGTCATTGTCGTCATCGTCATCGTCATCATCATCATCATCATCATCATCATCATCATAACCATCATCACCATCATCACTATCACAATCGTCGTCGTCGATGATGTCGTCGTCGCCGTCATTATTATCAGCTTAGTCGTCGTCGTCGTCGTCATCGTTGTCGTCGTTTTGTTCTTCCAAAAAGAACAGGAACAAAAAGTTGGAGAAAGTAGGTTAAGGAAAGAGAGAGTGATGGGAGGAGATTTGTCTCTGTCCAGTCTATGGTTTGTTCCCTTCCACGATATCAAGTAAAAGAGAGGAGAATGGTGGGACAGAAAGGAGAGTCCCTTTTATTCCAGATCAGCCCACTAGATACCCCCCCCCCCCCCCTCCCTCCTCCCACAGCCTGTGTGCCCAGCTTACAGACCAGAACACCGATGGCCTGATCACAGAGGCAGCTCTATTCTCACCAACCCATTCACCAAAGCTACCCACACAATCCTGCTTACAACGAGAACACACCAACCGACCCCGCCCTTCATACTCTCTTCTTTTCACACTCACACGTTTGGCTGAGTTATCCGTAAGTTTATCTACCCCGTCGCCCATCTCAGTCAACGCTAAAGCCTTCGCCCTTCTCCTCCTCCCCCCTCCCCGTCCTCCACCGTACCAACTTCCCTTGCACACCTGTTGTGTCCACCCTGTCCCCGCCCTGCTCTCTATTTCCCGTTACTGCTGGTCAGTTCAATCAGTGGCTGGGACTCGACCTCGACACGTGAAGAATGGGGTGGGGAATGAATGAGAGAAAGAGGCGGGCGGTAGGTGGTGGTGGTGGGAGGGAGCGGTAGGGAGAAGGTGGGGAAGGGCAAAGATGGCGGGGAAGGAGGGCGGGGGATAGGTGGGAATTGGAAAGCGGCTGAAGAAGGACGGGGGATAGGTGGGAATTGGAAAGCGGCTGAAGAAGGACGGGGGATAGGTGGGGACTGGAAAGCGGCTGACGAAGGACGGGGATAGGTGGGAATTGGAAAGCGGCTGAAGAAGGAGGGGATAGGTGGGAATTGGAAAGCGGCTGAAGAAGGACGGGGATAGGTGGGGATTGGAAAGCGGCTGACGAAGGACGGGGGGATAGGTAATAATAAATTATGAATACTTATGTAGCGCCTATTCTCGGCTAGTGACCAAGCTCTAAGCGCTTTACAACCCACACTCGTTTACACAACGGGCTGCCTACCTGGGTAGTGCCAACTGAAGAGCTGCCAGCTGGCGCTTCATTCAGTCGTTTCCCGTGTCATCCAGTCAATATCGTCCAATATCGTTCACTCAATATCCTTACTTCCTTCATTCTTTCAATTTCTCACGCAGGGTGTATGCTTTGTGTAACGTGTCGTCCATACCAACGGCCAAACTGGTCTTCTCTTCCGAAAGTTGGTGATGGGATTTTACGTGTGTGCAAGATGTTATGCGTGCGTTCACACACGGAACCTCAGTTTATAGTCTCATTCGCCGGAATGTGTGGGAAATGGAGTCAGAACCAATGTTAACTTCGAGGGAAATATCCCCCTGTACCGAAACGGCCCGGCGGAGATTCGAACCCGCAACCCCAGGATCACGAGTCCGGCGCTCAACCAACTGAACTATTCGGGCCCCAATAGGATAGTTGGGGATTGGAAAGCGGCTGAAGGGAAGGTCCAGTTGGTGACCAGCCAGTTTGATTTTAGACTGTGACCAAACAACATGGCCAGCATCTTGCACGGGCTTCTGTCTGTCTGTCTGTCTGTCTGTCTCTCTCTCTCTTTCTTTCTTCCTTCTTTGACATACAGAAAGAAAAAGAAAAAGACTGTCTCTGTCTCTGTCTGTCTGTCTGTCTGTCTGTCTGTCCCTCTGAAACTCCCTCTCTCTGTGTCCCACCTTGTCTGTCTGTCTCGCTGTCACTGTCTGTCTCCTCTCTGTCACTGTCTGTCTCACTCTCTGTCTGTCTGTCTGTCTGTTTGTCTCTCTCTCAATACATAGACCACCTAAAGTGGCCAGAGTTCAATTAGCCAACAGAGTTCACACTGTAGGGGTCTGGCGATCTGATCTCTTTCCGCTGGATGGTGGGAAAGGGGAGGGGCAGTGCTATCACGTTCACCTGTCACTCCCCGCTAAGTCGGACACCTTGACCGAGTCATGAGGTGTTCCAGGTAAACAGTGTCAGGTCTACAGATATCATTACAATCTCTCTCTCTCTCTCCTCTCTCTCTCTCTCTCTCTCTCTCTCTCTCTCTCTCTCTCTCTCTCTCTCTCTCTCTCTCTCTCTCTCTCTCTCTCTGTGTGTCTGTCTCTGGCCGCTCTCTCTCTCTCCTCTCTCTCTCTCTCTCTCCTCTCTCTCTCTCTCTCCTACTCTCTCTCTCTCTCTTTCCGCTCCTTCTCTCTCTCTCTCTCTTTTCCCTCTCTCTCTCTCTCTCTCTCTTCTCTCTCTCTCTCTCTCTCTCTCTCTCTCTCTCTCCCCTCTCTCCCTCTCTCCCTCTCTCTCGTCTCTCTCTCTCTTTCTCCCCTCTCTCTCTCTTTCTCCCCCTCTCTCTCGTCTCTCTCTCTCTCTCTCTCTTTCTCTTCCCCCTCTCTCTCTCTCTTCTCCCCCCTCTCTCTCTGTCTCTCTCTCTGTCTCTGTTCTCTCTCTCTCTCTTTCTTCCCTCTCTCTCTCTCTTTCTCCCCCCTCTCTCTCTCTGTCTCTCTCTCTCTCTGTCTCTGTCTCTCTCTCTCTCTCTCTCTCTCTCTCTCTCTCCTCCCCTCTCTCTCTCTCTTTCTCTCCCCCTCTCTGTCTCTCTCTCTCTCTGTCTCTGTCTCTGTCTCTGTCTCTCTCTCTCCCTCTCTCTTTCTCCCCCATCTCTCTCTGTCTCTGTCTCTCTCTGTCTCTCTCTCTCTCTCTCTCTCTCTCTCTCTCTCTCTCTCTCTCTCTCTCTCTCTCTCTTTAACTTTAAATGGCAATCACATATAAATCATGTTTGCAAACAGTTGGCTCGCAATTTGTTTTTACTCAAACTCAGTTATTATGTTGAACCACATATCCGGAAATTATTTTTTGAAGCCCATTGCCTTTCTCACATCAACTATGCGTCCACTGTCTGGAGTGGTGCGGTGAAAATCACATAAAAAAGATCAACTCTATGCATAGACGGGGAATTAAGCTGATTCTTCCCGACAAGTCTCTATCAACCACGGGCAAATTCGCAAAACTAATGATGTTACCACTGCAGAGCCAATTGTCCTATAATAAGGCAGTACTAATGTTTAAAGTCCATGCAAACATGGCGCCAACATATCTTGCTGAGTTTATCCAAATGGCAACAACGCGATATGATTCAAATAATTACATTTTACCACATGTCCGCATTGATTTGTTCAAATCTAGTTTTGCATTTTTTGGTCCATCTGTGTGGAACTCTCTTCCTCCGTCTGCCAAAACATGTCAGTCACTGCCGTCCTTCAAATCAGTAATACTTAAACATTTACTTGAACAATGAATCTAACCTTTTGATCATAGTCTCAACGCCCTACTTTTATACTTGCCTCTATACTAGCTAATGAAAATGTGTGTGTGTGTGTGTGTGTGTGTGTGTGTGTGTGCGTGTGTGTGTGTGTGTGTGTGTGTGTGTGTGTGTGTGTGTGGTGTGGATGTGGGTATGCGCATGCGAGCGTGTATGTATGGGCGTGTGCATGCATGTGAGCGCGCGCGCGTACGTGTTTGACTGTGTTTGTGTAATTTTGTAATGGATTTTTTTTTTTTTTTTTTTTTAATATTTTTTTTAATAATAATTATTATTCTTATTACTATTGTTATTGTTAATATTATAATGTTGCTATATTCTTCATTGTTTCTGTCATTATTAATATGTGCAGTCTGTTTAGTTGAATGTTGTAGAATAGCAAGGACAGATTGGAAGAATAGGCACTGCCTAAAATCTCTATCCTTGAGTAATAAAGTTTTTGAGTCTTGAGTCTTGAGTCTCTCTGTCTCTCTCTCTCTCTCTCTCCCCTCTCTCTCTCTTTCTCCCCCCTCTCTCTCTGTCTCTGTCTCTGTCTCTCTCTGTCTCTCTCTCTCTCTCTCTTCTCTCTCTCTCTCTCTCTCTCTCTCTCTCTCTCTCTCTCTCAGCACCCTGGAAATAAGGGGAAAGAGTTCACAGCAGCACATTTCACGTTGGCACCTCGGGGCGCGATTGGCATCAGTTGATGTAATCTGTGGCCACCTGGTGGGTAGTACTGCCTGCACCTGTCACTCCCCGCTGAGACGGACGGCTTGACGAGGTCGTCATGTATGACAGGTACACGGCTCCTGATGCTTCATGGCCACGACAACCATCTTTGTCTGTTTCTTTGTTGGTCTGTCTGTCCGTTTGTCTGTCTGTCCGTGTGTCTGTCTGTCCGTTTGTCTGTCTGTCCGTTTGTCTGTCTGTCCGTTTGTCTGTCTGTCCGTGTGTCTGTCTCTTTGTCTGTCTGTCCGTGTGTCTGTCAGTCCGTTTGTCTGTCTGTCCGCCTGTCTGTCTGTCTGTCCGTTTGTCTGTCTGTCCGTGTGTCTGTCTGTCCGTGTGCGTGTGTGCGCGCGCGTGTGTGTGCGTATGTGTGCGTGTATGTGTGTGAAAATCTCTCTCTCTCTTCTCTCTCTCTCTCTCTCTCTCTCTCTCTCTCTCTCTCTCTCTCTCTCTCTCTCTCTTTCACCCCTCCCTCCTTCGTGCTTCAGATAGAACTCCGAGCTATACGGTGAATGAAGGTTTGCGTACGCCACCAGTTTTAATCCCAGCATCGAGGTAGCCATATTCGTTCTTCACTGATGATGTCTGATAACGACACCAGGGTGAACGTGTTTTGTTTCCTTGTCCGCTGGCACACGACGATCATGTCTTCTTCTACAGGTGAAATGGGATTTAAAGTGCGTGTAAGTCTTGTTAAAATGCGTACTTTCTCTCAGGAGGTCTCAGTTGAAAGAAGAGGGAGGGAAGTGAGTCTGCACAGACTTTAGTTTCGCAAAGAGAATTGCTGCTCACCTAGTTATGTCGAGTGAGAATTGAACCCTGGCCGGAGCTTGTAACAAGAGTCTTAGACCTTACCCACTGAGCCATCTAGGCACCCAGTATATCACAGATATTACTTTACTTTACTTTCATGACAAGACATTGTCATTTCTGTTGTTATACCAAAACAACAACTGTATTCTGAGTGCTTCATGGTGTCATACTTGGAAGAATGCCTGCATGAAATCACCAGAACAACATCATCACTGATAATGAACAACCACGAAAACACTAACACCATTGTTATTTCAGTCTTTGTCAGAAAATGACGATGAACAGAATGATGATTTAAAAAACAAAAACACAAAAAATGCATAGAAAATTTGAACCCTAGACTGTGATCTGGTTATGACATTATCGTTGACAGGTACAATCACCCAAGTGGTTAGAGTGCTGCTTCTGAATCTACAAGTCACGGGGTTCAAGCCCACCACCTGTCTTTGGATGAAGAAAGGAGCCGGGTTTTATCTCATGTGTCGACAGCCTCAATCGTCTTCATGTGTGGAGTGCAGCATGTTCAGGATCTTTGAGGGAGGTTCTCTGACTGTGGATACATGGTCCTCAAGTGTTTTCCCCACTCAGCATCAGTGAAGTTAGTTGACTGTGGATACATGGTCCTCAAGTGTTTCCCCACTCAGCATCAGTGAAGTTAGTTGACTGTGGATACATGGTCCTCAAGTGTTTTTCCACTCAGCATCAGTGAAGTTAGTTGACTGTGGATACATGGTCCTCAAGTGTTTTTCCACTCAGCATCAGTGAAGTTAGTTGACTGTGGATACATGGTCCTCAAGTGTTTTTCCACTCAGCATCAGTGAAGTTAGTTGACTGTGGATACATGGTCCTCAAGTGTTTTTCCACTCAGCATCAGTGAAGTTAGTTGACTGTGGATACATGGTCCTCAAGTGTTTTCCCACTCAGCATCAGTGAAGTTAGTTGGTGAATATGTGACCGGATCCTCCAGTCTTCATCAGCACACTGTGCTGTGGTTGAGTTGTTGCTCTGAGAGAACTGTTCACAGTCGTCAAGTCCCGTGGCGGATCGAGTCTAGTTTACTCTCACAGGTGATGGTACAGGTTCATGGTGCAGCTGTAATGGGCGGCAGTTCAATGCCTACATCTCTGCTACGTTTCGTTGCTTTCTTGACATTGGACTTTAAATGGTGTTTAGAGCAAAGGACCGACGTCAAGTTTCACCTGTGGAATGGGTCTGGGTGTGAAGAGGATTGCAGATGGCTGAATTTGTTCTTGTTTGGTGTTCTTTTCGCCATGTAGGCTACCTAGCGGGCCAGCCGTCTGTAGTAAGTAGGTTCTGTGCTGTCTTTATACCTGACCTCATAGACAAGACCGCATTTCCTTCTGACTTCATTTCAGTCTTTGAGATGGGTCAGTCTGGATCTCAGAGTGTTTGTGAGTGTACGTAAAATCTGTAGTTTGTGTGGTCGGAACACACGTTCATGATCAGATGCGATGGTCAGATATCCCGTCTTCCTTGTCCAGCATTCAAGGGACGATGGAAGAACGGTGCTTTAATGGCACCAGGTAAGCAGAGAGGAGGCGGGCATTACCAAGAGCGTTCTTTCTTCTGCACCAAAATGCTGCCAAGCATACAAAGACAGCAACAACCAGCCCACTGCACATGACAGGAATCAGTGTCTGCCCAGCAGCCTTAGGACCAGCCCCTCCAGGGATCGTATGATGCGGAACACTATGCAGTCTGAATGGCCACACTGAACGCCACAAGCTGACTAACAAAGACAAACGTATGACGTGTCGGATAGAAGGTGCTAAGGTCACCTTCAGACACAGGGATTTCTTTTTTTAAAGGGATGCACGCTCCTTCTGACCTGCGTTCTGAAAGAAGACGTGCAATCAAAACGCAGGACACTTGGTCCTTGCTGATGTTGTTGTGGGAGTTGGATGCTACGAAGTGATCATGTCAGCAAACGCAGGACACTTGGTCCTTGCTGATGTTGTTGTGGGAGTTGGATGCTGCGAAGTGATCATGTCAGCAAACGCAGGACACTTGGTCCTTGCTGATGTTGTTGTGGGAGTTGGATGCTACGAAGTGATCATGTCAGCAAACGCAGGACACTTGGTCCTTGCTGATGTTGTTGTGGGAGTTGGATGCTGCGAAGTGATCATGTCAGCATGACCGAATCAATCGGAAAGAAGAAACGCTCACTTTGACATCGTCACGGGCCCACAGTGTCATCTGGGGAACGCTTTATGACTAAAGCCAACAGTGTCATCTGAGGAACGCTTTATGACTAAAGCCAACAGTGTGATCTGAGGAACGCTTTATGACTAAAGCCAACAGTGTCATCTGAGGAACGCTTTATGACTAAAGCCAACAGTGTGATCTGGGGAACGCTTTATGACTAAAGCCAACAGTGTGATCTGGGGAACGCTTTATGACTAAAGCCAACAGTGTGATCTGAGGAACGCTTTATGACTAAAGCCAACAGTGTGATCTGAGGAACGCTTTATGACTAAAGCCAACAGTGTGATCTGGGGAACGCTTTATGACTAAAGCCAACAGTGGGATCTGAGGAACGCTTTATGACTAAAGCCAACAGTGTGATCTGAGGAACGCTTTATGACTAAAGCCAACAGTGTGATCTGAGGAACGCTTTATGACTAAAGCCAACAGTGTGATCTGGGGAACGCTTTATGACTAAAGCCAACAGTGTGATCTGAGGAACGCTTTATGACTAAAGCCAACAGTGTGATCTGAGGAACGCTTTATGACTAAAGCCAACAGTGTGATCTGGGGAACGCTTTATGACTAAAGCCAACAGTGTGATCTGAGGAACGCTTTATGACTAAAGCCAACAGTGTGATCTGAGGAACGCTTTATGACTAAAGCCAACAGTGTGATCTGAGGAACGCTTTATAACTAAAGCTAACAGTGTGATCTAGGGAACGCTTTATGACTAAAGCCGTCAACTGAGGACAGAAAGAGATGGGAGCAGGGAATGCTGGGAAGGCTGGAGAATAGGAGCAAAGAGAAGAAATGGAAGATGACGTTGAAGAAATAGGAGAAGAACAACAACGACGATGACGCTGAGGACAACGACCCATCTACCCCCAATCCCTCCACACACACACACACACACACACACACACACACACACACACACACACACACACACACACACACACCAGTATCAGAATATGTCGGAGAAGGAAGGGAACAATAACACTGAGAAGGAGAAGGCAAGAAAGAGCTAGATAGTCTAGAAGAGAAATAGGGCAGAGAAAGAAGTGCAAAAGATGAGAGAGAGAGAGAGAGAGAGAGAGAGAGAGAGAGAGAGAGAGAGAGAGAGAGAGAGAGAGAGAGAGAGACGGGGATAGGTGTCTCCAGGGGTATGAACTGTTCCCATTTCAGCAGATTGCTGCCTTTTTTCCCTTCATGAACTTCAGGGGGAAAGCCTTCTCCGGAAAAGTAATGCAATCAGCAAGTTTGCGGCTACTTTTCCAGAACAGTTACGTTCTCAAATGGAACAAACGACAAGACGCGGAAGTACACTTTGGGAATGCCCA
>CM031610.1:84486262-84488762 GCA_018398815.1 Conus ventricosus | reverse complement strand
CTATTATGCTGATTCTTTCTCTCCCTGTTTCCCCCCCCCCCCTCCTCTTCTTCCCGTTCCCTCCTTCCCTTTTACTCTTCAATCAAATTCAATCTATATCTGTCCAGGAATCCAATCTATATCAGTCCAGGGCCCTTGCCACCCTGCTATTGATTCTGTCGTTGCCTGTTCCTAACAGAACTTGTAGTCTGACACAACAGACCACGCTATTCTCATCAGCTGCACGGTATTCCTCATCAGCTGCACTTCTCAGAAAACCAACGTTTTTTTTCTTTTTCTCTTTTTCTGTGTTCTTTTCCTTCTTCGCATCAACCAGAAAAAAATTCCTGAAAATCTAACAAAACATGATGTTGATACCAATACAAACACTTTATAAACACACTTCGGCAAACAACTGATCATCACCAAGAGTGGTGGGAGCTGGGGGTACATTGGGGGGGGGTGGGGAATGGGGGGGGGGGGGGGGTAGAACACCTCTGCTGCAGCAATTATGATCTGCAACTGAGGAACTGCACTGGGCATTCCTAAGACACACAGAGACAGAGAGATGTGAAGAGAAACAGAAAGAGAGAGAGAGAGAGAGAGGAGAGAGAGAGAGAGAGAGAGAGAGAGAGAGAGACAGAGAGACAGGAGAGAGACAGAGAGAGACAGACAGACAGACAGACAGACAGACAGAGACAGACAGAGACAGACAGACAGAGACAGAGAGAGAGACAGACAGACAGACAGTTTGAGAGACACAGAGAGTGAGACAGGGACAGACAGACAGGCAAAGATTGTAGCTGTGGATCTGGAAGTGTGTAGCTGTCATACATGACGACCTTGTCAAGCCATCTATCTCAGAGGGGGAGTAACAGGTGAAGGTGGTGCTATCATCAGGTGGCAACAGATTACATCAGCCCAATCCAAACATGCCCTGTAGTGTGAACGTGAAATGTGGCATAGTGACCTCTGTCCCTTTATGGAGATCTATGGTGTTGACGAGAGAGAAGAGGGCGCAGGGAACGAGGGTGGTGATAGGCAGAGAGAGAGAGAGAGAGAGAGAGAGAGAGGAGAGAGAGAGAGAGAGAGAGAGAGAGAAGAGAGAGAGAGTGTTTTGACTCTTGACACTTTGATATTTTATTGTCATTACCAAAGAGGTCTTTTGACAAGGAGCGAGAGGTAACAGAACAAAAAGATTTCCCTTTTCCTTTCCTGCAAACAGATAGTACACTTTCATTCCTAGTGTGTATCAAATCCAGAGTTAACAAAAACAAATAAATTCGTAACGTTTCGTTATGTCCTCACCTCACGCACAGGAGTAATGCAGTAAGGTTAAATAAAAAAGAGAGGAGAGAGAGAGAGAGAGAGAGAGAGAGAGAGGAGAGAGAGAGAGAGAGAGGAGAGAGAGAGAGAGAGACAGAGAGAGAGGAGAGAGAGAGAGAGAGAGAGAGAGAGAGAGAGGCCACTTTTGACACTTTGATATTATATTGTCAGCACCAAAGAGGTCTTTTGACAAGGGGGAGGGGGTAACAGAACAATAACACTTCCCTCTTTCTTTCTGCAAACAAATAGTACACTTTCATTCCTAGTGTGCATCAAATCAAAGGTTAACAAAAACAAATGAATTCGTAATCTTTCCTTATGTCCTCACGCACAGGAGTAATGCAGTAAGGTTAAAAAAAAATCTTAAGACTGACTCGACCATCCACTCAATCAAATGATGGCATTGTATCTTACTGATCTCTTCCACATGCGATGAATGATAACATTCATTCATATATCTCTAATAATGCATTATCTTAAATTTCACTATCCTTCATCTGTCTAATTTTCAATGCTTTCGCGATGGATTTCGCAGAGAGAGAGAGAGAGAGAGAGAGAGAGAGAGAGAGAGAGAGAGAGAGAGAGAGAGAGAGAGAGAGAGGGAGAGAGAGATACGCATATAACGCATCACTATATTCCCTACAATGCACACTGTATAATTATGGTCCGATGTCCTTCGATCAAGCTATGTCAATTGTAAAAGAAATGCCGAGAGAAGAAGGGAGGAAAAGAAGTCTTTAATAGGAAGGCCCCCCCCCCCTCCTGCCAAAAAGATGAATGAGTAAGGGAGGGGGGGGGGGGGGAGCAGAAGAAAAAAGAAAAGAGGGCATGGGATTCAACACATGCTGTTTGCCTGGAGAAGCAGCAGAAAGAGACAGATAGTTATAAAGTGAAATAAAAGAATTGTTCATCAACAACTGCCTGCGCAAGATTCTCCGCATCCGATGGCCAGACACCACCAACAACAACGAGCTCTGGGAGAGAACAAACCAGCTGCCCGCAGAACAGGTAATCAAGAAACGACGTTGGGGCTGGATTGGACATACGCTGCGGAAGCCTGCAAGCAACATCACCAGACAAGCCCTAACATGGAACCCCAAGGGAAACGAAAAAGAGGTCGGCCAAGGAACACCTGGCGCAGGGACCTGGAAGCAGACATCAGGAACATGGGGATGACATGGAACCAGTTGGAGAA
>CM031610.1:84478762-84481262 GCA_018398815.1 Conus ventricosus | reverse complement strand
GCTTTATTATTTTATTAATGCATGCAATTTAAAAACGGTGTAGTCATTGATCACACAGGCTAGGGGTTAAGTCTCTGTGCCCATTCCTGAACTGCTCAAGAGTTCTGGTCAAGCGCTTCTCATTCACTCTGTGGTTTGTTTAGTGCAATTTGACAGTGATGGAAACTGAATCCATGTATGACCAAATGTCCCTGTCCCCATTCCTGAACTGCTCAAGAGTTCTGGTCAAGCGCTCCTCCTTCAGTCTTGTGATTCTCTTTCTAGAAGGAGGAGCGTTCCCAGCTTCCAGCGACCGAACAGTGAGCTCTGTCTCAGACTGCCTCTGCTTTAGTGCAGTCACGAAAATGTAAATGTTTGGATGTGGGGAACTGAACCGTCGTCTGAATGCGGAATGGAACGATTCCAAATGATTGTTCGTTCTTATCCCGTCATCCTGAAAGTTTCGAAATGATTCCACACATCTCGCGTGAAGACAGGCCGAACGTCATCCAGCCAGGTTGACACCATGTAATCACAGAGCTGGTCAATCCCTGGGACTTCGACAGGAGGTGTTCCATGTAGGTCCATCCAGATATTGTCAATCTCAGCCATGGGGACCAGAGGCAGCACTGCAAGGCGTCGTACAAACTTCCTCACCTCTGGAGAGTCTGTGTACGGTACCGCAAGTCCCAGCGTCTGGACCTATTAAAATGAATACTCAGCGCGCTCTAAGGAAGTTGCCAATTAAAATTTTAGGGGAGAATAGAAGCTATAGAAGAGAAGAGATAGTCGAGAGAGAGAGAGAGAGAGAGAGAGAGAGAGAGAGAGAGAGAGAGAGAGAGAGAGAGAGACAGACAGACAGACAGACAGACAGACAGACAGACCGATAGATAGATATTTTATGTAACTTAATTACCTTCCTCCACAAGCTTTGACAATAATGAAAGAAGCATCCTCTGGTACGAGCTCCCATGAATGACATCCTGACGGCTTGCATTGCACCTATCTCAAAGTCTGTCTGAACGCATTCAGGAGAAAACTGGAAATTTCTTTCACGGCACAATCGGGATACAATGTCAAACAGTCGACTGTACGTGTCACGTTTCTTGTCAGGCAAAAGAGCGTACACCACAGGAATCATCTGTCCAAGGAATCGAATGTGCATTGTGTACATTTGCGCAAACAGACTGGGGGCGACAGAAAATGTCCCGTCCATGAACACTATTTGACTTTGGCATAACTTGGCAAGGTGGTCGTCTGTAGTGAACACCAAGATCTTGTCATCCTCTCCCTCGTTTGCCAATAGAAACGGATTTCCACTCACAGTTTCTGTCCAAGAACCTTCCAACCTGACACTGGCTCGAGAATTTGGCAACGGTGGAACCATCTTTCGACGTTCTTTATAAAGTCTGGATTTCACTGCTGCAAAACTTGGTGTGGCACTCGCCAGTTCCTGGTCACTTTCATCTTGAAAAGCCTCAGTGTACAAACGTTTCACTGGTTGATGAACCCTGTTCTTCACCTGCTCCTTGAGATCTGCAATTTTGCGGTCAGAGTTAATTTTTGCAGCATGATTTTCATGGTTGTGAACGGCGTTGTCTCGTTTTGAAATGTCAGCAGTATCTTTCACTGTCACGACTGTTGCAGCACATGTTTTCTTGTTGATACATCTCCAGAATGTATGCGTATCACTCTTTCTATTTACAGTATGCTGATAATTCTCAAGCACAAGAAAACGTCCCCGGCGAGGTGTAGGTACAAACTCTGCCATGAATGCGCAATGACTTTGACAACACAAATGACAACAGGATTGCCAGCTGTAGGCCTAAGTGAACGTTTTAGATTAGAATCAAACATAAAAATTTGATGTCACATGAGCTCTAAGTTGTAGTCATACGTCAATGGTCTGGCAGTGCGGGCCAGGCGGTGCATAAGTGATGTGAGTACGATTCAAGTAAAAGCAACCCCACAAGTAGGCCAATAAGCAAGACAACCTTTGCCCTCATACTCTAAAATTTGATGTCACATGAGCTTAGTGTCGGCCTAAGTTGTAGTCATTGGCAGTGTCAAGAGCGTTAGTACAATTCGGTTTTAAGTTCTCGCTCACTAGGTGACAAACCGAAATTTACCCAAATAAAGGTAGTAGATTAAACGGTCCGATTTTACTGTACCTCAAAGTCTACTAGTAGACTTCAGAGGAATAGCCTTAAAAGCACCGTAGACGTAAGGGGAATAGTCTTAAAGGGAATTTCAATTTGCGGAACGATCAATGAGTAGATCAACTGGGAATAGACCTATAGGCACCCTTCTACCCACAAGAACGTTGATGGCACACTCACAATTGCGAATCCCAATTTCCCACCTGCTCACCCATAGAAACTTAGTGAGCGCATCCCTTTCTCCTCTTCTCCCACACTGTGGCTGACTTGCCCTCAGCAATGTCTGTTCCCTTGTGGCGTTCATTGTTCACCCCACCGCACTTCTGCACTCACACTTCGATCGTCCCTCAGCCTCTCCCTCC
>CM031610.1:84466262-84473762 GCA_018398815.1 Conus ventricosus | reverse complement strand
TGGCCTCCATGCCTTCTACCTCCATATACATATGGTGTAAACGTCAAATAACACCCTGTTAATGACATATCACTGTGATGGATAGACCTGTGTCTAAAAGGAAGGGAGCAAAAAAGGGAAGTCTTCTCTGCTGAGTACTCTGTGTGCTTTAAAATTCTTCCAGAATGGTGGACAGTAGATCCAGCAAACTTCAGCTGTTTCGCTATATAGAGAGTTCATCAGGCTGGTTTCAGGATCCCGGCTACCATCCGATGAGAAGTATTTCTACATAAACAGACAGGAATCACCCCGGAATCTGGAAGATATATGAAAAATTGCCTTCCCAAGCGCAGATGTGAGCTCTTTGTGGTGGGAAGAGGAAGAATTATGGTGAAATTGACAGATCAAAATTTGCCCTGAAATAAAAAAAAAAGTGAAGATATAAAAGACACGGCCTATGGAAGCCGGAAACTGGTAATACAAACTCACACGGATTACAAGAATCACTTACGAGAGATTTCTAGTTTGAAAAAAAAAAAACCCGCTGTATCCCACAAGCCTCAAGTGCTCAAAGGGTAATCCAAGAATGCACATTTGAAAATAAGATTTATAAAAATGAAATAAACTTAATCCATAATTTAAAAACACTGCTCTGCACAAGCGTGAAGGACTCAGGCACGCGCAGTGCCATGTCTTGTATCAACCTTTGAGTCCTTCAGCCTTGTGCCATGTCTTGTATCAACCTTTGAGTCCTTCAGCCTTGTGCCATGTCTTGTATCAACCTTTGAGTCCTTCAGCCTTGTGCTGTGCCATGTCTTGTATCAACCTTTGAGTCCTTCAGGTTTGTGCTGTGCCATGTCTTGTATCAACCTTTGAGTCCTTCAGCCTTGTGCTGTGCCATGTCTTGTATCAACCTTTGAGTCCTTCAGCCTTGTGCTGTGCCATGTCTTGTATCAACCTTTGAGTCCTTCAGGTTTGTGCTGTGCCATGTCTTGCATCAACCTTTGAGTCCTTCAGCCTTGTGCTGTGCCATGTCTTGTATCAACCTTTGAGTCCTTCAGGTTTGTGCTGTGCAGTGTCTTGCATCAACCTTTGAGTGCTTCAGCCTTGTGCAGTGCAATGTCTTCAACATCTTGCATCAACCTTTGAGTCCTTCAGCCTTGTGCAGTGCAATGTCTTCAATGTCGTGTATCAACCTTTGAGTCCTTCAGGTTTGTGCTGTGCCATGTCTTGTATCAACCTTTGAGTCCTTCAGCCTTGTGCAGTGCAATGTCTTCAATGTCGTGTATCAACCTTTGAGTCCTTCAGCCTTGTGGAGTGCAATGTCTTCAATATCTTGCATCAACCTTTGAGTCCTTCAGCCTTGTGCAGTGCAATGTCTTCAATATCTTGCATCAACCTTTGAGTCCTTCAGCCTTGTGCAGTGCAATGTCTTCAACATCTTGCATCAACCTTTGAGTCCTTCAGCCTTGTGCAGTGCAATGTCTTCAATATCTTGTATCAACCTTTGAGCCCTTCGGCCTTGTACTATGCAGTGTCTTGCATCAACCTTTCGGTCCTTCAGCCTTGTGCAGTGCAGTGTCTTGTATCAACCTTTGAGTCCTTCAGCCTTGTGCAGTGCAATGTCTTGTATCAAACTTTGAGTCCTTCAGCCTTGTGCAGTGCAATGTCTTCATCAACCTTTGAGTCCTTCAGCCTTGTGCAGTGTCTTCATCAACCTTTGAGTCCTTCAGCCTTGTGCAGTGCAATGTCTTCATCAACCTTCGAGTCCTTCAACCTTGTGTAGTGTCTTCATCAACCTTTGAGTCCTTCAGCCTTGTGCAGTGCAATGTCTTCATCAACCTTTGAGTCCTTCGGCCTTGCACAGTGCAATGTTTTCATCAACCTTTGAGTCCTTCAGGCTGTGCCATGCAATGTCTTTTATCAACCTTTGAGTCGTTCAGCCTTGTGCAGTGCAATGTCTTCATCAACCTTTGAGTCCTTCAGCCTTGTGCAGTGCAATGTCTTGCGTCAACCGTTGAGTCCTTCAACCTTGTGCTGTGCAATGTCTTACATCAATAGAATCCTTCAGGTGTGTTCCGTGCAGTGGTCTTAACTATGTATTTCTTTTCAACCTGCATGTATTGCATGTATGCATCAACCTTCGAGTCCTTCAGGCTTGAGCATTACAGTGTTTTAAACTAATTCGTGCAAGTCTTGCATTAACCTTGAAGTCCTTCAGGATTTTTTCTTTATACAGTCCTTTAAAATTAGAATCGTATATTTCTTTGCTTCACCTTCTTTTTTCAGTTTTTGTTTTTGTTTGTAGAGCTGTAAAAAGACCTTCAGTGAGCCAAATTCTCTACCCATTAAAGATTGTCAACCAAATATTCTAGTGAAAACCCAACCGATTACTCAGCCGATTTTTCATTTAACCCATCGATCGATCGATCGGCTAATCATTGAATTAATCGGTCAATAAATCGATCGGTCAGTCAGTCACTCCATCATCAACCAGTCGTTCGATTAGTCAGTCAGTCACTCTTTCTTTCTTCTAGCAAGTCATCGTATTCAATTCTTCGCTTCCCCTTCTTCTTCTTCGCCATCCTTCTCAACAACCTCTTCTCTCTCTCTCTCTTTCTCCCAGTTGCGTCTCCATGTTGTCGTTATTGTTGTTGTTGGCTTGTTCTTCTCTCTTCTTGTCCTTTTTCTTCTTCTTTTTTTTTTTCTAGAGCTCCTCTCAATTTGCTTCTTCTATTCCAGTTCCGTCTACTCCCGCTTTTTTTTCGTTTACCACACCCACCTCCTCCTTGTTTTGCTCATACATCCTTTCCCTTCCTCTTCTTCCGGTCTTTAGTTTTATTTATTATTATTTTTTGGGGGGGATAGTATCTTCCCCTCTTCCCCTTCTTTCCACTCCTCTGTCTTTCTCATGTTCCTCCTCCCCCATCTCATTCTTCCCCTCTCTCTCTCTCTCTCTCTCTCTCTCTCTCTCTCTCTCTCTCTCTCTCTCTCTCTCTCTCTCTCTCTCTCTCTCTCTCTCTCTCTCTCTCTCTCTCTCTCTCTCTCTCTCTCTCTCTCTCTCTCTCTCTCTCTCTCCTCTCTTTTCATTTGTTTGTCGGATAACGCAAAACAAACTGGATGGAGACAGATGATATAGCTAGTGTTGCTTATAGCCCAGCCGACCGCAAATGGCCATATAACCGGATGGAAGTCAACTCTCAAAAAAAAAAATCCACAAAAAACGTTGAAATACACTTTCTTAAAACACCGGAAATTTCATTAAAAATCTCTCTTACATAAACATTGTAGATCAGACGAAAAATGTTGATCTCCTTCAGATCATGTGATAAAGCTGGATCTCTTTTATCGAAACTTAATCTGCAGATGGGATGTCTCCTTGAGTTCGACCCCATTACATTATGATGTGTGTCCGATTCCAACAGCAAATCCAGGATCCGCGCCCATTATTAAGATTGTTACAACATTGCCATTAAACGTCAAACTGAAGTTACTGTCATGAAGTGGTGACTATCTTCAGAGTGTCTTTATTTTCCCATGAAATGTCCGAATGAACGTTGGCATTTTGTAATCTGCATGAGTAACACAAACAAAATACAAGGGAAATAACTCCTGCAATCCGTGCTAATCATATATTTTCCTGGCGAAAAAAAAATTGTGTTTTTTTTTTTTTTAATTTTGATTTCAATTCAGGGACTGTCTTAACGGATGTACACGAGATTCCTTCGACTTTGAAAGAGATGTCAGCTTTGTGGAGTGCCCTTTGAGTCTTCTTTTTTTCCTTAGGAAATTATTCTTCAATACTCCTGCCTTTTACCTTCAGACTGTTGTCTTGCTCTTCCGCTCCGACCTCTCTTTTGTCTGCTTCTTGTTTGTTCCTTCTGTCAGCCAGCGTAATGTTTGTTGCCATCACTGTCATGCCTGTCATTTTTATCCTCGTCCTCTCTCTTTTTTTTCTAATTTTCCTCCTCCCCCTCCTTCTCTTTCTTGTTCACCCCCTCTCCTACTTTTTTCTCCCCCACCTGTCCTCATTTTTCATCATAATTGTCATTCCGTGCATCCTCTTTTTTTTTTCCAGTATTTTCCTTTGTCGTCCTCATCCTCATTTTCTTTTTCTATCGTGTTCCATTCCTCTTCTTCTTTTATTTAACGGATTGTTCTTTTCTTTCATTTTCTTTCTTATCCTCAGCTCACGCACTTGGCCCTGTTCCTTTTTTTCCCCTCCGTAACGTTTTGTCTCTTTCTGATCCGTCTCTCTCTGCTGCTCTTCAACGTAAACAACATGTATTGAACCATCTGCCGTTTTTTTTCCCGCGTTTTTTTTTTTTTTGGCTTGTCAATAGAGTCTTTTTCAGCACTTCTCATTTTCTTTTTCTCCGTCTCTCCTTTTCGCTATTTTCTGTTTAATTCAATATTTGGTCATAGTCTGTTGGAGGGACATAGGATCATATTTAGTGTGCGCGTTGGATATAGTAATGCTTAATGTGTGTATCTTTTTTGTTGGTGGTGGTGGGTTGGGGTCGGTGGGGTGAGGGGAGGAGAGGGGAGGGGACAGAAAACCGAGGGAAGATGGTGAGATGTTGTGGAAGTACGGGTGAGAAAGGGGTGGGAATGAGGAGAGCGAGGACTGATTTTTTTATGTGGATTGTTGATATTCTGCATATTGCTCTGAAGTGGCTGTGTCACACAAAGTCTTCAGTCCTTCTTTCTTTTGCTGTAGTGTCTTATTACCTTCGTCAGAGAAGTTCATTTCCAATCGTGTCCGTTTGTTTGTTTCTGTGAATTTGTATGTATGTCAGCGATAAGACATCAAGCGTGTTGGACTGGTATAAAGGAATCGTGCTGGAAAGATGGGAAGAAACCCAAGGATTAACCTATTAACTTTTGGAGCTGTTCCGCGATGCGGGTCTGGATCCAGCGACTCTTCCAGAGTTGGTTTCTTAAAAACAAGATTATCGTAAAATTTCCATCGAACATGGATGCTGCGATGTTTCTGTTACGAATCGGTCACAGTCTCTAAAGTAATGTGTTATCATGGAACGTTAAAAACGTTCTAGTGATGTAATCGTTGATATTTGATATTTTTCGAATTTTATTGCAAAAAGTACATGGGAAGCCTATCAATCCCCCCTCTCCTCTCCCACTCCCCCTCCCCATTTTTCTTTTGCGCCTTATTAGAGTAACACCCCCCCCCCCCTTTTTATTTTTTTCTTTAACCTACATTTTGGTCCGAATCCAGATCAGAAGGCGGATCCATGATCCGTTCGACCTTGGCAGAGGTCCGCGCTCTCCTGAGTGCCCTTTTAGTTTTTTCTTTCTTTCTTTGTTCCCTCTGAAGGTTGGATGTTAGCGAAATATGCATTCGTCATCCTCATCCCACTATTCTATGAAATGAAATTCGTTCGTTTTTTCCCAGTAGTCTTCTCTTGTTTCTGATTCTTCCTTACCACCTTCTCCCTCTTGTAGCCTCTTCCGTCTCTCGTTGTCGGTATTTCTCCTCAGCTTTTTTTTCTTCCTTCCTTCAGCTTCCTTTCGCTCTCCTGTTACTCCTTTCTCCTTCCCGTCTTCCTGACCTGTTTTCCTGTCTGCTGCCTTCTTCGTCTGAGTGGTGTTTGTGATGTCATGAAGTGTGATGCAGTGGGATGGCACATAATGCATTGACCTGCGTTGTAATGGATTGTACTGTGTTGTATTACATCGTATTATTTTGCATAGCATTGTCTTGCCCTGCTTTGCATTGCATTGTATTGTATTGTGGTATGTAGTGTAGTAGTGTATGTAGTATAGTACTGTATTTCATTACTTTGTATCATATTGCTTTGCATTGTTTTCTCCTGCTTTGCATTACATTGCACTGTATTGTATCGTACTGTAATGCGTTGCATTGCATGGTGTTGTATGTTATTAGTGTTGCATTGTATTCCATGACTTCATTGCCACGACATGGTGCATTGTATTATATTGTAATGTATTGTGTTCCATCATATTGCATTGTATTATATTGTAAAGTATTGTGTTCCATCATATTGCATGTATTATATAGTAATGTATTGTGTTCCATCATATTGCATGTATTATATAGTAATGTATTGTGTTCTATCACATTGCATTGCATTCTATTATATCGTAATGTATTGTGCTCCATCATATTGCATTGTATTATATTGTAATGTATTGTGTTCCATCATATTGCATTGCATTGTATTATATTGTAATGTATTGTGTTCCATCATATTGCATTGTATTATATAGTAATGTACTGTGTTCCTTCACATTGCATTGCATTGTATTATATAGTAATGTATTGTGTTCCATCATATTGCATTGTATTATATTGTAATGTACTGTGTTCCATCATATTGCATTGTATTATATTGTAATGTATTGTGTTCCATCATATTGCATTATATTACATCGTAATGTATTGTGTTCCATCATATTGCATTGTATTATATAGTAATGTACTGTGTTCCTTTACATTGCATTGCATTGTATTATATAGTAATGTATTATGTTCCATCATATTGCATTGTATTATATTGTAATGTATTGTGTTCCATCATATTGCGTTGAATTATATTGTAATGTATTGTGTTCCGTCACATTGCATTGCATTATATTTTATCGTAATGTATTGTGTTGCGTCATATTGCATTGTATTGTATTGTAATGTGTTGTGTTCCGTCACATTGCATTGCATTGTATTATATCGTAATGTAGTGTGTTTCATCATGTTGCATTGCATTGTATTATATCGTAATATATTTTGTTCCATGATATTGCATTACTTTGTATTGTACCGTATGTTACCTTGCTGTATTGCACTGCATATCTTGTCGTCATGACAGCTATCTCCGTGAGGCACTGGGTATGGTGTCATGACAGCTATCTCTGTGAGGCACTGGGTATGATGTTACCTTGCTGTATTGCACTGCATATCTTGTCGTCATGACAGCTATCTCTGTGAGGCACTGGGTATGGTGTCATGACAGCTATCTCCGTAAGGCACTGGGTATGGTGTCATGACAGCTATCTCCGTGAGGCACTGGGTATGGTGTCATGACAGCTATCTCTGTGAGGCACTGGGTATGGTGTCATGACAGCTATCTCTGTGAGGCACTGGGTATGGTGTCATGACAGCTATCTCCGTGAGGCACTGGGTATGGTGTCATGACAGCTATCTCTGTGAGGCACTGGGTATGGTGTTACCTTGCTATATTGCACTGCATATCGTCGTCGTCATGACAGCTATCTCTGTGAGGCACTGGGTATGGTGTCATGACAGCTATCTCTGTGAGGCACTGGGTATGGTGTCATGACAGCTATCTCCGTGAGGCACTGGGTATGGTCTCCTTGGGAGAGAGCCTGTCGCGACGTGACGGTGCCATCTGCTTTATTTCTGTCTGCGAATGCTTTTGTTTATTTTCCACAGCGGGGATTTTCTGCAGAATATGTCCAGGGATGATGCCTTTGTGGCAGTTTGTTTTTCCAATATACGCAAACTACGCGAGAGCAGAGTGG
>CM031610.1:84448762-84456262 GCA_018398815.1 Conus ventricosus | reverse complement strand
ATACCCTTTGTGCCCTCATGCCCTCTGGTAAGAACCCTTTGTGCCTCCTGCCCTCTGGAGGGATACCCTTTGTGCCCCGCTGCCCTCTGGTAAGATACCCTTTGTGCCCTCCTGCCCTCTGGTAAGATACCCTTTCTGCCTCCTGCCCTGTGGTAAGATACTTTTTGTGCCCTCCTGCCCTCTGGTAAGATACCCTTTGTGCCCTCCTGCCCAGTGTTAAGATACCCTTTCTGCCCTCCTGCCCTGTGGTAAGATACCCTTTGTGCCCTCCTGCCCTGTGGTAAGATACCCTTTCTGCCCTCCTGCCCTCTGGTAAGATACCCTTTGTACCCTCCTGCCCTCTGGTGAGATACCCTTTCTGTCCTCCTGCCCTCTGGATAAGATACCCTTTCTGCCCTCTGGTAAGATACCCTTTGTGCCCTCATGCCCTCTGGTAAGATACCCTTTGTGCCCTCCTGCCCTGTTGTAAGATACCCTTTATGCCCTCCTGCCCTCTGGTAAGATACCCTTTCTACCCTCTGGTAAGATACCCTTTCTGCCCTGTGGTAAGATACCCTTTGTGCCCTCCTGCCCTCTGGTAAGATACCCTATCTGCCCTCCTTCCCTCTGGTAAGATACCCTTTCTGCCCTCTGGTAAGATACCCTTTGTGCCCTCCTGCCCTGTGGTAAGATACCCTTTATGCCCTCCTGCCCTCTGGTAAGATACCCTTTGTGCCCTCCTGCCCTCTGGTAAGATACCCTTTGTGCCCTCCTGCCCTGTGGTAAGATACCCTTTGTACCCTCCTGCCCTCTGGTAAGATACCCTTTGTGCCCTCCTGCCCTCTGGTAAGATACCCTTGTGCCCTCCTGCCAGTGTTAAGATACCCTTTCTGCCTTCTGTTAAGATACCCTTTGTGCCCTCCTGCCCTCTGGTAGATACCCTTTCTGCCCTCTCGTAAGATACCCTTTCTGCCCTCCTGCCCTCTGGTAAGATACCCTTTCTGCCCTCCTGCCCTCTGGTAAGATACCCTTTCTGCCCTCTCGTAAGATACCCTTTCTGCCCTCCTGCCCTCTGGTAAGATACCCTTTCTGCCCTCTCGTAAGATACCCTTTGTGCCCTCCTGCCCTCTGGTAAGATGCACTTTCTGCCCTCCTGCCCTCTGGTAAGATATCCTTTCTGCCTTCTGTTAAGATACCCTTTCTGCCCTCCTGCCCTCTGGTAAGATACCCTTTCTGCCCTCTCGTAAGATACCCTTTCTGCCCTCTCGTAAGATACCCTTTCTGCCCTCCTGCCCTCTGGTAAGATACCCTTTTTGCCCTCTCGTAAGATACCCTTTCTGCCCCCCTGCCCTCTGGTAAGATACCCTTTCTGCCCTCTCGTAAGATACCCTTTCTGCCCTCCTGCCCTCTGGTAAGATACCCTTTTTGCCCTCTCGTAAGATACCCTTTCTGCCCTCCTGCCCTCTGGTAAGATACCCTTTCTGCCCTCCTGCCCTCTGGTAAGATACCCTTTGTGCCCTCCTGCCCTTTGTTAAGATACCTTTCTGCCCTCCTGCCATCTGGAAAGATACCCTTTCTGCCCTCCTGCCCTCTGGTAAGATTACCCTTTCTGCCCTCTGGTAAGATACCCTTTATGCCCTCCTGCCCTCTGGAAAGATACCCTTTCTGCCCTCCTGCCCTCTGGTAAGATACCCTTTCTGCCCTCTGGTAAGATACCCTTTCTTCCCTCCTGCCCTCTGGTAAGATACCCTTTCTGCCCTCTGGTAAGATACCCTTTCTGCCCCCCTGCCCTCTGGTAAGATACCCTTTGTGCCCTCCTGCCCTGTGGTAAGATACCCTTTGTGCCCTCCTGCCCTCTGGTAAGAAACCCTTTCTGCCATCCTACCCTCTAGTAAGATACCCTTTGTGCCTTCCTGCCCTCTGGTAAGATACCCTTTGTACCCTCCTGCCCTCTGGTAAGATACCCTTTCTGCCCTCTGGTAAGATACCCTTTGTACCCTCCTGCCCTTTGGTAAGACACCCTTCTGCCCTCTGGTAAGATACCCTTTCTGCCCTCTGGTAAGATACCCTTTCTGCCCTCCTGCCCTGTGGTAAGATACCCTTTGTACCCTCCTGCCCTCTGGTAAGATACCCTTTCTGCCCTCTGGTAAGATACCCTTTGTACCCTCCTGCCCTCTGGTAAGATACCCTTTCTGCCCTCTGGTAAGATACCCTTTCTGCCCTCTGGTAAGATACCCTTTCTGCCCTCCTGCCCTGTGGTAAGATCCCTTCTGCCTCCTGCCCTCTGGTAAGATACCCTTTCTGCCCTCTGGTAAGATACAGTTTCTGCCCTCTGGTAAGATACAGTTTCTGCCCTCTGGTAAGATACTCTTTCTGCCCTCTGGTAAGATACTGTTTTCTGCCCTCTGGTAAGGTACCCTTCTCCTCTTGTGTCCTCTTGGCCCCCAGTAAGACACCCCTCGCCTACCCTGGCCACATGCCTTCCGTTAACATACCCCTCTCTTATGCCCTTCTACCCTCCCTGATACCCTTATCATCTTCTGCCCTCCGGTAAGATACCCCTGTCTTCTGCCTTCCTACGTTTTATTAAGAGACCACTGTCTTCCTACTGTCCTCCTACCCTCTGGTAAGATACCATCCTACCCTCAGGTAAGATACGTCCTCTCTTCCGGTAAGATACCCTCCTACCCTCTGGTAAGATACCTCCTCTCTTCCGGTAAGATACCCTCCTACCCTCTGGTAAGATACCCTCCTACCTTCTGGTAAGATACCCTCCTACCCTCTGGTAAGGTACCTCCTACCCTCTGGTAAGATACCTCATCTCTTCCGGTAAGATACCCTCCTACCCTCTGGTAAGATACCCTCCTACCCTCTGTATCTTACTGCTCTAAAGGCAGGCGAAGACAGTGCTTCTCTGGGTCCTCCCCAGCACCTTCGGGTGTTTCTTTTTCTTTCTCCTCCTACCCTCTGGTAAGATACCCTCCTACCCTCTGGTAAGATACTCTCCTACCCTCTGGTAAGATACCCTCCTACCCTCTGTAAGATACCTCCTACCCTCTGGTAAGATGCCTCCTACCCTCTGGTAAGATACCCTCCTACCCTCTGGTAAGATACCTCCTACCCTCTGGTAAGATACCTCCTCTCTTCCGGTAAGATACCCTCCTACCCTCTGGTAAGATACCCTCCTACCCTCTGGTAAGATACCCCCTACCCTCTGGTAAGATACCCTCCTACCCTCTGGTAAGATACCTCCTCTCTTCCGGTAAGATACCCTCCTACCCTCTGGTAAGATACATCCTATCTTCCGGTAAGATACCCTCCTACCCCTCTGGTAAGATACCCTCCTACCCTCTGGTAAGATACCTCCTACCCTCTGGTAAGACACATCCTATCTTCCGGTAAGATACCCTCCTACCTTCTGGTAGATACCCTCCTACCCTCTGGTAAGATACCTCCTACCCTCTGGTAAGATACATCCTATCTTCCGTAAGATACCCTCCTACCCTCTGGTAAAATACCCTCCTACCTCTGGTAAGATACATCCTATCTTCCGGTAAGATACCCTCCTACCCTCTGGTAAGATACCCTTCTACCCTCTGGTAAGATACCTCCTACCCTCTGGTAAGATACCCTCCTACCCTCTGTTAAGATACCTCCTACCCTCTGGTAAGATACCTCCTACCCTCTGGTAAGATACCTCCTCTCTTCCGGTAAGATACCCTCCTACCCTCTGGTAAGATACCTCCTATCTTCCGGTAAGATACCCTCCTACCCTCTGGTAAGATACCTCCTACCCTCTGGTAAGATACCTCCTACCCTCTGGTATGATACCTCCTCTCTTCCGGTAAGATACACTCCTACCCTCTGGTAAGATACCTCCTACCCTCTGGTAAGATACCCTCCTACCCTCTGGTAAGATACCTCCTACCCTCTGGTAAGATACCTCCTACCCTCTGGTAAGATACCTCCTCTCTTCGGTAAGATACCCTCCTACCATCTGGTAAGATACCCTCCTACCCTCTGGAAGATACCCTCCTACCCTCTGGTAAGATACTTCCTACCCTCTGGTAAGATACCTCCTACCCTCTGGTAAGATACTTCCTACCCTCCGGTAAGATACCTCCTCTCTTCCGGTAAGATACCCTCCTACCCTCTGGTAAGATACCCTCCTACCCTCTGGTAAGATACCTCCTACCCTCTGGTAAGATACTTCCTACCCTCTGGTAAGATACCCTCCTACCCTCTGGTAAGATACCTCCTACCCTCTGGTAAGATACCCTCCTACCCTCTGGTAAGATACTTCCTACCCTCCGGTAAGATACCTTCATTCTGCCCTCCTACCCTAGGGGCGCGCGCACACACACACACACTTTATCACACACACACACACACACACACACACACACACACACACACACACACACACACACTCTGTCTCTCTCTCTCTCTCTCTCTCTCTCTCCACACACACACACACACACACTCATACACACACACACTCTCCCTCTCTCTCTCTCTCTCTCTCTCTCTCTCCACACCACACACACACACTACATAAAACACACACACGCGCGCGCGCGCGCGTGCGCGGGCGCACGCACGCACGCCCCTCATACACACACGCGTGCGCGCGCGTTTGCTTCTCCATATAATTATACAAGCTGTCCAACCACTGTGACCAATGCATGAGCAGGGGGTGGATTGTGAACGGTGTCATTGGAACGACCCAGACCTTTCACCGAAGGCAGGCGTAGATAAGGGAATAATCCCGGGTGTTTTTTGCACTCCATCTAATTTGTCGCCTATTATTGCCTCCTCCATCCTGGGAACTGGGGACCGTTGAAGACTGGCCTGATCGCTTTTCCTCGCGTATGCTGTGTGGTGTGTGTGTGTGTGTGTTGGTGTGTGTCTTCTCTCCCCCTCTCTCTCTCTCTCTCTCTCCTCTCTCTCTCTTTTGCTCCCCTCTCCTCTGCTCGCTGTCTGTCTGTGTCTGTCTGTCTGTCTCTCTCTCTCTCTCTCTCTCTCCTCTCTCTCTCTCTCTCTCTCTCCTCCTGCGCGCGCGCTGCGCACTCGTGTGTGTGTGTGTGGTGTGTGTGTGTGTACACATCTGTCTGTATCTTTGTTCAGGGTCGGTAAAGTTACGCTGGTATTTAATGTGTGTTTCCTTCAATCTGTGATGATGTTGTGTGTGTGTGTGGTGTGTGTGTGTGTGGTGTGTGTGTTTTGTGTGTGTGTGTGGTTTTGTTGCGCGCGCGCGCGCCCTGTGTGTGCGAGCGCGTGCGCGAGCATGTGTGTGTGTGTTTTGTGTGTGTGTGTGTGTGTGTGTGGTGTGTGTGTGTGTGCTTAAATTAGAATGTATTTTATCATGTTTTTCTGTAATATGCGCTTTGGGCTCTTGCTTGGTAAAGCGCTCTATAAATATCCTTTTACATTATATAAATATCCTTTTACATTACATTGCTTAATTGATGATTATTTAATTAATATTTTTTTTGAAGAAAAAATGAATGTCGTTGTCCCTTTCATTATCATAATTATCATTTGCATCAGCTCTATTAGCATCATTATCATCACCATCATCATAATCATCATCATCGTTGTTTTTCCCCTATCAAATGTTGTCATGACTATTTTGATGAGGAGATGGAGGAGGAGGGCGATAATGATGATACTGACGATGAGACGACGACGACGACGACGACGATGATGATGATGATGATGATGATGATGATGATGATGATGATGATGATGATGATATTGTTGATGATGAAGATGATGATGATGATGATCTTGATGAAGAGATGATGATGCTGATGATGATGATTATGAAGAAAAGAAGAGAGAAGAGAAGAAGAAGAAGAAGATGATGATGAATGATGATGAAAGATGATGTGATGATGATATCAGTGTTGTGTTTTTTTTAAAAACGAAGACGAAGAAGACGAATGTAGCGATGACAGTAACAGGCCAAGCTGCCAAGCCTCTGTGAATGTGTTTATGTGTGTGTTCCACAGCCTCTGTCAGTGTGTCTGTGTGTGTGTGTGATCCTCAGCCTCTGTCAATGTGTCTGTGTTGTGTGATTTTCAGCCTCTGTCAATATGTTGTGTGTGTGATCCTCAGCCTCTGTCAAATTGTCTGTGTGTGTGATCCCAGCCTCTGTCAATGTCTATGTGTTTTGATCCTCAGCCTCTGTCAATGTGTCTATGTGTGTGATTCTCAGCCTCTGGGCAAAGTGTCTATGTGTGTGATCCTCAGCCTCTGTCAAAGTGTCTATGTGTGTGATTCTCAGCCTCTGTCAAAGTGTTCTGTGTGTGTGATTCTCAGCCTCTGTCAATGTGTCTGTGTGTGTTATCCTCAGCCTCTGTCAAGGTCTGTGTGTGTGATCCTCAGCTTCTGTCAATGTGTCTATGTGTGTGATCCACAGCCTCTGTCATGTGTCTGTGTGTGATCCCCAGCCTCTGTCAATGTCTATATGTGTGTGATCCTCAAACCCCTGTCAATGTCTATGTGTGTGATCCTCAGCCTCTAAACAATGTCTATTGTGTTTAGTTCCTCAGCCTCTGTCAATGTGTCTGTGTGTGATCCTCAGCCTCTGTCAATGTGTCTATGTGTGTGATCCTCAGCCTCTGTCAATGTGTTTTATGTGTGTATCCTCAAGCCTCTGTCAATGTGTCTATGTTGGGGATCCTCAGCCTCTGTCAATGTCTGTGTGTGTGTGATCCTCACCTCTGTCAATGTCTGTGTGTGTGATCCTCAGCCTCTGTCAATGTCTATGTGTGTGATCCTCAGCCTCTGTCAAAAGTGTCTGTGTGTGTGATCCTCAAACCTCTGTCAATGTCTATGTGTGTGATCCTCAGCCTCTGTCAATGTGTCTGTGTGTGTGATCCTCAGCCTCTGTCAATGTCTGTGTGTGTGTGATCCTCAGCCTCTGTCAAAGTCTATGTGTGTGATCCTCAGCCTCTGTCAATGTGTCTATGTGTGTGATCCTCAGCCTCTGTCATGTGTCTATGTGTGTGATCCTCAGCCTCTGTCAATGTGTCTATGTGTGTGATCCTCAGCCTCTGTCAATGTGTCTATGTGTGTGATCCTCAGCCTCTGTCAATGTCTTGTGTGTGATCCTCAGCCTCCCGTCAATGTCTATGTGTGTGATCCCCAGCCTCTGTCAATGTGTCTGTGTGTGTGATCCCAGCCTCTGTCAATGTGTTTGTGTGTGTGGGTCCTCAGCCTCTGTCAATGTGTCTGTGTTGTGTGATCCTCAGCCTCTGTCAATGTGTCTATGTGTGTGATTTCCCCAGCCCCTGTCAATGTGTCTATGTGTGTGATCCTCAGCCTCTGTCAAAGTCTGTGTGTGTGTGGGTCCTCAGCCTCTGTGAATGTCTATGTGTGTGATCCTCAGCCTCTGTCAATGTCTGTGGTGTGATCCCTGTCAGTGTGTCTGTGTGTGATCCTCAGCCTCTTACAATGTCTGTGTGGTGTGATCCCAGCCTCTGTCAATGTCTATGTGTGTGATCCTCAGCCTCT
>CM031610.1:84433762-84443762 GCA_018398815.1 Conus ventricosus | reverse complement strand
AAAGGCAGGGCCTTTGGGGGTAGCTGATGCTGTATGACTGCAAAGGTCTGGGCAAAAGGCAAGGCCTTTGGGGTGGCTGATGTATGACTGCAAGGTCTGTGGCAAAAGGCAAGGCCCTTGGGGGTGGCTGATGTATGACTGTAAAGGTTTGGGGCAAAAGGCAGGGCCTTTGGGGGTGGCTGATGTATGACTACAAGGTCTGGGGCAAAAGGCAAGGCCTTGGGGGTGGCTGATGTATGACTGTAAAGGTTTGGGGCAAAAGGCAGGGCCTTTGGGGGTGGCTGATGTATGACTACAAGGTCTGGGGCAAAAGGCAGGGCCTTTGGGGTTGGCTGATGCTGTATGACTGTAAAGGTCTGGGGCAAAAGGCAGGGCCTTTGGGGGTGGCTGATGCTGTATAACTGTAAAGGTCTGGGCAAAAGGCAGGGCCTTTGGGGGTGGCTGATGCTGTATGACTGTAAAGGTCTGGGGCAAAAGGCAGGGCCTTTGGGGGTGGCTGATGCTGTATGACTGTAAAGGTCTGGGGCAAAAGGCAGGCCTTTGGGGGGTGGCTGATGCTGTATGACTGTAAAGGTCTGGGGCAAAAGGCAGGGCCTTTGGGTGTGGCTGATGCTGTATGACTGTAAAGGTCTGGGGCAAAAGGCAGGGCCTTTGGGGGGTGGCTGATGCTGTATGACTGTAAAGGTCTGGGGCAAAAGGCAGGGCCTTTGGGGGGTGGCTGATGTATGACTGCAAGGTCTGGGGCAAAAGGCAGAGCCTTTCTGGGGGGTGGCTGAGGTATGACTGTAAAGGTCTGGGGCAAAAGGTAAGGCCTTTCTGGGGGGTGGCTGATGTATGACTGTAAAGGTCTGGGGTAAAAGGCAGGGCCCTTTTGGGGGGGTGGCTGATGTATGACTGTAAAGGTCTGGGGCAAAAGGCAAGGCCTTTTTGGGGGGTGGCTGATGTATGACTGTAAAGGTCTGGGGCAAAAGGCAAGGCCTTTGGGGGATGGCTGATGTATGACTGTAAAGGTTTGGGGCAAAAGGCAGAGCCTTTCTGGGGGTGGCTGATGTATGACTGTAAAGGTCTGGGGCAAAAGGCAAGGCCTTTTTGGGAGGTGGCTGATGTATGACTGTAAAGGTCTGGGGCAAAAGGCAGGGCCTTTGGGGGTGGCCGATGTATGACTGCAAGGTCTGGGGCATAATGCAGGGCCTTTTTGGGGGTGGCTGATGTATGACTGCAAGGTCTGGGGCATAAGGCAGGGCCCTTTTGGAGTGGCTGATGCAGTATTACACGCTGCTGTGCGGGTTAAGAGACGGACGAGAAAATGTCTGCTCACGGTGAAAGACATAGTGTGCCAAGGCAAGTCATCATTTGGCAGTCGTAACAGGATTTCCAGTTTGTCAGAGGTTTAAAGCAAGTGTTGTCTAGAACAAAAGTCAATGTGACGCTCAAAGTTAACCAGGTGGAGTTGGCGTGCAGTCGTCGCAGCCCGTTCAGAGCAAGTCTCAGAAAAGTACACAGTTGAAGTGCGGGTTGAAACTTTCCCCTTTTTAGTGGCAAAGTGAGTCGACTGAAGTCGACTGAGGTGGAAATCTAAACAAATTTTAGAAAGTGTCTATAAGGCTCCGCCTAAAAACGTATACAATCGAAGCGAAAGACAAAACACGACGCGGTTCGACCTCTCAGGTCTTCTTCAGGCAAGATACACAACACTGAGGAAAACAAAAAAATGAACCAGCCATCACTTATCTTCATCCAGTTCCGCGCAAGATGGCCTTATTAATACCTTTTACACTTTCCCCTTTTTGTTTCTGTTTTTCAGATTTTTTGTTGTAAATGTCCAGGATCAACAAGCTACGTCACTCTGGGTTAAAGGTTGATTTGTGTCGGGGCGTGAGGTGGGGGGGGGGTGGGATGACGGGGGGCAGGGGGGAAGGGGGGTGACGAGGGAGGGGGTGACGGGGGTGTGTGTGAGGAGGGGATGGGCGGGGCGGAGATTCCCGAACTGGCACGGCCAAAGAGCGAGAAGTGAAAAAAAGTCACCCAACCGCTGATTTGATTTCACGTTTTTGTTTTGTTTGTTTCTTTCTTCTCCAAAATGGACAACTTGAAGGAGGTGCACAGATCAATTCCGGGTCATGAAAGTCAGTTTTCTTGGGCTAGTGAAGTAGAAAAACAAACAAACAGACAAATAAATAAGGTAAAGCCCGCAGTAACCGGACCAAACGTGGCCGCATTATCCCCTGCCAAAGCTTGTGGGTACAGAGGCATAGTTGATATGAGGGATGTTTCAGAGATGTGTCTGTGTAGTCTGTGGAGGAGGTTACGTTTAACAGTTTGTTTTGAGGTGGGCCGAGTTTTCTGATTATCATGGCGAGGAGGTAGGGGAGGGGGGGGGGGGGGTAATATCACACACGCACGCACAAACACCCCCACAGATACGCGCGCACGCACGCACCACACACACACACACACACACACACAACAAACACACACCACACACACACACACACACACACACACACACACAGGCATGCAGGCAGCCTTCCTTTTCCTGTTCACTGGAAGACTGTCCATTACAGTTGCCGGAAAGCGGTGAGCAGAGAAATCACTGCCGTCATTTCCCATGAACAGGGAGAGACTAAGGGAGATAATCCAAAAAATCCTGAAGAAGAAAGTCGGTGGCTGCGTGACAGATTGAAGGGAATCGATGTTGTAGAGATAACGTCCCCGCCCGCTCTCTCTCTCTCTCTCTCTCTCTCTCTCTCTCTCTCTCTCTCTCTCTCTCTCTCTCTCTCTCTCTGTTTGCTGACTGTCTTTCGGTCTTTCACCCTAACATGACTGGTTTGTCTCTCTGTATCTGTCTCTCTATTCATTGGTCTGTCTGTCTGCCACTGTCTATCTGTCACTGGCTATCTCTTTGTTTCTGTCTGTCTGTCCCTCTGCACCCACCCCCCTTCTCTCTCTCTCTCTCTCTGTCTGTCTCCCTTCCCTCATTGTCACGTGTGAGTACACCTGACAGGGGGGTTATTATACAGGTAATGTGCAGTGGCAGAAACGGAGCGATCACTCAATCCCTCACACCACCAGACCACAAGAGGAAGAAGTTTCGACAATAGATTTACTCACATTACAATCACTCACTCACACTAGCACTCCAGACGGGGTATGGGTCATAACAAAGAAGAGAAAAGATAGCCGAGAGAGGAAAAGAAAGAAAAAAAAAGGGGCATAGAAGAGAAAGGCACTACTCAGAACTAACTGACTTAGGGGACAAAGTAAATTGAACAGACCACAAAACCCCTCCAATATCCCGGGATCCCGCTACTATTCCCACCTAACCCACTAAACCACTACAAGGACATTCAGCAAAATAACAGAAGAAAGACAGTATTAGAAACAATGCTGCATCCAACGGGACCTAATCAACTAAGAGTTAAACAAAACAAAACAAAAAAACAAAGACCAACAAAACGAATCAGTGACCGGCTTTAGACCCACACACACGCACGCCAGAACCACACCCACACCACACAAGGTTGCCCACTCAACTCAAGTCCATGAACCGAGGAGATTCGCCGAGGGAGGTGGATCCTGTAGAGGGGTGTCGCTCGTAGTGGGCTGGTCTTCCAGTCCGAGGTGAAGCAGGTGTCCCAGTAAAGGAGACGATGTTCACCTCCAGTCCGCAGGTTGGAAAAGCGACTGGTGCCTGGACGCAGGATGATGACTGCAGGGTCCGTGGATGCTGGTCTTCCAGCAGCCAAAGACCGGAGCTGCAGCTTAAGAAAAACAGGCAAAAAAATCCCGCCCTACGGCGGAGATCAGTCTCCAGATGAGTAGTCATCACCCTATAGTCCTTGTCGGTGTGTGGCAACATAGTGGGGCCGGCAGTGCGTCAGTGTGAAGGGTCACAATGCCGTAATAAGGTCAACAATGTCTGTGTCACTATAAAAGGGCAGATAAACTATAATAACTTCTTTCCCTTTTTCTTTTGTCTTTTTTGACCTGTACTAAGGATAACTTCCTTAGTCAAAAGCTCCAATGAATAAAAACAATTAGAATCCATCCACACGTCTGTCACACAAACATATAAGACAAAAGGACACAACGAGAACGGAACCACAAGTGGGGCGATACGGCAGGAATTCCACACTCCACGGTCTAAATGTTTATCCGTTCGCACGCTCATTCGTTCCCCGATCCGTCTCGTGTCTATAAAGCAACAAGGAAAATGAAACTAACATTTCTGATATCCTTCCGGCCCAAATCACATATTGAGCGAGATAAGCATTGACTCAACCTGTGTAATCAGAAAACAACAAACACAGCTTCCATTGACCGAAATGAAGGGATATCATATAGTAAAAGATTTTCAACTTAGTCCAAAATACCAGAACCCCTAGCCGCTAAGGACAGAAAACGCAATTGAAGATAATGCGTTTCTACAATTCTGCAACAAGACGCATATCTCGATACCATTTCCATATCTGCCCCCCTTCTTTGGAGCAGTTACACACAGAAAAAGGTGTGCCTGAGCCAACAGCACGTGAAGGCAGAAGAAAAACCTCTCAACCGCGAAAGGTTAGAAAACCCAAATAAAACAAAACTGTCCAAAACAGACCATATATTTACCAAATGGCGGGTGGGCGAGGTGAGAAACGGTTCGCTCCCCAGTCCAATGAAGGATGGCAGCCGTAACCGTGCCGGTCCACACCGAAGGGACTCCAGGTCAGGGACGACCCAAGATGGTTCTTCTAGCTGGCAGGACAGGATCCCCGAGGTGTCCAGTGGAATACTTCCGACCCGATGAAGGGTGAAAGACTCTTCCACACAAAATCCACACCGAAGTGGATGAAGAAATGTGGGCCCAGCTAGCAGAGATGGAGATCTCTCCGACTCGACGGTCCGTCAATGAGTGCCACACCACTATCCTAACAAAGATGGCAACAGGTAACAAAACAGCTCACCTGTGGCACCTGACACAGCTGATGAACCACGTGGAAAACGATAAAAGAACAGAAAAAGAAAGCTTTAAAGAAAAAAAATGAAGAGAAATATTGGAGGATGGGAGCGAAATGCACGGACGTAGCGCACCCGGGACGACACAAATAGCACACTGGTCAACACCCGGCCAATGTAGTAAAGATGTCACTGGTAACACTCCACTTTTATGGGTTTGAAAAGAAATGATTCATCTTCTAAACCAAAAGTATTTTCGTCCGTGACACTCATGACAAGAATTCCCACTAGAAATTCCCACATCTACCTCTCACCCCACCCCTTACCCACGCCATGTCCGACCCTCACTCTCATTGTGATGCAGTGTGGCCTAAAGCCGACCCTCACTCCCAGTGTGATGAAGTGGCCTAAAGCCGACCCTCACTCTCATTGTGATGCAGTGTGGCCTAAAGCCGACCCTCACTCCCAGTGTGATACAGTGTGACCTAAAGCCGACCCTCACTCCCAGTGTGATGCAGTGTGGCCTAAAGCCGACCCTCACTCTCATTGTGATGCAGTGTGGCCTAAGGCCGACCCTCACTCCCAGTGTGATGCAGTGTGGCCTAAAGCCGACCCTCACTCTCATTGTGATGCAGTGTGGCCTAAAGCCGACCCTCACTCCCAGTGTGATGCAGTGTGGCCTAAAGCCGACCCTCACTCTCATTGTGATGCAGTGTGGCCTAACGCCGACCCTCACTCCCTGTGTGATACAGTGTGGCCTAAAGCCGACCCTCACTCCCAGTGTGATACAGTGTGGCCTAAAGCCGACTCTCACTCCCAGTGTGATGCAGTGTGGCCTAAAGCCGACCCTCCCCCCAGTGCTGTATGCAGTGTGGCCTAAAGCCGACCCTCCCCCCAGTGCTGTATGCAGTGTGGCCTAAAGCCGACCCTCACTCTCAGTGTGATGCAGTGTGGCCTAAAGCCGACCCTCACCCCCAGTGTGATGCAGTGTGGCCTAAAGCCGACCCTCACTCCCAGTGTGATGCAATGTGGCCTACAGCCGACCCCCACCCCCAGTGCTGTATGCAGTGTGGCCTAAAGCCGACCCTCACCCCCAGTGCTGTATGCAGTGTGGCCTAAAGCCGACCCTCACTCCCAGTGTGATGCAGTGTGGCCTAAAGCCGACCCTCACCCCCAGTGTGATGCAGTGTGGCCTAAAGCCGACCCTCACCCCCAGTGCTGTATGCAGTGTGGCCTAAAGCCGACCCTCACCCCCAGTGCTGTATGCAGTGTGGCCTAAATCCGACCCTCATCCCCAGTGCGATGCAATGTGGCCTAAAGCCGACCCTCACCCCCAGTGTGATGCAGTGTGGCCTAAAGCCGACCCTCACCCCCAGTGCTGTATGCAGTGTGGCCTAAAGCCGACCCTCACCCCCAGTGTGATAATGTGGCCTAAAGCCGACCCCAACCCCCAGTGCTGTATGCAGTGTGGCCTAAAGCCGACCCTCACTCCCAGAGTGATGCAGTGGGGCCTAAAGCCGACCCTCACTCCCAGTGTGATGCAGTGTGGCCTAAAGCCGACCCTCACCCCCAGTGTGATGCAGTGTGGCCTAAAGCCGACCCATTACTCATAGTGCTGTATGCAGTGTGGCCTAAAGCCGACCCTCACCCCCAGTGCTGTATGCAGTGTGGCCTAAAGCCGACCCTCAACCCCAGTGTGATGCAGTGTGTGGCCTAAAGCCGACCCTCACCCCCCAGTGCTGTATGCAGTGTGGCCTAAAGCCGACCCTCACCCCCAGTGTGATGCAGTGTGGCCTAAAGCCGACCCTCACCCCCAGTGTGATGCAGTGTGGCCTAAAGCCGACCCTCACTCCCAGTGTGATGCAGTGTGGCCTAAAGCCGACCCTCACCCCCAGTGCTGTATGCAGTGTGGCCTAAAGCCGACCCTCACTCCCAGTGCTGTATGCAGTGTGGCCTAAAGCCGACCCTCACCCCCAGTGTGATGCAGTGTGGCCTAAAGACGACCCTCACTCCCAGTGCTGTATGCAGTGTGGCCTAAAGCCGACCCTCACTCCCAGTGTGATGCAGTGTGGCCTAAAGCCGACCCTCACTCCCAGTGCTGTATTCAGTGTGGCCTAAAGCCGACCCTCACCCCCAGTGTTGTATGCAATGTGGCCTAAAGCCGACCCTCACTCCCAGTGTGTGATGCAGCGTGGCCTAAAGCCGACCCTCACCCCCAGTGTGATGCAGTGTGGCCTAAAGCCGACCCTCACCCCCAGTGTGATGCAGTGTGGCCAAAAGCCGACCCTCACCCCCAGTGTGATGCAGTGTGGCCTAAAGCCGACCCTCACTACCAGTGTGTGATGCAGTGTGGCCTAAAGCCGACCCTCACTCCCAGTGTGATGCAGTGTGGCCTAAAGCTGACCCTCACCCCCAGTGTGATACAGTGTGGCCTAAAGCCCACCCTCACTCCCAGTGCTGTATACAGTGTGGCCTAAAACCGACCCTCACTCCCAGTGTGATGCAGTGTGGCCTAAAGCCGACCCTCACCCCCAGTGTGATACAGTGTGGCCTAAAGCCGACCCTCACCCCCAGTGTGATACAGTGTGGACTAAAGCCGACCCTCACTCCCACTGCTGTATGCAGTGTGGCCTAAAACCGACCCTCACCCCCAGTGTGATGCAGTGTGGCCTAAAGCCGACCCTCACCCCCAGTGCTGTATGCAGTGTGGCCTAAAGCCGACCCTCACTCCCAGTGTGTGATGCAGTGTGGCCTAAAGCCGACCCTCACACCCAGTGCTGTATGCAGTGTGGCCTAAAGCCGACCCTCACCCCCAGTATGATGCAGTGTGGCCTAAAGCCGACCCTCACCCCCAGTGCTGTATGCAGTGTGGCCTAAAGCCGACCCTCACTCCCAGTGTGATGCAGTGTGGCCTAAAGCCGACCCTCACCCCCAGTGCTGTATGCAGTGTGGCCTAAAGCCGACCCTCACCCCCAGTGTGATGCAGTGTGGCCTAAAGCCGACCCTCACTCCCAGTGTGATGCAGTGTGGCCTAAAGCCGACCCTCACCCCCAGTGTGATGCAGTGTGGCCTAAAGCCGACCCTCACTCCCAGTGTGATGCAGTGTGGCCTAAAGCCTACCCTCACCCCCAGTGTGATGCAGTGTGACCTAAAGCCGATCCTCACTCCCAGTGTGATGCAGTGTGGCCTAAAGCCGACCCTCACTCCCAGTGTGATGCAGTGTGACCTAAAGCCGACCCTCACTCCCAGTGTGATGCAGTGTGGCCTAAAGCCGACCCTCACCCCCAGTTCTGTATGCAGTGTGGCCTAAAGCCGACCCTCACTCCCAGTGTGATGCAGTGTGGCCTAAAGCCGACCCTCACCCCCAGTGCTGTATGGAGTGTGGCCTACAGCCGACCCTCACTCCCAGTGTGATGCAGTGTGGCCTAAAGCCGACCCCCACCCCAGTGCTGTATGCAGTGTGGCCTAAAGCCGACCCTCACTCCCAGTGTGATGCAGTGTGGCCTAAAGCCGACCCTCACCCCCAGTGCTGTATGCAGTGTGGCCTAAAGCCGACCCTCACTCCCAGTGCTTTATGCAGTGTGGCCTAAAGCCGACCCTCACTCCCAGTATGATGCAGTGTGGCCTGAAGCCGACCCTCACTCCCAGTGCTGTATGCAGTCTGGCCTAAAGCCGACCCTCACTCCCAGTGCTGTATTCAGTGTGGCCTAAAGCCGACCCTCACTCCCAGTGTGATGCAGTGTGGCCTAAAGCCGACCCTCACTCCCAGTGCTGTATTCAGTGTGGCCTAAAGCCGACCCTCACCCCCAGTGCTGTATGCAGTGTGGCCTAAAGCCGACCCTCACCCCCAGTGTAATGCAGTGTGGCCTAAAGCCGACCCTCACCCCCAGTGTGATGCAGTGTGGCCTAAAGCCGACCCTCACTCCCAGTGCTGTATGCAGTGTGGCCTAAAGCCAACCCTCACTCAAAGTGTGATGCAGTGTGGCCTAAAGCCGACCCTCACCCCCCGTGTGATGCAGTGTGGCCTAAAGCCGACCCTCACCCCCAGTGTGATGCAGTGTGACCTAAAGCCGACCCTCACTCCCAGTGTGATGCAGTGTGACCTAAAGCCGACCCTCACTCCCAGTGTGATGCAGTGTGACCTAAAGCCGACCCTCACCCCAGTGTGATGCAGTGTGGCCTAAAGCCGACCCTCACCCCCAGTGTGATGCAGTGTGACCTAAAGCCGACCCTCACTCCCAGTGTGATGCAGTGTGACCTAAAGCCGACCCTCACTCCCAGTGTGATGCAGTGTGGCCTAAAGCCGACCCTCACCCCCAGTGCTCTATGCAGTGTGGCCTAAAGCCGACCCTCACTCCCAGTGTGATGCAGTGTGGCCTAAAGCCGACCCTCACCCCCAGTGTGATACAGTGTGGCCTAAAGCCGACCCTCACCCCCAGTGCTGTATGGAGTGTGGCCTAAAGCCGACCCTCACTCCCAGTGTGATGCAGTGTGGCCTAAAGCCGACCCTCACTCCCAGTGCTGTATGCAGTGTGGCCTAAAGCCGACCTCACCCCCAGTGTGATGCAGTGTGACCTAAAGCCGACCCTCACTCCCAGTGTGATGCAGTGTGACCTAAAGCCGACCCTCACCCCCAGTGTGATGCAGTGTGGCCTAAAGCTGACCCTCACCCCCAGTGTGATACAGTGTGGCCTAAAGCCGACCCTCACCCCCAGTTCTTTATGCAGTGTGGCCTAAAGCCGACCCTCACTCCCAGTGCTGTATGCAGTGTGGCCTAAAGCCGACCCTCACTCCCAGTGTGCAGTGTGGCCTAAAGCCGACCCTCACTCCCAGTGCTGTATGCAGTGTGGCCTAAAGCCGACCCTCACTCCCAGTGTGATGCAATGTGGCCTAAAGCCGACCCTCACTCCCAGTGCTGTATGCAGTGTGGCCTAAAGCCGACCCTCACTGACAGTGTGATGCAGTGTGGCCTAAAGCCGACCCTCACTCCCAGTGTGATGCAGTGTAGCCTAAAGCCGATGTTACATTTGAAAGTCTTCCGAGTTCTGAGGTTCTTTCT
>CM031610.1:84411262-84421262 GCA_018398815.1 Conus ventricosus | reverse complement strand
GTGTGTGTGTGGGGTTTTTTGTGTGTGTGGGTGTGTGGGTGGGTGGGTTTTGGGGGTATGGGGGTTTCCCGGACGGGGGGCAAGAACACAACGGAAGGGAGGGGGCCCTTCAGGGCGGTGGCTCCTCTGGGGTTGGCCTCAGGGCTTTTTCCCTGGGAAAATTGCTGCCGGTGGCTCCCGACGGCTCCCGGTGGACTGCCGGGGGATCCAGTGGACTGCCAAAGGACTCCCCGGGTTTGGACTCCCGACGGACTGCCGGGGGTTTCCCCGGGTGGGATCCCGGGGGGACTGCCGGGGGACTGCCGGGGGACTGCGACGGCCTGCGGTGGACGGCCGGTGGAGCCGACGATGTCGGTGGCCCCGGGAAAACTGCCGGGGGAAATCCCGGGTGGACTGCTGTCACCCCGCCCCCGGGGGGTTCCCCGGGACGGATCGGTCTAGAGGGGAGTGAAGGGTGGACTGCCCTTCACACCCCCCCAAAGAGACCACCCAAAAAGGATTACGAAAACAACACCCTTTTTTCACACCAACACAAATAACCCAAAAAATAAATATTTCAACACACACACCTTGCAAAAACCAAAATAAGCATTCCCACACCACAACATGCCAATCACAATCAAGTTTCCCAAAAAAGGGAAATACCCCGCAATTAAGCTTCCCAAACATACCAATCCCAAAAATCACAATCAAACATTTCAAAAACCAAAGGGACATATACACAATTAAAAATTTAAAACTTTTCCCAGCCCCCATATTTGCCCCCCCCCCCTGCCTCCCAAAAGTCTACTGGGGCACCTGTCGCCTAGGTGTTTAAAACCCCGGGGTTTGGTTTCTTGAAGGGGAGTCGTTAAAGGGGCCGACACCTTGAAAAACCCCAAAAAACAGCGGGGGGAGGCCCGTCCCGGGGGGGTGGAGCGGCGTTGTTGCTGGAGGTTTTTTTGGGGGGGGGTTCGGGGGAGGGTTTTGCCAAGCCCAAACGGGTTTTTCCCCCAGTACGGGGCCTAAAACCGTGCGTGGCCCCCAGTGGTGGCACCAACCACCCGCCCCCCGGGGGTCCCAACCAGTGCGTGGTCCCAACCAGTGGCGGTACCAACCAGCGCGCGCCCCAACAGTGCGGGGGGCCAAACCAGGGGTTTGGCACCAACCAGGCGTGGCCCCAACCAGTGCGTGGCACCACCCAGCCCAAGCCCCGGGTGGGGGGGCCCCGGGAGGGGGGAAAAAGGAAACGCTAGGAAAAAAAAGAGGGAGGGAAAGGGGCACGGGAAAACCCCGCAGTCAGTACAGTCGGGACCCATGCTTTTAAAAATTCCTAACAGCATGCATGAGGGGGCGAGGGGAGGTTACTAAAAAAACCCCAAAAAAAACACCAGCTACACAGACCTGAGCAAAAACACAGAAAAACCCAAAATCAAATCAGGAATTTTCTTTAAAAGTCTTCTACACGAAGCGGAAAGAATGCTTTAAAATTTTAACAGGTATAAAAAATATGAATTATTTACCCTTCTCCATTTCCCTTTTTAAATTTTCCTTTCTTAGGTTTAAAATAATCGTTTTAATCTGCCCCCACATTTGCCAATAATAAAAATTCAAGGCCCATTTTTACCCCCACATTTTTTTAAAATTTTTAATGCAAAAAAAAATCCCCAACCCCAAAATCAAAACGACTAGTAATGGTACGCACGCTCGCGAACAAAAAAATTTTTCCCTTCCCAACACAAACGAGGGGGCCGAAAAATAAGGCCGGCAAAAGTGAAGGGGGGGGACTTTGCCCCCAAGTCCCAACCCTGAATACCAGGTTTTTCCCCCCCACCGATCCCGCTTCCCCAGATGCAAAAACAGGGAAAAAATTTTTGGATATAATTTAAAAGGGCCAGGGAAAAAGATTAAATTTAAAAAAGAAAAAAATTTCCCCAAAAATTTTTTCTTTTACAATTTTGAAAAAAAAAAAAAAAATTGGCAAAAAGGGGAAGGGAATAAGGGGGAAACAACAAAAAAAAAAAACAAAGGGAACCAGGGAAACTGATGCTTCCCAGTAGTGGGTGACCAGAAGAGGCGGTTAAAAACGACTCTTACCCTGCCCGGTCGAGAGGACAGCAGAGCAGATGCGGAAAGAGTTGACGTGTTTTCCCTCCTACAGGCCGACTGTAGGAATGAAGGTACCCCGACCTTTCCCCCCCCCCCCCACGAAGTGGTGTAGAACCAGAAAAGGGCGGGGGTCCCCGAGACATCTTCCTGAGTTTAAGAGAAAACCGTCTCAGGATGGGAGAACATTTCCACGCTGTCACAGTGGGAACCCCAAGCCCAAGAGAATGATGCAGTGGACAGGTAAAAAAAGGAGAGAGGCCGATTTGAGACAGCCCGTTAAGGGGAAAGGTACCAGCCACCCCTGAAAATTGCAGGTGAAATTTCCGGGCAGGGGGAATTTAGGGAGAGGGGAGAGAGAGAAAGTAACCCTAACCCGAGTGAAAAGGGCATTAAGGGTGAAAGACTAAAACCCATTTTAAGGGGCGGATACACGGGCAACAGAACGGGGCAATAAATAAAAAAAAATAAATTTCCCCCACCCCAGGGCGGGTAATGTCGTAGGCCCCGTGGGCAAATGTGACAACCCCCCCTTTTAAAAGGGATCTGTTTCTCTGAGATTCAGTTCTCCCTTTGGGAAACCTTTACGCATGTGCAAAAATTTAAACAATGGGACCCAAACCCAAAACCCCTTTTAAAGACAGAGTTCGAAAAAAACCAAAACAACCGTTTCATGATTTGAATTGCACAGGGAGAATAATAATTTTACATTTTCAAACACTATTTCAAAACCTTTTCCCCCCAAAAACAGTTTGCAATCCCAACCCGTGGTGTATTCACTTTCCGTTAACATCACTTGGGGGAAATGAAAAAAATGTCATACACCTGAAACGAGACCAAAAAGGGGGTTACCTTGGGTTTAGGGGGGTGTCCCCCTTTAAAAAATTTTTCCCAAAGTGTGACTAGGAGCTCGGCTGAGAAAAGTCAGCATCCCTATTAGGACCCCTTTATAAGACGGGGAAAAAAAACTGCAGTTCACTGCCTTAAATCATGGGGTCGACGATGACTGGCCGGATTTCCCGGGCCCGGCCTGGAAAAGGATATGATCGCTTCCAGTAAAAAATTTTCCCGGGCCTTTTTTCTTTTTTGGGCCGCCAGTGCGTGTTCCAAATCTGCGGAGAGCCTCGAATAGTAAAGGGGATCGATAGTCCCAACGGGGGCAGGGCCCCTTTGGGGATCGAGTTTGCATAGGCACCCTACCGAAAAGTTGCGGTGACCGCGATTGGATTGGGGGGTTAATTTGGGGCCCCCAAAGGGCGACCCAACCTTCTGAATGGTCCCCAAAACCCCTGGGGAATGACCCAGGGGGGCCCCTTTTAACGCCCCTAGGCGTTGTCCCTTGGCAGAATCGGGAAATGCCCGGGGTATGCCCAACCCTTTTGAGTTCATCCCTGGGCCAAAAAGAAATTTGTTTTTCGCTCGAGAGTCCCCTTTTTAGCCCTTTGACTGCCATTGGGGGAATCTGGGCCTGCCCCGGGAACAGATTTCTTTTTTTAAAACTTTGGGGGGAAAAAACTAGTTGCTTGGTACCCGATCTGCCGAGTGAAAACCCCCAAAAAGGATCCCCCTTTTGGAGCTTGAAGCTCACCTTGGGCGTGTCGGGGAGGGGGGAGCGGAAAACAAAAGTTGTGCAGGCGTTGGACATCCCAAATCCCTGGCCTTTAAGACGGACCCTGTTTGCGGTCCCACCCCGGCCCGAACCCCCAGAGATCGGCTGTTTGAACGGGACGCAATTTTCCGCTTTGCTTTTTAGCTTTGGGCGCGGGGTAACTCCCCCACCCCGTGTACGGGCAGAAACCCTAGGGCACGACTGACTGCGGGCCTTCCGCAAAGGTTTATAGTATTCCCTATGAGAAGGGGAAAACAGAGGTTGCCCACCCCGATGGCCCCTACCTCGCCCCAGAAATAGGGGGGGGGAGATAGAAATGAGTTTAAAGGCGGGGGGGGAGGTTTAAAACCCCCTTTAAAACCCCCACAATCGTAACTGGTGCCCCGCTGAGCTCAGGGGAACCAAAAATTTCCCCTTTCCACAAAGGGGTTTTATGCTCCGAATCCCCGAAAGGTTTTTCGAAAGGAAAAAGAAAAACAAACAGAAAGAAACAACCCCGGGACTCTGTTTCCACCTGAAGCTGGGGTGGACCCCCCGTTAGCCCAGGCCGGGGGACGCTGGGAAAAAACTAGCCCAAACTACCCGGGGGCTTTAGGGCAATCTTTTCCCAATGTGGCCCGGGGCGACCACAAAGAAAAAAAGAACCGGGGTGCTGAAATCCCCAAGGGAAAAGCCTGCCTTGTTCAACCCCCTAGCAGTCGTCGGGCCCCCTTTTTCGCCCCAAAAACCTGTTGGGGGGGTTTTCCCGTTCCCTGTTGAGCGATGCCCCCTAGTCTACGGGCTTCAGCAAACCCCAGCGGTCTGAATCGCAGCCCGGAAATCTGAGGTTCCCGTTCGCCTATACGGGAAACCTCAACTTGGGGACCGGTTTTGGGCAGCCGTTTTGATGGAATCAGATTCCCCCCAGCCGCTTAGCCAAATTTAGCCCGTACCTAGCGTTTTTTCGCGTATCTCAAACTGCCCGAAGGTTCACGTTTTTTCTTTTTCATGGAACCCGGGAAATTTTCCCCCTGTGCGTCTCTGGGGTAAGGTGGAAACGTTAAACGAAGGCCAAAATGCCTTCTGCATAAGACGCGCCTTCATTTAAAAGTGAGCACACACTCCCTTGCAGTACCTTTAAATCCAGAAAAAAAGGGGCATGGCCCTTTTGTTCCCCAGACAATTTGGGATGAAAATAGAAACCTTTTCAAAAAGCTCTAAGGAAATATCAATGTCCTCACTAGGTTGAACTAAAGCTTTGGGTTTGGGCCTTTAAATTTCACTTGCTGCGATCAACCCCTGATTTACAGATGCGGGAGACGCCCAAGAAAATTGTTCCCTCTCTTTCCCCACGAGATTAAAATCCCCCCGACGGAGGGGGTTTCCCGTCTGGGGAGCCCCTTCCTTACGAAGGGCCCCCTGTTTTGGGGGAGCCTCCCTTTCCTTTCGAAGGCCCCTGTCTGGAAAACCCCCCTCTCTGCGAGCATTGCCTCTTCCCCACGCAAATTTCCTTCTGTCAGTCTCCCTCGCGCAGACCCTCCTTTATCTAGCTCTTCCGACGGGGGCTTCCTGCTTGGCAGCCTTTTCCCTCAAGAGCCTCCTTTAAACCCTCTTCCACCAGGTTTTTTCCTCCCAGCACCTTTTCCCTAGGGAGAGCTTCTCCTCTCGTCGCTGTCGCCCAGAAACATCAGGAGGAGGCGAGTCCGGGCAGATTTACCCTCCCAAAGGGGGAGGAGACCCTTTGACCCGCCCCCTTGGGCCCGTTTTTTCCCATAGGAAAGCCCCCCCGGGGCATACTCCTTATGAAGGGAAAAACATGAGGGAAGGTTTGGGGTTTTTTCTGCGACTCAACAAAACCCCACATTGCTTCGTAATCTGACGCTTCCGACCCCCGTGGGGTTCAGCAGGAAGACCCCCCTAGGAAGAAGTATGAAAGACTCTTTGGACTAGGGTACACATGGAAAATTAAAAGTCCTGTAGTCGAAGTGCTGGTACAATGTGGGAACAAAAGGGCCCTTTTTCTTTGACGCCGCGCCCCCTACCACCAACCCGACGTTGCCATGACAACAATATCCTACGGGTTCAAATAAGGGGAAAGAAAATTCCCCCAGAAAGAAAAAAATATTTTAGGGTTTTGGTGTGTGTGTGCTGTGGGGTGTGTGGTGTTAGTGTGTGTGTGGTTTTTGTGTTGTGTGTGTGTGTGGTGTGGTGCGATGTTTCCGGGTTCCCACTCTGGCAAACACCGGCTCCACGCACAAGCAACAGTGCGGGGGCTCACCGAAAAAAAAAAAAAAAAAATGCTGGCTGCTCCCCCTTGGCAACACCGGCCCACAGACGAGCAACATGCGGTGGGGCTCACCCACAAAAAAAAAAAAAAAACAAAAAAAAAAAAAAATGAAGAAAGGGAAACCGGAAAAAAAAAAAAATTACACAACGTTATCACCCCCTTACTCCTAACCCGGGAAAAAAAAAAATGTTAAATCAAAACGGAATGGCGCTGAGTGGCAACAGGAAGGCAAGTCCTACGGCCGTTCTGCGAGAGGCACCCCCGGGGGAAGGGGGCTGGACGGGGGGTCGATCCCCCTTGGATCCCTCGACTCCCCCGTCACCCCAATGTTCCCTCGACCAAGACCCCCACACGCTAGAGTCACCCGCCCAACCCCCCACAAACAAACATGACAAATAAACTAAACTATCAGAACAGACAGACTGGACATTTCTCCGCGAAACGCAGAACAGTCAGAGCCCTTCAATCCCCGGGCGAGCCCCCCAATTGTCACGACCGACCCCCGGAGGTTGCCGACGATCGGTCTAGATGGAGTGAAGGGAGTGACTGACCCAAAACGCCCCCCAAGAGACCCCACAATAAGGATTACATACAAAAACCCCTTTTATTCACACCAACACACATAATCACAAATAAGTATTTCAACACACACACCATGCACAACCACAATCAAGCATTCCCACACACACAACATGCACAATCACAATCAAGCATTCCAACACAAGACATACACGCAATTAAGCATTCCAACACATACCACATGCATAATCACAATCAAACATTTCAACACATACGACATATACACAATTATAAATAAACGTTTCCAGCACCCATAGTGCCCCACACCCCTGCCTCTCCAAAGTCTACTGGGAGCACCCTGTCGCACTAGGTGCTCCAAACCGGGTTGGTTCTTGAAGAGAGTCGTTCAAGGCCGACACCCTTGACACACACAAACAGATGGTGGAGAGCGCGTCCCGGGGGGGTGGACGCGGCGTTGTTGCTGGAGGTCCTGGACGGGGATCAGGACTGGTTAGCCAAGTCCAGGGGGCTTTTCCACCAGTACGTGACCTCAACCAGTGCGTGGTCCCAACCAGTGCGTGGCACCAACCAGCGCGCGGTACCAACCAGTGCGTGGTCCCAACCAGTGCGCGGTACCAACCACGCGCAGCACCAACCAGTGCGCGGTCCCAACCAGTGCGTGGCACCAACCAGTGCGTGGCCCCAACCAGTGCGTGGCACCATCCAGTCCAAGCTCCGGGTGGAGCCCCCGGGAGGAGGGAAAAAGGTAACAGCTAGGAAAGAAGAGAGGAGGGAAGGGCACTGGAACCCCGCAGTCAGTACAGTCTGACCCATGCTGTTAAATCCTAACAGCCACTCGCATGATGGGCGAGGGGAGGTCTACTAAATACACCAACAACACCAGCTCAACACAGACCTGAGCATAACACAGTAAACCAATCAAATCAGGAATGTTCGTTAAAGTCTTCTCACACGAAGCAGGTAAGAGACTGCATTAAATTAACAGGCTATAAAACAAATATGAATTATCTTCATCCTTCTCTCACTCACGTTTAACATTTTCCTTTCTTAGGAACTGAACTAATCGCTTTACATCTGCCACCACATTTGCCAATAATAATAATTCAATGGCACAATTATCCCCACATTTTATATCAATATTTCAATGCATAAACAAATCTCCAACCACACATCTAAACGACTAGTCATGCGTACGCACGCTCGCGAACATAAAACTCGTTCTCCTTGCACACACAAACAGACGGTGGCCGAAGAATAAGAGTCCGGTGAATGTGACAGGGGCGGACGAGCGAGACCAAGCAAGTACCAACCCTGAATCACCAGGTTCTCTCCCATCCCCACCGACTACCGCATCACCAGATGCATAAACAGGAGAAAGAATTTTGGATATAATTTAGAATGGCCAGGTTAAAGATTGAATTAACCAGAGAAAAGGTCTCAAACAATATTTCTTTTACAATTTTGAAAACAAAAGAAAAATTGCGCAAAAGAGAAGAATAAGCCGGCTAACAACAAAAAACCAAAACAAACAAACCACGAAACTGATGCTTACCAGCTACCCGTGGGTGACCCAGAAGAGGCGGGTCAAACGACTCTCTACCCTCTGTCCGGTCGAGAGGACAGCAGAGCAGATGCGGAAAAGAGTTGACGTGATGTCCCTCCCCTACAGGCCGACTGTAGGAATGAAGGTACCGACCGTACCTTCGACGAAGTGGTGTAGAACCAGAACCGGAGCAGGCGCTCCCAGAGACATCTTCCGCTCGAGTGAAGAGAAAACCTGCCTCAGCGATGGCAGCCAACATGCCACGCTACGTCACAGTGAGCATACCTCAAGCCTAAGAGGAATGATGCACGTGCGACAGGTAAAAAGACAGGAGAGAGGCCGATAGAGACAGCCAGTTAAAGCGAAAGGTACCAGCCACCCGTGAACTTGCAGGATGAATTGCACGGGCAGTGGAATTAGAGAGAGAGAGAGAGAGAGAAAGTAAACCTAACCTGAGCTGAACGACATTAAGGGTGCAAACGCACTACAAACCACATTAAGGGACGGATACACGACAACAGCAACGACAATAAATAATAAATAATTTCCGCCACCCTAGACGGGTCAATCGTCGTAGGCCTCGTGACAAACTCGTGACAACTGCAGACGGACTGCCGGTGGACTGCCGGTGGACTGTCGGTGGACTGCCGACGGACTGCCGGTGGACTGCCGACGGACTGCCGGTGGACTGTCGGTGGACTGCCGGTGGACTGTCGGTGGACTGCCAGTGGACTGCCGACGGACTGCCGGTGGACTGTCGGTGGACTGCGGGTGGACTGCCGACGGACTGCCGACGGACTGCCGGTGGACTGTCGATGGACTGCCGGTGGACTGTCGATGGACTGCCGACGGACTGCCGGTGGACTGCCGACGGACTGCCGGTGGACTGCCGACGGACTGCCAGTGGACTGCCGACGGACTGCTGGTGGACTGCCGGTGGACTGTCGGTGGACTGCCGGTGGACTGCCAGTGGACTGCCGACGGACTGCTGGTGGACTGCCGACGGACTGCTGGTGGACTGCCGACGGACTGCCGACGGACTGCTGGTAGACTGCCGACGGACTGCCGACGGACTGTCGGTGCACTGCCGGTGGACTGCCGATGGACTGTCGGTGGAGTAGTTGCGGAGCGGAAAGAAAGGGATGGAGTGATGCCATTCATGGATGTATAGAATAGGGAACAATAGACAGACAGACATCTCTCTGTCTGTCTGTCTGTCTGTCTGTCTGTCTCTCCTCTCTCTCTCTCTCTCTCTCTCTCTCTCTCTCTCTCTCTCTCTCTCCTCTCTCTCTCTCTCTCTCTCTCTCTCTGTGCGTATGTGTTTGTGTGTTAGATAGACAGGTAAACTGACAGGTAGGTGTGTGTGTGTGTGTGGGGGGGGGGGGGGGGGGGTGCGTGTGTGTGTGTGTTTGTGTGTACGTGCATGTGTGTTTGTGTGTACGTGCATGTGTGTACGTGCATGTGTGCGTGTGTGTGTGTGTGTGTGTGTGTGTGTGTGTGGTGTGTGTGTGTGTGTGTGTGTGTGATAAAGAAACAGATGATGCTTGAAAACAAGCGCAAGCAAACAAACCTCCGTCCTACTAGCGTGACTGAGTGAAGAAGATTCAGAAAAGGGAAAACGGACAGGGAAGGGAGGGGGAGGGGTGGGAACGCTGTGTGTGTGTGTGTGGGGGGGGGGGGGGGGGGGGGGGGGATGGAGAGATGAAAAGAGGATATTCAAGTGGAAACATAAACGACACTTTCACTGGCAGTCTATCGTACAAACAGAACTATTTCTTTCCATCGTCTATAGTCGACTTTCGGCTTCTGCATGATACTCGTCAGCAGACTTCGACCAGTGAGTTCACCCATGGTAATCTAACAGAGGTATAGCTGACTGTGGTATCTAACACAGGTTTATACCGCTTGGCAATCAGTAGCACTCTCGCCGCTTCGGAGAGATATTCGCCCGGAACAT
>CM031610.1:84400930-84405930 GCA_018398815.1 Conus ventricosus | reverse complement strand
ATGACGATTATGTTGCAGCATCACCATCGTTTGCCAAACTGAAGACCACTCTTTACCGTGAACGACACAAGATATTACCAAAGCTCCCGCGCACAAGAAGTGAAATTGTCCTAGAAGGGGAATGGAGCCACACTTTGGATGGACGACCATTCTTAATGGCGGACGAGGGAAATGAGGACAAAATCCTCGTGTTTTCTACAGAGGAAAACTTACAGAAACTGTCATCCAGTCAGTCAGTATTCATGGATGGCACCTTCACCGTATCCCCTCGACTTTTCCTTCAACTATACACACTTCACGTTCCATTCCTGGGGCAGATGATTCCTGTCGTCTTTGCCCTTCTTCCCGATAAATCACGGGCGACCTACATCCGTTTGTTCGGGATTGTAACCAACCTGTGTCACCAAAGACAATTGCCACTTCATCCCCAATCAATCCATTCGAAGTTGCAGTAATCCAAGGGGCGCAGATCGTGTTTCCTGCTGCAAGGTTGTCCGGATGTTTCTTCCACTTCACGCAATGTATCTGGAGGAAGGTAAGATTCTTTTCTTTTTAGACTATCTCATTTGATGATGGTGGTTATCATAACAATGACGATGATAAAGGAGTACATGATGATGGTTTGGTGGTGGAGGTAATGATGATGGTGATGGTAGAGAAGGATGGAAACACGATGTTGCCGCCGGCGCTCCTGCTGCTGCTGCTGCTGATGATGATGATGCTGATGAATGAATGAATAGCGCATAAATACTTTCACACAAAAAATTTGTGGCAGGAGCTTGGATTGTGCTATACTTGTTTCAGGTGCAGGCTCTTGGTTTGGCTGCGGCGTACAGCGAATCTCCTGAGGTCCGGAAGTTTATTCGACGTCTGGCAGTGTTACCCCTGGTACCCGTTGGAGAGCTAGACAACGTCTGGATTGACCTGCACGCTGATTCTCCCTCAGAAACTCGAGGCATAGATGCTTTATGTGATTATATGGTCACCACCTGGCTTGATGATCGTCCAAAGTTTGACAGGCAGCTCTGGAATCATTTCCACAACCTTGCAGACGATGCCATTCCTCGAACAAACAACCATCTGGAGTCATTCCACTCCGCACTGAGGAAGGCTTTCCACAGTCCTCATCCCAACATTTTTACCCTTGTTTCTGCACTCAGGAGCAGACAACAGGAAACAGACACCGCGATCCGTTTCCTAATGATTGGCAACCCTCCTCCAGCAAAGAAGCGAGCTACCAGAGTGAAAGAAGCCCAGATAATGCGAATTCTGCAACAGTTCAGAAGAGGCGAACGTGGTATTCGTTCGTACATGGATGCTTTGAGTTTCACTATCAAACTCCATTGAGAAAGGACAACCCTTTAAATACTTTTAATGTCATTTATTCTTCCACTTCACGCAGTGTATCTGGAGGAAGATTTTTTGTAAATAAATTTAGGTACATAAATTTACTTTTAATGTCATTTTATGAGAGAGGCCGAGGTACATACATTTCACGGGTCTATTAGATTTGCATGTGATCTTGTAGATTTCGTGGGAGTGGATTTCGTGGTTCGCTCCTACGGAGTAGATTTCGTAGGTCACCTCTGCAGAGTAGATTTCGTAGGAGTAGATGTCATGGGAGTAGATTTCGTGGTCCAGTCGTAGATTTCGTGGGAGTAGATTTCGTGGGTCGCCCCCGGAGAAGATACGGGAATGTCTCTATCACCTGATAAACCTCCTCCCTACACCTCCTTACCAATCATCGTCTCCCTCCCTCCTCTCTCTATTCCCCCCCTCCTTACCCATCTCTCTCGTCCTCCCTCCCCTTTCTCCCTTTCCATCCCCCTATCTCTGTCTGTCTGTCTGTCTGTCTGTCTGTCTGTCTGTCTCTCTCTCTCTCTCTCTCCTCTCTCCTCTAACCATCCTGTCTTTGTCTCTCCCTCTGCCTCCCCCCTGGCTCCCCCATTTTGTCTGTCTGTCTCTCTGACTCCTTCTCTCTGTCTGTCTGTCTGTGTCTGTCTGTGTCTGTCTCTCTCTCTCTCTGTCTCTCTCTCTCTCTCACATACACACACACACACACACACACACACACACACACACACACACACACACACACACACAGAAAGAGAGTTTTTCCCCCCAGTGTGTCTGTGCACCAGTCTGGTCGTCCGCGTCCGTGGGGCTGTGGCCATGACAGCTAAGTGGTGTGCTGACGTCACTTGTCAGGCCGTGGCCATGACGTCCGTGAGGCCGTGGCCACGACAGCTAAGTGGTGTGCTGACGTCACTTGTCAGGGCCGTGGCCATGACGTCCGTGAGGCCGTGGCCATGACAGCTAAGTGGTGTGCTGACGTCACTTGTCAGGCCGTGGCCATGACAGCTAAGTGGTGTGCTGACGTCACTTGTCAGGCCGTGGCCATGACAGCTAAGTGGTGTGCTGACGTCACTTGTCAGGCCGTGGCCATGACAGCTAAGTGGTGTGCTGACGTCACTTGTCAGGCCGTGGCCATGACAGCTAAGTGGTGTGCTGACGTCACTTGTCAATACAGGCCGTGGCCATGACGTCCGTGAGGCCGTGGCCACAGCAGCTAAGTGGTGTGCTGTCGTCCCTGGGAGAGGGTGGACAGGGAGACAAGGGGAGACGCCACGTGTCTCCACACCTACAGACAGGGACACCCCACCACCCCTCCTCCAACCCTCCCCCCCTCCCCACCCCCGCTCCCCTAAACTCCCACGCTCTTCCTCCCGGCCCACCCTCTCATTTTCCCCGTGTACTTGGCACATGCGCACCAGAGTGGCTTGATGAGAAACGAGGGGGTGATTTCCCAGGGGCAGGCCCAGTCAAGGAGGAAGCCGTTCCGTGAGAAAGAGATTCCGCTCCGTCCAGGCCGCAGTGGCTGCAGTGTTCCTGATTGTCACGGCTTTCTGTTTCTTCTCCCAAATTACCTGATTGGCACGGCTTTCTGTTTCTTCTCCCAAATTACCTGGTTTTCGTCTTTCTTTTTCTACGGTGGGTGGGATCTTGTTTTTTTCTTCTTCACTTCTCTTTCTTTCATTTTTTTTTGTACTCCTAGTTCTTATAGAACAGGGAGTACTTACTTTACAATGGGAACGAAGAAATGCTGTCTGTGTGTATGTCTGTGTGTCTGTCCTTCCGTGGTCAAAATGTGTTCTACTCGCTCCAGACATATTTTCTGGGCCGATGTTTCTGAAAATTTGTAGGTATGTTCATTATGGGTCACGGATGATGCCCGATGTTTTATTTTACCGTTATAATCGTGAATAACGGCTGTAACGGCCCATAACGGTTTTTTTTTCTTTACAGAATATCTCAGAACGTACTTGGCCGATCTTTCTGAAAATTTGTAGGTATGTTCATTATGGGTCACAGATGATAGCCGATGTTTACCAGAACGGCCCAAAACGGTTTTTCCTCATTATGGAATATTTCACGCGTATTCAAGATAAACTGGGTGTACGTTTATATGTTTTGCATCTTGTTTTTCTTTACTTCTCTTCCTTTCATTTGGTTTTCTATTTGAAGAGGCTGGACCAGGACATGGGAGGGCTCTGGGCATAACTGGGGTGCAAATGAGCAGAATAGGCGTGCGGAGCTTCTCTGTATTCGTTAGATGCCGTCCCAACTCCCCCCCCCCCCCCCCCCCCACCTACACCTCCCTTCCTTCACACACCACCATCTCACAGCTCACTGTCGCCCTTCCCCCCGCAACCCCCCCCCCCTCCACCTCTTTCCCCATCCTTCAATCTCTACTCTTCCTCTCTGTGTTTCGCTGTGCCCGATTTATGTCCGTTATGTCAACATGCATAATTATGATGGTAGAAACCATTCTTTTGTTTGTTTGTCCCGCTTTAAGTGACCTGGGACATGAAGCATATTCCGCGTAGACCCTATGCAAATCCCAGTCAGTTCTGTATGATTTCACTGATAATGAATATAATTATACCAAACGATTCTGAGAAATGATTTGCGTACAGTGGCGTAAAGCCTTTAAAACGCGGGCTGCTATGCTTGGCTGAGCAGTATGCAGTAATACTCTGATGTGTGATATGCTGCAGGTGTCCGTGCTGACTATGAACAGGAGGGAATTGTTTTGTGCGGTGTTTCTTTACGTCTGCAGTTTATCAAACCTGAAGACGACTTATCCGTCGAAAATTCACTTGTCTGTCTCGTACTTTGTATTTAAAAACTGCAATACTCTGAACGGTTTTTTGTTTTTGTTTGTTTTTTGTTTTCTGTGTATAGTTCGACTTTTTTTTCAGTCATGCTACAACCTGCGTTAGTCACCTACGCAATAGTCCGTTATGATGTTGTTAACATGGTATGTACGCAATAGTCCGTTATGATGTTGTTAACATGGTATGTACGCAATAGTCCGTTATGATGTTGTTAACATGGTATGTACGCAATAGTCCGTTATGATGTTGTTAACATGGTATGTACGCAATAGTCCGTTATGATGTTGTTAACATCGTATGTACGCAATAGCCCGTTATGATGTTGTTAACATGGTATGTACGCAATAGTCCGTTATGATGTTGTTAACATGGTATGTACGCAATAGTCTGTTATGATGTTGTTAACATGGTATGTACGCAATAGTCCGTTATGATGTTGTTAACATGGTATGTACGCAATAGTCCGTTATGATGTTGTTAACATGGTATGTACGCAATAGTCCATTATGATGTTGTAAACATGGTATGTACGCAATAGTCCGTTATGATGTTGTAAACATGGTATGTACGCAATAGTCCGTTATGATGTTGTAAACATGGTATGTACGCAATAGTCCATTATGATGTTGTAAACATGGTATGTACGCAATAGTCCGTTATGATGTTGTAAACATGGTATGTACGCAATAGTCCGTTATGATGTTGTAAACATGGTATGTACGCAATAGTCCGTTATGATGTTGTAAACATGGTATGTACGCTATAGTCCGTTATGATGTTGTAAACATGGTATGTACGCTATAGTCCGTTATGATGTTGTAA
>CM031610.1:84385930-84398430 GCA_018398815.1 Conus ventricosus | reverse complement strand
AGAGAAACAGTGAGATAGAAAAAGATGAAGAAGTATAACTGGAAAAATGGAAAAGAGAAAAATGAGGATTAGAATTGGAATCGGAAGAAAAATGTTAACATGAATAAAAATTGCAACCTGTAACATAACTACAATACAGTGTGTGTGTGTGTGTGTGCGTGTGTGTGTGTGTGTGTGTGTGTGTGTGTGTGTGTGTGTGTGGTGTGTGTGGTGTGCGTGTGCGTGCGTAGGTGTGTGTGGATATGCGTGCGTGCGAACATGTGTATCTGCACGTCTCTTATGTGTATGTGCGCGAGGATGCACAAAAATGCATCTTTTTTTTTAATAATACAATTCGTGGTTCAAAATACAAATGTTTTGGTGTACTTGCATCCTGTTGTTGAGAAAATAAAGCTGATCTTTACAATGTTATGTTGAACTGAATCAAGTACTCACTGTTCTTGAGAAAATAAAGCTGATCTTTACACTCTTATGTTGAATTGAATCAAGTACTCACTGTTCTTGAGAAAATAAAGCTGATCTTTACACTCTTATGTTGAATTGAATCAAGTACTCACTGTTCTTGAGAAAATAAAGCTGATCTTTACACTCTTATGTTGAATTGAATCAAGTACTCACTGTTGTTGAGAAAATAAAGCTGATCTTTACACTAATAAAGCTGATCTTTACACTAATAAAGCTGATCTTTACACTAATAAAGCTGATCTTTACACTAATAAAGCTGATCTTTACACTAATAAAGCTGATCTTTACACTCTTATGTTGAATTGAATCAAGTACTCACTGTTGTTGAGAAAATAAAGCTGATCTTTACACTAATAACGCTGATCTTTACACTAATAAAGCTGATCTTTACACTAATAAAGCTGATCTTTACACTCTTATGTTGAATTGAATCAAGTACTCACAAACCATAAAACAAAACAAACAAAAACTCGAAAAGAAAAAAAGGAAAATAGCAAAAATAACATAAAAGAAATGAAAGAATAACGATTTATCTTTGTTTGGTATTTCACAAATGAAATGCATCACGCAAAAACTGTTCCACTGCTCAGATAGCTTGAAATTTACAAAGAAGTAATTTTCCGTAGAAAATTGGAAAAATTGTCCACCTTAGAACACAATTTATTATTTGTATTTTGAATTTGTATACTCGAACTTTTTTTAAGTAAAGAAAGACAGGAACACTTGAAAAGGATGCTAAGATTAAAAGCACGGTTGACCTAACAATCATAATCAAAATCGCTGAGGACACAAAAATTAGACGAATAACAAGAATAGAAGAATACATCAATAATAAAATTAAAAAAAAAAAGAACCAAACAATATGACAAAAATAAAATTAATAAATAGATAAATCAATAACTAAGTAAATAAATAATGGGAGCAAAAACTTCATGCAACGCTCCGCTAACTTGCGTGACCCAGTGGCAGGAACTAAAGTTGGGGAGCTCCATACTCGAACACAACTGTCAGTTCACCACTGTTTCCTGATGTCAACGGTCAATAACTCTCCTGATCGCTGCACCCTTTCTTCCCCCCCCCCCCCCCCCCCCCCCCTTAATATCTGACGAGACTCCCCAAGGAGTCGAACTCCGAGTCGGGCCAGACACATAAGTCGGTCCCTCCCACCAGAGAGTTTGGAACGGACCCACACGCAATCAGTGAAAGGACTCGTAGGTGTGTGTGTGTGTGTGTGTGGGGGGGGGGGGGGGGGGGGGGCAGTCAATGTTTTCAGTTTTCTACCCTTCCTGCCCCTAACCATACCGCCCCCTTCCACCCTCCTCCAGCCCCCTCCCATCCGCTGTCCCCTCCACTCTCGTTCCTCTCCTCCCTCCTCTCCCAAAACACACACTCCTCCTCTCGTTCTTCTCCTCCCTCCCTCTCCCAAAACACACACTCCTCCTCTCGTTCCTCTCCTCCCTCCCTCTCCCAAAACACACACTCCTCTCTCGTTCTTCTTCCTCGTCTTTAACTTGTGACGGCGGATTTGTTTGTTTGCACTGTGTGTGTTTTTGTTTGTTTGTTCAGCTTTCGCTCTTGTTGTTGTTTCAAATAAAGAAATAAATCTATAACGTTACGCGCCATGCTCAACCGAACAGCTCTTCAGGTTTATTCGTTTGTTTGTTTTAAATCTTCAGTGTTTTAAATCTTCAGTGTTTTAAATCTTCAGTGTTTTAAATCTTCAGTGTTTTAAATCTTCAGCCTTGTTTGTTTGTACTTCTTCTTGTTTCCTTGCATGCCGAATTTGTTTGTTTCTTTTTCATTCTCCTTTTCCTTCTTCTTCTGTTTTGTTTCTTTCTTCCTTCTTTCCTTCTCCTTTTCTCTTTATTGTTCTGTGTTTGGTTTCTTCTTTCCTCCTTTACTCCCCATTTTTAAACACTTCTTTTCTTAGTTGTTAAAAATGTTTCATTTTCTTTCTTCAGTTCTATTTCTGTGTATCCTTTCTTTCCAACAACTCCCCCCCACACACACACACACATACACTCCCTTCCTGTTATTTTTGTTTTGTTTTGTTTTTTGTTCGCATTTTTTCTTTCCTTTTTTCCTTTCCTGTTTTTTTTTTTCTCCCACTCCATCCCACCCCGACTCTTTTCCCGTTTTTATTTCTTTTTCTTCCTTTTTTTGTAATTCGAGCAAGGGGAAAAGATGAAAGAGGGGAGGAGGAGGGGGATGGAAGAAGGAGGAAGTAGTCTGCATCTTTCTTTTCTTCTCTCTCTCTCTCTCTCTCCCTCTCTCTCTCTCTCTCTCTCTCTCTCTCTCTCTCTCTCTCTCTCTCTCTCTCTCTCTCTCTCTCCCTCCATGAACAACGTACCTAAGCAACTCTTGGCACGGGCAGTTCGACGTTCCACGTGCAGGGCAAGGAATGGCGGCCGCTGCCAGAAACTACCCTGCCAGAACGAGGACGTCTCGGGAGAGCGGCAACAGGGGAGATGACCGTTGTCGGCAACGAGTCGTGTGACGTAGGTCATTGAAGGGGAGCGGACTCGTTCCGCCGATCTGTGTGATCGCCCCTGTCTGTGCCCGCCAGCCATGAATGCTGAGCGTCGTAACGACTTGTGTTGTCTTCCCTAATCACTATGTCACACGAGAGTCGTGAAAACAATTTTTTTATGTCGAAACTGGCAGCACAAAGGTACATCCCGTGCAATTTTTTTTTAAATTTATTTATTTTTAAATATTAGCGAATCAAGTTCAAGTTGGGAGGCCGTTTCTCTCGCTCTCGCATACAGGATCGCTATGAGTCGATTTGACAAGCAACCCCTCCGCCTTCCCACCCCTAACCTTCCCCCTCTTTTTTTTTCTTCCGGCCTTTCCCTCCCTTTCCTGTTTCTCTGTCCATCCGTTGGCCCAATCATCATCCAGTCGACACAATCATAACACACGGTCAAGATGTACACACTATGAATGCAGTTTTCACTCTGAACGACACTTTTCGTTTCTTTCTTTCCTTCTTTGTTTCAATGTTGGTCAGACGTACGATGTTATAGGGTATCATTTTCAACCCTCACTCACCCCACCCTTGTCCTCCCCCTCTCTCTCCTCTCCGCGTCTAAAACTGACCTAGGCCTACCACGTCCCAAGTCGTTTCCACGCCCGCAAATGCTTAAAATCGATTTGGTTTCAGATTCTTAGCAGCAAAAATATGATAATTATTTCTGCAAAAATAACATTCTCAAAAGTGTGACCAAGGTGATATGAAAAAAGAAAGAAAAGAAAGAAAAGAGAAAATGAAAATCGTCGTTTCAGAACTCTAAGGATGCATGTCGCTGAGCAGGCGCTTCAGACGTTTGACAATGAAAAAGAACGACAAATGCTCGACTGGTTTACATAGAAATGGAACCACGCCAGCCCTGCGGACGAAGTAATCCGCTCCTGGTATAAAGTTACAAGCGTGAGGGTACAAAATCGAAACAAAACAAACAAACAAAACCCCCAAAACAAACAGACAAACAAAAAGAAACTTGTTCACACAAATACACTTGGATTTAGACTTCTTATTTGTGTTTCAAAACAAGATCTCTCGTATAATGGAGAGACAAGTGGCAGATATTCAAGAAGATTTCTCGTATCTGAAGAGACAACTGGCAGATCTCAAAGATCTCGCGTATTTAGAGAGACAAGTGGCAGATATTCAAGAACATCTCGTATTTGGAGAGACAAGTAGCAGATAATTAAAGTATTAACTTGCTTCGTATAAATTGATCATGCAGATTGATCGCAGGCATTTCGCGCATTAAGCTGCTTCGTTCTAAACCGATTTGACAAACTCACTGCTCGACACTTTGACGAGTTATGAAGTGTCAGAGTCCAACAATACAAAAGTCACGTGAGGTGTGAGATTAACAGAAGACAGATCATTGTAAATCCTCTTCGCTCTTTAAAAAATGGAAGAAAACATGCGCAGAACAGGCACGGTGTGACGCAATAAGTCAAAATACGATTTAAATGTCACCATTAGTTCTGAAAGAACGTTAAACTGTGACCACATTGTCATACTAGTCAAACAATACTGTACTTGCAATCAAATGGGAGACGAGTAATTCAAGTTTATATATTTATGGATGCATCGCTTCACTGATCCCTTTCAAATCAGTAATACACAGCCGTATCTTATAGGTGACCAGCACACTGGTTAACAAAAATGCTGTTGGTAGTTTTGGATCAGCTGAAACTGACGGACACTCATTTCCAAAAGAACATTCAGATGGGCCTGGCAGGCCCCGCCGGGCCGTTTCGGTACGAGGGGATTTTTCCCTCGGAGTTAACATTGGTTCTGAATCCATTTCCCATACAGTCCTTTGAATGAGACTATAAACCGTGGTTCCGTGTGTGAACGCACGCACAACATCTTGCACACACGTCAAATCCCATCACCAACTTTCTGAAGAGAAGGCCAGTTTGGCCATTGGTATGGATGACACGTTACACATAGCATGCACCTTCCCGAAGTTGGAGTATGGCTGCCTTAATGGCGGGATAAAAAAAACGGTCATGCACACAAAACTCCACCCCCTTTGTTGGGTAGATGGGATGAATCCTTGCCTGTCTGTACAGGGAGTGTCCGCAGGAGTATCAGCCTGCATACGCAGATGAAGGCCTGGCAGGCTCATTGGATATGACATCAGATTATTGTTTCAAGTCCTGGGGGTTCAATTCCGGCTGGAAGCAGCCAGACCGGAAGAGACTCTCTTTCCGGAGTAAACATCCACGCAGACTCCGATCCCTTCCTATTCGGATGAGATTTTAAGCCGAGATGAGCGCATCAAAAGACCTTGCCGACACACTCAACGCACCGCCCTTCGGCAAAGAGAAGGTCGTCGTGTGCCTGTGGCGTGCATGACATGGCAATAAAGCACGTGCACTCCGCCGTCGTATTTTGACATCACGCATGGAGACGAAACACAGGCACCTCGATGGTGGGAATAAAAATGCTCACATAGGCAAACGTTTCGCCTGTGGTGAACCCCGGAGGTTTGACCGAAGAATGGAGAAAGACAGATAGAAAGAAAGGAGAAAAGTCATTCAGATTTGCTACGAGTTCCACACTTCCTCAGGTCAGAAATCCTTTCTCTGGCTATCTGTTGCCAGAAATTGGACAACGATTGTCGACAATTGCACAAAACCCCACCGACTCCAAACGCAGTGAAAAAAAAAAATGTTTTAGGACATCTCTCGAAATTTCGCAGTATGTGGAAATGCTAAATTAACAGACAACACGATCAGAAATACCAGGGAAACAAGCATGGACACATTAAGAGGCACACACACACACACACACCACACACACACACACACACACACACACACACACACACACACATACACACACACACACACACACATATATATATATATATATTATATATTATATATATATATATATATATATATATATATATAAAAGCTGAGCCATTTTACATTCGCTCCCCCCCCCCCCCCCCTTTTCTCCCCTACCCTCCAATAGACAAAGACACAAGCAGTATCGGTGTATCGGTTAGCAATTTGAGCCATGCTCTAAAACACGGATCTATCAAGTGAAGAAAACCCGACCGTGTGGCTCCAGTCTGTCCCACTGTGTGGCTCCAGTCTGTCCCACTGTGTGGCTCCTGTCTGTCCCACTGTGTGGCTCCAGTCTGTCCCACTGTGTGGCTCCAGTCTGTCCACTGTGTGGCTCCAGTCTGTCCCACCGTGTGGCCAGTCTCCGATATTGTGGCTCCAGTCTGTCCCACTGTGTGGCTCCAGTCTCCGACTTTGTGGCTCCAGTCTGTCCCACTGTGTGGCTCCTGTCCGTCTGACTGTGTGGCTCCAGTCTGTCCCACTGTGTGGCTCCTGTCTGTCCCACTGTGTGGCTCCAGTCTGTCCCACTGTGTGGCTCCAGTCTGTCCCACTGTGTGGCTCCAGTCCGTCCGACTGTGTGGCTCCAGTCCGTCCCACTGTGTGGCTCCAGTCTGTCCCACTGCGTGGCTCAGTCCGTCCCACTGTGTGGCTCCTGTCTGTCCCACTGTGTGGCTCCAGTCTGTCCCACTGTGTGGCTCCAGTCCGTCCGACTGTGTGGCTCCAGTCCGTCCCACTGTGTGGCTCCTGTCTGTCCCACTGTGTGGCTCCAGTCTGTCCCACTGTGTGGCTCCTGTCTGTCCCACTGTGTGGCTCCAGTCTGTCCCACTGTGTGGCTCCTGTCTGTCTGACTGTGTGGCTCCAGTCTGTCCCACTGTGTGGCTCCTGTCTGTCCCCACTGTGTGGCTCCAGTCTGTCCCACTGTGTGGCTCCAGTCTGTCCCACTGTGTGGCTCCAGTCTGTCTCACTGTGTGGCTCCAGTCTGCCGACTGTGTGGCTCCAGTCCGTCCCACTATGTGGCTCCACTCCGTCCCACTGTGTGGCTCCAGTCTGTCCGACTGTGTGGCTCCTGTCTGTCGACGTGTGGCTCCAGTCTGTCTGACTGTGTGGCTCCAGTCTGTCCGACGTGTGGCTCCAGTCTGTCCCACTGTGTGGCTCCAGTCTCCGACTTTGTGGCTCCAGTCTGTCCCACTGTGTGGCTCCAGTCTCCGACTTTGTGGCTCCAGTCTGTCCCACTGTGTGGCACCTGTCCGTCCGACTGTGTGGCTCCAGTCTGTCCCACTGTGTGGCTCCAGTCTGTCCCACTGTGTGGCTCCAGTCTGTCCGACTGTGTGGCTCCAGTCTTTCCCACTGTGTGGCTCCAGTCCGTCCGACTGTGTGGCTCCAGTCCGTCCGACTGTGTGGCTCCAGTCTGTCCCACTGTGTGGCTCCAGTCCGTCCCACTGTGTGGCTCCTGTCTGTCCCGCTGTGTGGCTCCAGTCTGTCCCACTGTGTGGCTCCAGTCCGTCCGCCTGTGTGGCTCCAGTCCGTCCCACTGTGTGGCTCCTGTCTGTCCCACTGTGTGGCTCCAGTCTGTCCCACTGTGTGGCTCCTGTCTGTCCCACTGGTGGTCCTGTCTGTCCGACTGTTTGGCTCCAGTCCGTCCGACTGTGTGGCTCCAGTCCGTCCGACTGTGTGGCTCAGTCCGTCCGACTTTGTGGCTCCAGTCCGTCCGACTGTGTGGCTCCAGTCCGTCCGACTTTGTGGCTCCAGTCCGTCCCACTGTGTGGCTCCATCGTCCGACTGTGTGGCTCCTGTCTGTCCGACTGTGTGGCTCCAGTCCGTCTGACTGTGTGGCTCCAGTCTGTCCGACTGTGTGGCTCCAGTCTGTCCGACTGTGTGGCTCCTGTCTGTCCGACTGTGTGGCTCCAGTCCGTCCGACTGTGTGGCTCCAGTCCGTCCGACTGTGTGGCTCCAGTCCGTCCGACTTTGTGGCTCCAGTCCGTCCGACTGTGTGGCTCCAGTCCGTCCCACTGTGTGGCTCCATCGTCCGACTGTGTGGCTCCTGTCTGTCCGACTGTGTGGCTCCAGTCCGTCTGACTGTGTGGCTCCAGTCCGTCCCACTGTGTGGCTCCATCGTCCGACTGTGTGGCTCCTGTCTGTCCGTTCACGCCCACAGCCAGCCACACGCCACAATACGGATTACGCATCAACTCACCGTGACCATCCTTGTGAGCCCTTTGAGGCATGGCATAAAGCTGAGCAAAAATGTATTAACTACATTACGTATCAAATGAACAACCCCGATCAGTCATGTCACTTCCGTTTCAGGATTTCTACCCAAGACGTCATTCCCGATCTAGAAATATATGAGCTGCCCATTTAGCTGCAGTCACGTTTCGGGCCGCCGCGCTCACCCGTGACCTTATCTTTGCGCCAGCTGGTCAACCCCAAATAGTCCCATTCTTTTCGTTTTCATGTTTGCGTGGAGCCACCAAGCAAGTATGCTGATGGGATATGAAAGAGAAAATTAACTTTCAGACGCAATAGAAATTCTCGGAACGATCTAACTGTGCCAGTCTATAAATACTCGACGCCTTAAGCACGGCCTCAGCACTTACATTATCATGTGTGCAGCCAGCATACGCACCTCCGGAGCGGACAATCCCACACATCTGAGTGTCTCTGATGGGCACTCAAACCTACGACCTTCCCGCCCGGAGTCAGTGGAGCCGACTTCTGCACCTGGGCGGCTGGTCGGGTTATCTTCTGCACCTGGGCGGCTAGTCACGTTATCTTCTGCACCTGGGCGGCTTGTCAAGTTATCTTCTGCCCTCTTTGTCCTAAACAGGGTCCAAGCAATCGACGCGCTGTTCCCGTTCTTTGTCCTAAACAGGGGGTCAAGCTAAAGACGTGCTGTTCCCGTTTTTTGTCCTAAACAGGGGTCCAAGCAATAGACGCGCTGTTCTGTTCTTTGTCCTAAACAGGGGTCCAAGCAATAGACGCGCTGTTCCCGTTCTTTGTCCTAAACAGGGTCCAAGCAACAGACGCGCTGTTCCCGTTCTTTGTCCTAAACAGGGGTCCAAGCAACAGACGCGCTGTTCCCCTTCTTTGTCCTAAACAGGGGTCCAAGCAACAGACGCGCTGTTCCCGTTCTTTGTCCTAAACAGGGGGTCACAAGCAATAGACGCGCTGTTCCCGTTCTTTGTCCTAAACAGGGGCCCAAGCAATAGACGCGCTGTTCCCGTTCTTTGTCATAACAGTCCAAGCAATAGACGCGCTGTTCCCGTTCTTTGTCCTAAACAGGGGTCCAAGCAATGGACGCGCTGTTCCCGTTCTTTGTCCTAAACAGGGGTCAAAGCAATAGACGCGCTGTTCCCTTTCTTTGTCCTAAATAGGGGGTCCAAGCAATAGACGCGCTGTTCCCGTTCTTTGTCTTAAACAGGGGGTCCAAGCAATAGACGCGCTGTTCCCGTTCTTTGTCCTAAACAGGGGGTCCAAGCAATAGACGCGCTGTTCCCGTTCTTTGTCCTAAACAGGGGGTCCAAGCAATAGACGCGCTGTTCCCGTTCTTTGTCCTAAACAGGGGTCCAAGCAATAGACGCGCTGTTCCCGTTCTTTGTCCTAAACAGGGGGTCCAAGCAATAGACGCGCTGTTCCCGTTCTTTTGATGGAGGGTACAGAGACAACACCAAAACAGAACCTTGCAGTCAACAGGATTACACAAGAAGACAGACAGACACGAGCGCGCGCGCGCAAACACACACACACACACACACACACACACACACACACACACACACACACACACACACACACAACACACACACACACACACACACACACCACACACACGGGGGTCGTAAAATAAGTTCAGCGTGTCAGCAATGCAAAAATCAGACACTTCTTTCTGCAAGGAAAGCAAGCAAGGACCCGCTAACAAGACAAGACAAGACAAGACAAACAGAATCGTTACCACCAAAGGTCAATCATAAACCGGGATGACCTTTTTTGTGCTGCCCTCACCCCACGGACAAACAGAGGAGAGAGAAACAGTAACATTAACTGAAAAAAACCTCAGTTTGACAGCAAAAAAAAAATGGACAAAGGAAAAGAACAGCCTCTTAAATTGACGCACCAGATCCATACATTGTGGCCTTTCCTGCCTGCCTTGGGGAACGACCCGAGCAGTCATTCGCTGCCCGTGATGGTGATCATTCTGTGGAATCACAGGTGATGCTCTGTCTTGGGCACCACGTACAGACTAACATAACCAGGCCGCGCTCTACTGACGCAGTCGTAGAAGAAAATGACTGGGGCGTTACAAATGTCTGTGTTTGCAATGCACAATTCGACGGCCCCCATACGTTGTTAGGAAAGCGTTTCTGTTTGTAGTGTAACAGCCATTTCCATCATTCCCCTAGCTTTCCCTCACACCGCTTTTGACGCGCTGTCCAACAAAGCTAGTTGATGTAATCATGCTGTGTGTGTGTGTGTGTGTGTGTGTGTGTGTGTGTGTGTGTGAGAGAGAGAGAGGGAGAGAGAGAGAGAGAGAGAGAGAGAGGAGAGAGAGTGTGTGTGTTGTGTGTGTGTGTGTGTGTGTGTGTTGTGTGTGTGTGTGTGTGTGTGTGTGTGTGTGTGTGTCTGTCTGTCTGTCTGTCTGGCCACGCGCACACGCGCGCGCGTGTGTGTATGTGTGTGTGTGTGTGTGTGTGTGTGTGTGTGTGTGTGGTGTGTGTGTGTGTGTGGTGTGTGTGTGTGAATGTAATGCATTATCATAGCATGGTAATACTTAATCATTTCGGGGGAGTATCAGCCAAGTGAAAACACGCAAGGCCCAAGTTTAACAACCTCAATTGTTTTCAAAACAACGATTATCAAACACTATCAATACGTCACACACACACACACACACACACACACACACACACACACACACACACACACACACACACACACACACACCAAAAACAATAGCAGAGTGTGATCATAACCTATTTCCTACCAGCCATATCTGCAGCCTTTCCAGGCTTCACCCCCATCTCCATTCGCCCCCCTTTCACACAACCCACTTTTTCTCATACAAACCTAACCCCCTCCTCCTGCAGCCCCCAACTCCATTCGCCTCTCAGTGTCTCCCCCCCCCCTCCACCCGCTTCCGACCTCCCCACTGCCTCACCCCCTTCTCCCTTCATCCCAGGGTGGTTTATTTTCCCCTTCTTTCCCCTAACGGTCAACGACATCCTGTCTGAATCCACTGCCTCACCCCCTTCTCCCTTCATCCCAGGGTGGTTTATTTTCCCCTTCTTTCCCCTAACGGTCAACGACATCCTGTCTGAATCCACTGCCTCACCCCCTTCTCCCTTCATCCCAGGGTGGTTATTTTCCCCTTCTTTCCCCTAACGGTCAACGACATCCTGTCTGAATCCACGAAACGAGCGGCGAAACTTTGGCGCTTCTCTGTTTCTAAGCTAGCGCCCCCCCCCCCCCCCCCCCCCCCCCCCCCCCCCCGCCCTCCTCCACAGTCCCCTCTAGCACCCTCACATTCCTCTCATCCCCGTCCCCCTTCCCGTCCTTCCCAATGATTCCTTACCACGCCCCACAGCCAAACACCTACGACCTCAAAATGACATCTGCATTACATTTCAGGTCATAAAACCAGGCAGCGAGGAGCTCTGTAAGCCACGTAAGTAACCTCCCCTGCCAGTCCTCGTAATCCCGTGTGTGTGTGTGTGTGTGTGTGTGTGTGTGTGTGTGTGTGTGTGTGTGTGTGAGTGCAACGTTTTGCAGCTCGCATGTGAAGCTGAAGACAATGGCTGTTTGGATTTAACTTTCATCTCTCCTTCTCTCACCTGCATTTGTTTGTTTGTTTGTTTTTTTTCTGAGTTTGAATGGTCGACAGAGAGAGAGAGGAGTTACTAACAGAGAGAGAGAGAGAGAGAGAGAGAGAGAGAGAGAGAGAGAGAGGGTCAGGCAGACTGAGAGAGAGCAATATCTGGCAACCCGCTTAATGAACGGTCGATCAGGGAAGAGAGATGGACATGGTGAATGAATTGGATGGATAGAGTGGGGGAGACAGTCAAAGGATAGGTAGGGAAGGGGGGGGGGGGGAGGAAGAAGTTAGAGTGTAGGGAATAAAAGGCGTGTATGTGTGTGTGTGGGAGGGGGGGGGGGGGGGGGGCAAGGTTTCCCATCTTTTCAGTCTGATGGCTGGGGCGTTATGGTTCTGTGTACTGTCTGCGGGCGAAATCGATCCCCCACACGCCAGAAGGTAGTACGGTGCCTACCATCAAAGAGGCAGTGCCAGGTGAAAGTCACTCAGGTGTTCTTTTCATCCTGACAGAACGGGTCTGAACCGCCAGGCGCCATACGAATCGCCATGAAGACCTGCCGGTCACAGTGAGAGAGAGAGAAGTAAAACAAAATGCTAAAGTGGCATGGATGGACAGGTCGCCATGAAGACCTGCGGTCACAGTGAGAGAGAGAGAGGTAAAACAAAATGCTAAAGTGGCATGGATGGACAGGTCACCATGAAGACCTGCGGTCACAGTGAGAGAGAGAGAGGTAAAACAAAATGCTAAGTGGCATGGATGGACAGGTCGCCATGAAGACCTGCCGGTCACAGTGTGAGAGAGAGAGGTAAAACAAAATGCTAAAGTGGCATGGATGGACAGGTCACCATG
>CM031610.1:84375930-84378430 GCA_018398815.1 Conus ventricosus | reverse complement strand
CCTGAATGACAGACTGAAGGAGAACTGCACACTGACCAAACACTGGGTCCTGAATGACGGACTGAAGGAGAACTGGACACTGACCAAAGACTGGGTCCTAAATGATGGACTGAAGGAGAACTGGACACTGACCAAAGACTGGGTCCTGAATGACGGACTGAAGGAGAACTGGTCACTGAGGACTGGGTCCTGAATGACGGACTGAAGGAGAACTGGTCACTGAGGACTGGGTCCTGAATGACAGACTGAAGGAGAACAGGTCACTGAGGACCAAAGACTGGGTCCTGAATGACGGACTGAAGGAGAACTGGTCACTAAGGACTGGGTCCTGAATGACGGACTGAAGGAGAACAGGTCACTGGCCAAAGACTGGGTCCTGAATGACGGACTGAAGGAGAACAGGTCACTGAGGACCAAAGACTGGGTCCTGAATGACGGACTGAAGGAGAACTGGTCACTGAGGACCAAAGACTGGGTCCTGAATGACGGACTGAAGGAGAACTGGTCACTGACCAAAGACAAAACGTTGAAAGAGAGAAGAAAAACAAAAAGACCTCCACTAACTGACCAAAGAATGACGGAATACAACATCAAAAACCATCAAAGACAGAACGACAGAGAGAGACAGAGAGAGACAGAGACAGAGACAGACAGACAGACAGAGAGAGAGACAGAGAGAGAGACAGAGACAGAGACAGAGAGAGAGAGAGAGAGAGAGAGAGAGAGAAGAGAAGAGAGAGAGAAACTGTTACACTTTTGAATATCAAAATTAAAAGAACTTTAACAACTGTTATCTATTTTGTAGGATATGAGCAACAACACAAAAGAGAAAGAAAATAAAGAAACAATGTTTTCTGTTAACCCAACAAAGCACCTAAAAATTACGACATGTTCGCACTTTTCTAGGAAACGCTGCATCATTACAGTTGACTATGTATCTGTGCATGGGTTGCATTAAAGCTCTTCGTGGTCATTTCAGCAATGTTGTCTGTCCACCTCTTTCTCTGTCTGCCCTGTCACTTTCTGTGCACCGTTCCTTGGGGCAGTCTCTTCAAGACTCTGCCTGATCCTATCAAACGTCCATACTTCCTCACTGTGGTCCACAGGCCTTCATAGCAACTCACACCCTGCTGCCCAGTGGTTCTGCCGACCTTGTCTTTCGCTACACGTTCAGTGTCGAGGATACCAGCACCCTACACTTTTCTGTGATGCCATGGAAACCAGTGTGGGATGGTATCTACTTGACAGGGGCTGTACTCGTACAGTTTCTTTCGCAATTATATTCCGGCATCGTACAGAAGAGGTCGTCTTCTTAAGACCGAAAAAGTACAACCCCCAGTGCCCCTTTCTTCGTGCAGTAGATTGGTGCCTGCAGGCAGACAGGGGCTGGGCCTCCAAGGTACTTGGACGTAATGACATTGTGCCCAGAGGGCAGAGACACCGGCAGAGTGGCAAACACAATTTGGTCAACAGTATCAAAGATCGATCCAGGACAGTGGGGAGGGGAGGTGCTCATCTGTGTGGTCCAGAAAGACGCTCAGTGTTTGTAAGGGTGATCATTATTTTGGGTTTCTGATGGGAGAGTTTGCGTCAATGTTTGGCCTATTGTGAGAGGCCACTAACAATGTTCAATGGTTATCTCTCTCTCTCTCTCTCTCTCTCTCTCTCTCTCTCTCTCTCTTTCTCTCTCTCTCTCTCTTCCACGTGTTTATCTCTCTCCCTCCTCCCTCCCCTCCCCTCTCTCTCTCCCTCTCTTTGCCTTCTCTCTTCCATCATTATCACCCCCCTCCATTCCCACTCTTACCCCCGTCATCCCTACACACGACAGGAAGATCAAAACGGTTCTAAGAGGAGAAGGGGGGGGGGGGGGGGGGGGGGGTGAGTACGAGGTAGCTCAGTCAATCGGTCCATGAATATACCCACCAGTACAAAACCATACACCCCAAACCCCTCCACTCCCTGAAGATAGGGTAGAGAGGAACACCAATGGGACAACAACGGGTGACTGATGACTGTGTGGATGACGGATGATGGGATAACGGTACATTCCCGTGAACCAGAACGAAAAGGCAGACAGAGAAAAAAAACTGCTTCAGGCCAACTGTCGACAGACTGACGAATGGTGGGGAATGGTCCCTCCCAAACTACCACTGAAACCGATGGAAATGGACACCAGCTACATGTGACCGTCTGCCGCAAAATGAGTGATGCCACCACTTCGCCTCCTCTCTCCCTCCTCTTCTCTCCCCCCCCCCCCCCCCCCCCCCCCCCCGCCCTTCTATCTTTCAAAACCTTGCGAGGGTATATATTATTTAGACGTACTGTTTTGAATGAAAAACTGTCCCATTTTCAGATTTCCTTCGAAGATAGTTTTCATGCAAATTGTTTGAAAATATTTTTTTTCATGATTCTGTGTAGAATTTGTGTGTCTGAAAGAAAGTGAGCTGAATTTACGGTCTGTCGGCATTTCCCAAAATTCCATGTCAAACTTATTCCTTTT
>CM031610.1:84343430-84370930 GCA_018398815.1 Conus ventricosus | reverse complement strand
GTATCACATTTTTGTAACGGGGACGTTTTGGATGGCACATTGACTGTCAATAAATTACATCATATTTCATCACATGTACGTTTTGGCGAGCATATGAACCGTCAATACACTCCACTACCTGTGTGATACGTGCATTTGGAGGGTCCAGTGTGATATCTTCAAGTCTACTGTGTATAAAACGGTATTAACATTAAAAAAAAATACCCAAACGTATGGATACACGAGTCTGACGTTGCAGCCAGATAACCAGAACTAATTAACCTTTTCAGCATCACAATCAGAACTACTGAACTCTTTAAACGCAAGAATCGTCACTGACAAACTCTTTCAATCCTTAAAAATGTGAACCCTTCCAGCCCCAGACTCACAAATGGTTAACCATTTCAGTGCCAGAAGCAGAACTGATGGACACTTTCAGGGCCAGAACCAGAACTAATTCATCCTTTCAACACCAGAATCGGAGCTCACTAACTCTTTCCAATCAAAATAAGAAACCCTTTCAACTCAAGAACTGGAAATGATGAATTCGTTTCAACACCAGAACCAGAATTGATTAACCCTTTGCAACATCAGAGTTAGAACTGATTAACCCGTTCAACGCCAGAACCACAATTAAGAAAGTCTTTGGACACCAGAGTCAGAACTCATAACTTTTTTGCGACGTTGTACGCATATTTGAGTACCATAGCATGCTTTGCAGGCAACATTGCACGCACATGCGTGTGGAGGTTTTGCTTTCCCTTTAACACCTTGCACCTACATTTGGTATTTTTATAAGGGGTGTCAACAAACTGCCACTATCATGATAATGAAAGACACTCTTGAGGCTGACTTGAGCAAATAACAGCGTTTCTTTTGGTGACTGGCCTCGGAGAGCTAGAGTGATTGCTTCTTGAAACACGCACGTTGAGCACTTCGTATCCGCAAAAGTCTACTCACTTCAAATACGTATTGAGAAAGGTAACTCCTTCAATGCTAGAACCAGAACTGATTGACCTTTCCTGTACCAGAACGAGAGCTGATGAACTTTTGCAAGAAAAGAAAGTCACAGCAAGGCCCATGATCAACGGTCTATTCCTGAACCAGTTCAAGTAATACCACCACAGTAAAGTAACTTGGACTTTGAAAATGATGGATTTGGTTAAGCTCCATCATCACAGCCTTGGTATAGCCCGGCTTACTACACAGCTTACAACACATAAAACGCAAACAGATATGTCCTGTATAAAACAATCATAAACACAATGTAACTGCTTGCAGAAATCATATACAGTAAATTCATAACATGAGAACTAATCAGTTGGCATCCTTTAGAACGAAGATTAAACTGGGCATTGATGAAGGTTCAAGATACTCCAGATTACTTGTTCACGACTAATTTGGAAAAAAGAGGGAATAGACTGATGAAAAACATTGAACTCCAACAAAAATATGACTTTAAAAGACAAACGTCATCCGACAAATTCAAACTGCAAAGTGAACGGCCAGTGTATTCTCTCGACAGTGTGAACAATCTCACATCCTGGTCGACAGATTACAAATACAACAGCTGGCATTTTGTAAGCTGTAACAACATCCAAAAACGTTCATAGGCCTTCCAGTACAAACATAAGACAAACAACCACATGCAGTGAAAACAATGACAGACAGTAAAGAAATATCCTTTTTTAAACAAGGCAGACGAAACGAGTAAAAGAAAAGAAGTGAAGGACGAGCAGAGAATTTCCAGAAGGCTAGGACACAGTCTGCAGCGAAGGCTAGGACACAGTCTGCAGCGAAGGCTAGGACACAGTCTGCAGCGAAGGCTAGGACACAGTCTGCAGCGAAGGCTAGGACACAGTCTGCAGCGAAAGAGATCCCAGCATCTCCACAGGGCTGGAAGACACTGGCAGAAAATAGGAAGACGCTGGAAGAGAGAATACGACGACGCTGGAATAAGAGAGGAAGATGGCAGGTAAAGAGAGGTAAATGGCGGACGAAGACAGGAAGACGCAGGAACAAGAAAGGAAGATGCTGGAAGAAGAGAAAAACAATTGGAAGGAGAGAGGAAGATGCCAAAAGAAGGGAAACATTTAGACGAGAGCAGTTTTCCTTATTTCTTATAGTAGCGAGAGAATTGCTTCAACAGTGCTGAAGGAACAACCATCTGAAGACAGTGACCGTGAGAGAACAGCATTTTACCAATCCTGACTCACTTGCTCCTCCACCGAGTTTTTTGGGCGAAAGTGGCCTAAAAGCCGCCTTTTCCTGTGGCGGAAAGAGAGAGAGAGAGAATCACCGGCAGACAGACAGGAAGAGAGAGGACAGAGAGAGAGCAGACAGACAGACAGAGAGGCGGGCAGACACACACACACACACGCAAGCGCATATTACTGTTCTCTGACAAGTAAGCTTCAATAACCAAAAAATAACGATTATCTACAAACAAACATACTGTGCAGGATTATCCGTTTTTAATACTAATTTACTAAAGTTTTCAGAGAGTAGCGTAGGGAAAGTAGCCAGGACTGAACACATTCCCATAGAGTAACGCAGGGGAAAAGCAGTTGTGTCTGAACGCGCCCATATACACGGTGGGTGCACCAGGCTATCCGATTATTTCGCGGTATGTTAATTACAGCGTGGGGAGAGAGAGAAACCCTGACAAGTTAAGGTTAAGTTGCCCTCAGAACAGACAGACAGAGAAGAGAGAGACAGACAGACAGACAGACAGACAGGCAGACAGACACACACACACACACACACACTCACAAACACACACACACACACACACAACACACACACACACACACACACGCACGGACACATCACCACATGGGCACAGACAGACACTCATACACGCGCGCGCGCGCCTCACACCTGCCGGCAAACTGAGGGCCAAAAATCAATACTGCTGCCCTCTCCTCCCCCCCCCCACTCCCTCACGCCGGGCCTGCTGCATTGCAATATATTTCATCATTTTTCACAGCGCTCACATGACTAGTAACCAACACCGGTTTCATCATTCTTCTACTGACTGCCGGACTAGTAGGACGTTTTTTATTGCGCTGTGTATTGGGCTTGGTGTGTTATTCTAAAATGGCGAGCCGGTTTACTGAGGAACAGAATTGTGCTATTCAAGATCACAAGTTTTACTTTAACTGCATGTTAGAGTATTTGTCAAAAAAGATCAGGTGAAGCATGTTCGTTACCGCCGAAACCGAAAAGAAGATATGCTTTCCTAGAGGGTGAGAGAAAAAGAAAAAAGTGAACCGACTGCTTTGGAAATGAACGACTATCTTCAAGGTTTGTTGGTTCAAGGAAATGAAAATGACATTACCGAACAAGATGAGGCCAATTATAATAAGTGTTTAACTGTTGATGAGATGCTTCCTTTTTTAAAAAGCGGCGCTATGTTGATAAAACAAAATAAAAGCAAAAACATCCATCACGCGTTGATTGTTGGGCGTTGGCTTGAGACAGCCCAAGTCATGTTTAAAAAACAAAAAACGCATCAAACATGGCGTTTATTTCTTAAGACGCAGGTGAACATGTCTGATTCGTATGCTAGGAAACTCATTCAACTTTCTGTGTGTTTTTATAACTATCCTAAATTCCACAAGCTAGGAATCAGTATAAATGAACTGTGTAGCAAACGCTAAACCATTATTAAAACTATGCAACTGGATGGTGATTTTCGGGGGTTCTGGCAAAACTAGATAGGGCTAGGCAGACCTTAGTACATCTACCAGTATGGAGAGGAGTAGTGTGCGGCCAGCACTATCTTCATATAAATGCTCCAAATATACAATGCCGGATGTACTACTACTGGCGATTAGAGCCGCCATAAAGCTTGGCTACAGCAGTAATTGCTATAACTCTGCCAATTTTCAAGCCTGGTTGAGAAAAGAGGAGCACAGCAAACTAGGCCAAACAACCCTATGTGATCGCTTGCCGCCAATGACGTTAGCACCTGCAAAGCTCGGTGGCAAAACTAGGTCAAACGACCCTATGTGATCGCTTGAATCAAACGCGGCAGCACCAGCAAAGCTCAGCGGCAAACTAGGCCAAACGACCCTATGTGATCACTTGGGGTGATTGAGGTTGCGCGCGAGACACAGCCTGTTTAGTCACAAAGCAAGAAGTGGCCCTAGGAGTTCTACTTTTTGTTTGTTGTGTGTTTTGGCCTACCCCACGCACGCACGCCCCCCCCACCCCCACCCCTGGACTGTCTATGTGTGTTTGTTGTTTGTTGTTTGTTTTGTCCTGCCCCACGCATGCACACCCCCCACCCCCACCTGCCCCACCCCCCACCCACGCATGCCACACTCAAGTTCCTTCTAAAGTTTTTAACAAGTTATTCTCAAGTTCTTACTTAAGTTACTTCTAAGTTGTCCTTAAGTCATTCTCAAGTTATCCCCAAGTTTTTAATAAGTTCTTAATAAGTTCTTAATTAAGTTCTAATAAGTTTTTGATCAGTTCTTGACAAGTTCTTGATTAAGTCATCCTTTAAGTACAACTAAGTTCTTATTAAGTTATCTTATATTATTAAAAAAATACAAGCTATGTTTTTATCTTAAATAGCAGATGCCTAATATAGTACACACACGCCTTCAAAAAACGCGTCATCGTTGAGGATGTCTTGCTCAGCGTTTTCTGCATAGATCTTAAGGAAGGTTTTACATCCGAAGCAATCGCATTGATTACAATTTGGGTCTATGGAAATGTCTTTTATAGACTCCATGTCTGTTATTTATTGACTTTATCATTTTATAATACGCCATGATCTATTTTTATAAGAAAAATTAAATTAAGTTCTATAAAATATTATTCCATTATAAATGGATCAAAATGAAGCTTTCTTATTCGCGATTTTGGCGTGCGGGTGTCTTTTTCTGCATTTAGTGGCTCAGATTTTTTTGATAGCTTTCGTTTCTGTTGCCATTGTGTATATATTTTATAGCCATAATAACTTCCCCAACAGCAGCAATGGCGCCAAAAATGGCAACAGTTTTAAGTTCAATATTCCATGAAGACTTTGGTGCCCTTGTATCACATGGAGTTTTATAGCTGGCATTGAATCAACTTGTTCTGGCGTTGGAGGTGTTATGTTTTCATGATGATCATATTCTGTAACATTAATTTTTTTTGTCTGTTCCACTCTGCTAATTTTCTTCCTGCTTCAACACGCCCAGGATTTTTAATGGTCTCCACCTGATTCAGCGTTTTCTGGTGATTTTCTAGCTTGGTTACTTTCTCCACCTGATTCAGTGTTTTCTGGTTCTGCTGATTTTCCAGTTCGTTCATTTTGAAGGGAAATAAAATCTATATGATTAAAAGTTATTAATCCCATGATTAATGGCGATAACAATGTTCCAAATCTGTAGTATAGATCACAACCCTAGAGACTCTAATGACTTTGTTAAAACTGGATCTTGCGTTAAATCATACGTAAGATCTTGTTCAGAATCAATGGGAGCAATCTACTGACTAGTTTAGTGTACAAACTAAGAACCGTTTGCCCCACACTTTTCACCATTCTAGACCCAGCTGCGCTTCATACCTGTTATGATACTTTAAAATGTCTTGCGGCGACATCTGTTGAATCTGTTCAATGCTGAATTCAGTTCCGAGGAACTGTTTGTTTTCCCACATGCTGCTAAAGAATACAGCCTTTCCTTTTTGGCATAATAGCTTGATCATCAACTTGGTTATTCATAAGTTCGGGAAGGTTTAGGCGCCTTGTAGCTGTAGTAGATCATCAATGTTCATGTTTTTAATAATTATAATTATTTTATTTTATAAAAATGAGCACCGAAAAAACTGTTGTAACCTTGTATACCATTCTGCTGTTATTGGAGGACTAAGTGTAGGATACTCAATGCTTGGTAAAAGCCTGTTAAGAATTAAACCAGCAGATCTTGGCAAACTAGACTTTGAGGATTCAGCAAAGCTGATTGCTATCATTGCAGCTTCGGTTGCTACGAAAGATTTTCTAGTTAAGCAAGGAATAATTCCAGACAATTAAAATATGTAAGAAAAAAAATACATTTTATAAAAAATGGCTTCACTCGCATAATGATAGGCGGCGCTGTGGTGAATGCGCTTGCTTTTAGCGGAAGTAATTTCGCATTTAGTAAACTGGGGAATGACAGCGAGAGAAAAAGACAAACAAAGCTATGGAGCAACTAGCAGCTGCACAAGACGCTCATGAAAGGCAGAGACTTGAGCAGTTAGATTTTATTAATGACACCCTGAAAGAACAGGGGCATGCAGCTTACACATTTAAAAATGTTGATCAAGCAATAAAACAATATTATCTAGTAACAGGCAAACCGGTCCAGGCATGCCCCCACCAAAATTCAGTGACTTTTATCAACCATCAGAAAAACAAAAGATGCAAGAAATCGGGTTTATTGTCGTTGGTATGACCGTCGTGTATTTTGTTGCACATAATATGGCTGAGTAAAAAATGAACAAAATTTATTATTCGCCAAAAGGATATTGGAAGGGAATTACGGCAATCAAAAAGCTAAGCCAAGCAGCGGGAGTCAGTGAACAAAACCCCAAAGGAATGGTTATCTAAAAAGCGTTTTGGGAAAATTTATTTCCCTCCCCGGCCCAAACAAATTTCAGAGGCCCCACTTTGTAAAACACAATCCCAAAACGACCCCCAATCAAAGGACCCTTTATATTTACCCTCTGATAGGTTTTAGCAAAAAAAGATTTAAGTACGACTAACAGTAAATTGACATGGTTCAAGATACAAAGTTGCGGAGTTTTTAAACCCTCAAAAGAGTGTTCTGCTGTTGCTGTGCATAAACTGATATCCCAAACGGGGGCCCTTTTAAAATTTATCCTCGCTTTGTTTTAAAAATTTGTTGTGGAAAAAAATTTTAAAGGCAAAGTGAATCAAATTTTTAAAAAAAACAGAGTTCCCTATTAAAAGAGGCTTTCCCGGGAGTTCAAAGATCACGGGTTTTTATTTAAAAAACTTTAAAAACATTTCCCCCCGAAAGACTTTTCTTACCGTTTTACAGAGAGCTTTTTGGGACAATCTCGAAACCCACAGAATGGGTTAAAAGGGACTGCCCTCATTTTTGCGCCCCGATAAATTTTTGAAAAATTTTAAAAGGGGTTAAAGCCAGTACAAGAAATAAAAAGAAAACTAAAAATGTTGCTAAAGACCCCAGAAAAACACCCAAAAATATTAATTTTGGGGTTTAAAAAGAAAGGTCCTTTATTTCCCGGGAGAAGCAAAAAAGGGGACCGCATCGGGGCAACTGTCCGGTTTGGGTGTTTTTAATTATGAAAAAAAAAAAGAATTGTAAAGGAATCCGCCCGTGTATTATTTCGAAAAAATGGCCCCCAACAAAACAACCACCCTCCTCAAAGATCTTTTGTGAAGGAAAAAAGGGCCTGAAAATTCCCCCCAGACACAGTTCCTTTTTAAAATTAATTTTTAGGGTTTTTCCCCAGTGCCCGATTGCATATAAAAAACCCCGGATTAAAAAACCACTTTTTGTTTTTGTTCTATTTTAACGCTTCTTTGTTACAACTGTTGTTTTTTGATCTCAGGAGTTTAAAGTTTCGCGTTTTACGTTGTCATGATGAAAAGTCTTTTTGCCAAACAATGTTCTTTTTTGTTGTATGTGATATTTTTGGGAGGGCAAAACCCCTGCCGAGTTTTCCCCTTTTGGCTTTCTTAATGTTTTTTCCCCTGGCTCAAAATTTACTGTACTTTTTTAAACCTTTTAAACCAAAAAATAATTAATCATTTTTTCCAGTTAAATTTTCATCCTTAATCTTTTAAAACCTTCTTGTTAGTAATTAAATGCAAAGGCGAAATCTTTAGGGTAATCAGATTTTATCTTACCATCCCGAATGCCCCTTTAGTCTTCCATTTAAAGTTTTTAAAAAAATTTATCTTCAGTAGGAATATCTAAACAAAATATCGGTATCTGGTAAAGAAATCTAGGACTCGGGGTTACGGGGGTTTAAAAGTAGTCTTAAAGAAACTCTAACATCAAAAGCTTTGTTAATTCTAAAACAGTAAACCCTTTAAATACAGGTTTTTTCCCAAAATTTGACTTTCTTTTTTTTCATTTTATCCCAAAAAGGATCATGAAATCTTCTGAAGCCCTGTTTAATTTTGGGGTTTGGGAAAGTTAGTTAATTTTTTTAATTCTCCTGGTAACCAATCTGAACATCTTTATTTTGGTGCGGATTCTCCATAGTCTTTCCGAAAAACTGTTGTTCATCAGCTTAAAAAGGTCTTTTTCTAAAGCTTTGTGGTTTTTGTTTTTTGGTTTCAGTGTTCTTTTTGTTTTTGGGTTTTTCATGAACTGTTTTGCCCAAAAAAAGAATTTTTCGATGAACAGTGTAAAATTTTCAAACCCCCTTTAAAATAAAATTTTTAAAAAGTTGTAATGACAGACATAATTTTTTTTCCCTCAAGTTTTGGGCACAATTTTTAGGTGGTTTTTCTTGGATCCATTTTTGGGAATTTTCTGCTGCAAAGGGATAGTCTTATGCGGTAATGGAGTTCCTGAGGATATTCTAAGTCAATTTTAGAATAAAACCCACGCTGTTGTTTGGGCTTTAAAAAATACCCAACCATTTTAAATGCCTTTTGAATATTATTTGTCCCTGTGTCTTTTTAAATTTTCCCTTTAATGGAAAGCGTTTGGGCCCATACCCCAAAACTTTCAGTTTGTTTGCGTCTAAATAAATGAGTTAGTTAGCCTTTTACTTGGATCAAAATTGCCCGGTATTTGTTTTTTTGTTTTACAGAAATTTGATCGCCCCTTTACTAATTCCTCCAGCAATCCTTTTTCAATCATTGAATCATTGGTAAATTTGAAATAAACAATCGAAATCCAGTAAATTTTAAAAAAAAGCACCCCAATTTTCTTTCCGGGCGAAGAAATGTAATGCGCGGGACCCGGGCTAAAATTTTTCTTTGCAGGTCTTTCTGTAATTTTCAAAAAAGCCCCGCCAAAAAACATACACCCTCCCTTTAAAATTTGGAGCATGTTTGTCTCCCATCGTTTTACACTTAATTTTTCCCCACGCATTTGAGCATGGGGTTTAATCAGATTCAGGGATGCCCTTTCCTTGAGATTTGAAAAAAAACGAGCCTTTGGGGAAGTGTGTCTTCGTAAAACCTTTCCCAATGTTCATGTTTTCATAAGGGAAAAACCCCCTTTTCTAACAAGGTTGGGCCCAAAATTTTTTTTTCGTTTTTTTGGGCAGGATTTTTAAGGCATAGCCATTGCCTCTAATAAACCCCAATCATGTTTTGCATAGAGTCGTAGAAAGACTTTTTTTAATTTGTTTAAAGCACATGTTTTTTTTGATGACTGTGCAATCCCGCACCCTAAAATTTTTGTCAACTGCTTTCCCTTTAAAGGGGGGGAGTCGTAACCCGCAAGTTATGAAAAAATTTCAGGCAGCTTCCTGTTTTTCCCCCCCCCCCCCAATAAAAATTTATTTGAAGAGGCATTTGTTTTTGCCCCCGCCCCTTTTAAAAACTTTCCGTTTAATTGTTAATGGTTTTCTTACTGTTGGTTTCTTGCTTTTGATGAGAGCCCAAAAACCGCAAACCCAAAAATTGTGTGGGGGAGTAATTTGTTGTTGGTTTTTCAGGTGCCCTTTGTTTCAGATAATTTTTGATTTTTGCGTATTACGCACTTGTGATGCGTTTGGTAAAAATTTTCTACCCGCTTTTGGGGGGCCTCTGTAAAATTTTGGGTTCTGAATAAACGCCCCCGACCTAAAAAAAATTGAAGGCAAATAAAAACAAATCTGTTGATTACTTTAAAGGGAATTTTTTTCGAAGTTTTTGTGGTGGGCCCCTTAAAAAGGGAAAATTTGAGTGATTCGAAGTCTGGGGTAAAAAAACATATGGAGAATGTTGCATTTTTTTTTTCCGTTCTTAAAAATAATTTTTGATCAGGAGGGGGGGAAAATTTTCCGGTTTTTTCTGTATTTCAGTCTACGAATTTTTTAAAATGTTTCTTTTTTTTGCTCGCGGCTTGAACAGAGGGCTTTTCTTGTTAAAACATTTTTGCGAATTTTTGTTTTTCCCCATCTTTTGAAGTATGTGCATTAGTTTACTCTTTGGTTCGTATCAATGTGTAATTTGGCACCCCCGTGGTGAAAACATTAGTAGTAAGCCCAACATGATTTTTGTTGGCTCCCCCAATTTTGGGAAAATGTTCTTGGACACTTTAATCGGTGTGGGATTTTTTTCCCTAAATCCCATGTGTAAAATATTGACGTTTTTGGGTTTTGTTTTTTTTTAAAACTGAACAATTTGGTCTACACAAAACGGGAAAGGATATTCTTTGGAAATTTAAAAAGATTTTTGGGGTTTATTGCCGATAGTTAGACACTCTCTTTTGGGGTTTTTGCGGGCGTGATGCAGCCTTGCAAGAAACCCCCCACATAAACTTTTTTTTGTCTGTATTCTTTTGTTTGGGAACTGCTTTTTTGCAACTAATGCGGGAAAGGTTTGGGGTGGGAAAGAAAGCCTTACCAAAAATCGGCGTTATTTTGCTTTTTTAAATTCTGATCTCAAAGGGAATTCGCCTTTGACCAAACCAAAACCCCTTTTCTTTTTGGCTTCTTAAAGGCGGCGCAAAAAATGGGGGCCGGGCGTTGTCTGCCCAACCCGGGTGTTAAGTCGTTAGGGAAAAAAAAAGGAATAGTCTGTTGTTTGTTGAGACCCGACTTTCTAGATTTTCTTCATTTATCGTTACATAGGGTTTTAAAAAGAAAAACATTAATTTAACGGGGGGTTTTTTAGTAGTTTATTTGGGAAACTGAGAAAAAGAATGTAAACGCTTCCCCGAAATTTTTGTTTGGATCAATGATTCTTTTTTAATATAATTCAGTGTTTGAAAAAACGCTCTTTTCTAAGCATTCCTTAAAAAAATTTCGTCTTCCCCTTCAAATTTTCTTCCCAATTTTGAGTTTTTTTTCAAAATCAAAATATTTATTTTTTTTAAAAAAAAAATAATTAATCAAAATTTTAATATCAAGGGTTTCTTTTTGTCCCTTGGACCCCATAAACTAAATTTATAAAAACCCTTGGGGTGTTTTTTACTGTGAGGGTTTGGGAGCAGATTTTAAAATGTCTCGTTTACTTTTTTTAAGCTTCCTTTTTTTTTCTGTCGGCGTCGGCTTTTGAAAAAAAAATTCCCCTTGGGCCTTTTCCCTTTGGGAAGATAAAACCCTTTTGTTTTTTGTGGGTCATAAAAAAAATGGGCCCCCGTAAAGATTAAATTCTTTTTTCCTTTTGATGTTTGAGTCAAAAGCGCTTTATTTATTGTCAGTTTAAAACGAAAAAAAGTTTAGCTTTTTATTGGGTTAAAACCTTTGGCTGTGTGTTTTTGGAAATTTTAAGTTTTTTTTTTTTTGCCAGCAGCCCCCTAAGCAAATTGAAAACGGGGCCAAAGAGCAAAAGGGAAAAAACCGCAAAGGAGGTAAAGGGGGGGGGTGACCCTTCCCCCGTTGCTAAGAGACCAACACTCGTTCCTGTGATAGGGGCTTATACCCGATGTCCAGTATTAACTTATGTAACAGAATTAAGACAGCAGAATACCTTCTTTTTGGTTTTTGCTGTATTTTAAAAGGGTCTTGTCTAGTTTTTGTTGCATTTGTGTTAAAGTTGGTTAATCTGAAGGTTTTTATGTTAGGGCTTTCTATATTCTCTCTTTGGGGGCGTGTAGGCCATTTGGGGTAAACCGGGAAAAAGACATGTTTTTTTTAAAATAAAAAAAAATTTAGTTTAGTACATTTTTAATTGTTTAGCCTTCAATATTAAACTGCGTCATATAATAAAAACAAATGTAAAATTAAACGGGGTTTATCGGGTTCTTCTTCTTTATCCCAAATTTTAATGTTTTAATTTCGTCTCTCACAGCTCTCCCGTTCCATGCAAATGTTTTTCCCCTGTTGACCTTTTGGTCAAAACCATTTAAACCCTATTTCGTTGTTAAAAAATTTTTCAAACCTAAAAATTTGAAGATGTAAATCTTTTGAAGAAAAGGGCAAAAGTTTGGATTTCTACACCCCCGCCTCCAAACCCTTTTCCCTTTTTTAATCAAAAAGTGGGTAAGGTTTTAAACCCCCTTTGTTGTTTTGGGTTTTTTCTGCCCAATCGAACTTTTTATTTCGTTATTTTTGGATTAAAAAAAAATTTTACTTGCTCTTTTGAAGGGGTTTTTCATTTTTCGAAAAAGCAATAAAAAAACCTTTTTTTCGATCTTGCTGAGACGCTAAAACTTAAAAATTTTTTTTTAGTGTTTCCCTGCCCTTTTAGGAATTTTTGTTGTATGATGAATCCTCTTTCGTAATATATTACAATTTGACTATTTTGGTTTCCCAATCGCCTTGCTAAAAATTTGAGTTTTTAACAAACGTAAAAATTAACAAAATGTTTAGAAAATCTGTACTTTTTCGGTGTCTGATGATTTGATAACGCGTTTTTTATTCATTAAAAATTAGTTATATGAAAAATCTGTTCCCTTTTTTTGCTCCCTGAAAGTATGGTGGCATGCGGGGTTTTTAAAAACTCAAAATTTTTAAAAGGGGAAAGGAAAAAAACGATTTCCTTTCGCAAACTTTCGGCTAAATGCTTTTTGTTGTCTTTAGCATCTGCGGGTCCCATTCTGTGTTTTAGTCCATCATCATTTTCAATTCTTGAAACGCAAAAAAACAGCCCTTTCATTCCCCGGGTTTGCCTTTTAAAATCAGAATAGGTTAAAAATATGTCGCATTGTGTAAAGAAAATATTTTTGCCTCAAGTTTTATAGAAATTTTTTTTAAAGATTGCCCGTCCCAGATTCTGGGGCAACGTTTTGTTTGGGTCTGTTTTTTGAATCAAGCCGTATTTTGAAAGTAAGAAGCGCAGGCCTTTGGGCCCAAACAAATTTTCCGCTCTAAGTCTGGGGAAAATTTTACAGTAAGGGAAATTTTATCTGATCAATAGTAGATGGATTTTTTTGTAACAATAATATTCCCTTTTTTTTCCCCTTTACGCCCCCAAAGGGGGTTTTTTCAGTTTCTATAAGGGGTTTTAGAATTTGAGCCATTGCTTGTGGATTTTTTTTTTTAAACAAAATAAAAAGTTAAATTTTTTAAAAACCTTTGGGAGGAATTGAAGGCGAAGGGATTTTTGAAGTTTTGAAAGTGGAGCGACATGAGTGAAATGACCCTTTGGGGCACAGCCTCGCTCAAAGCTCTCAAAAATGGCTTTAATTAACAGAAAGTAAAAGGGTTTAAAAATTGTACCAAAATTTAGGTTTAAGAACCTTTCCCCAATTTTTAAAAACCCAAAAGTTTTTGGGAAATTAAAAGGGTGGCATTTGTTTGTGAAAAAAAGATAAGGGAAACTTGTTCAGTTACAACTAAAAAAAAACCCTCAAAGTTTTTAGAGGGGTTCAAATTTTGAAATAGGGCCCCAGTGTGAAAGATCAAAAACGCCTTGGCCTTGGGTTTGGACAAAATTAAGGGCGGAGGAGTTGAAAAATTAAAAACACACTGCAAGAAATCCCAAAAAAATAACAAATGCAAAACCCGGGGAAATTAAAAAATTAAAACAAACAGCAGGTGAAGGTAATAAAAATGTAATAGAAGCAGAATCCAGTTTTTCAGAAAAACAGCGTTTAAAGGGTAACACGGGTCACCCCTAACCCCTGCGAGAATTTTTAGCCTTGTTTGTACTTTAAAAACCTTTAAAAGGCGAAAATTTAAAAAAAATTTTTGCAAAACTAGGTGAATAGATGAGAATTTTAAAAAGGAAAAAGGAAAAATCGTTTAGGCTGATGCAGCCCTCGTTGGGCCTGTTTTTAAAAAAAAAAATAACCCAAAGACTAAAAGATCTTGAACAAGAGAGATTTAGCAAAAAAATAGAAGGCAAAAAAATAAAAGAAAAACCCAAATTTCGAACTCAAAAAAAAGAATAAAAGAAAAAATATCCGGGGAAAAATTTTATTTGAAGGGCACAACGCTAGCAGAAAAGAATACGAAAGTGTTTAGAGAGCAAGGGGTTACATTAGCAAGGTTTTTTAACAGCCTTAGGGTTTTTTAAAAAAAGTACATGGTGATGGCTATTACAAAGGGGGCGGGGGGGAGGTAAAAGGCCCGTACCTCCCCCCGGGCCAAAAGCCTGATAAATCATGGGGAAAAAAAAAAGCTTGTTCATCTTTCGAGTTATTTTAAAAAAATTTTTTTGCGGGGGAAAGTATGACTCTTTACCAGGTATATTAGGGGTATCGTTAGCTGGCTTTTGTTACGGGAAAACAAAGTGTTGGCTTTTGGCCCAGACTTAGGGCATTAGTTCTTGTAATAGTTTGGGGTTTTAAATTTTTTTTTTAAAATAAAGGGGGCCAAGGTAATCCCCCCCTTTCCCTTTTAAACCAAAAAACAAGCGCTGTCTTTTCATATTCTTGGGCATCGCGAAAAAGAGTCCCGGAGTTTGGGTGAGTCTTCAATGGCCCTTTGGGGTTTGGATTCGGGGGGGTTGGGTGAATTAATTTTTGGGTGTTTTTTATTGTTTTAATATTACTGGGCTCAGGATTTTTTGGGCGTTTTTCCCAACCCTTTTGTTCATTGCCTGCTATTAAAAATTTTATTTTTTTTAGTTTATTATTGTACCTATTGGAGTCTGAGGTAGAAGGGAACATGTATTAAACCCCTGCCCAAAAGCCCAAAATTTTTTGTCTTGCGTATTGTTTTAAAAATTTTTGGTACCTTTGAATACCCTTTAAGGGGAAAAAACAATGTAGAAATTTAAAAGCGTCCTCCTTTAAAATTTTCTAAGTATTGTTTTTTTGGGGTCCCAAAACCCGTAGAAAAGGTTTAGTTATGCTTGATTTGCCTGGGGCTTGCGACCCCAGCAAAAAAACCAAACGTTTAAATACGAATGAGTCCCTTTAATTTGTTTATTCCCGCTCTTTGTTAGGCCCTTTGAAGCGTCTAAGAAAATGTTGTCCCTGCGTTTTATGCTTTGTCTATGGACCAGGGGGAAAAAAATTTTTAAAGAGGGGGAACGCCGGGGCAAAGTTATAATTTCTTTTGCTTTCCCCCGAAAAAAAATTGGAAAGCCAATTTCCATGGGTTATGGGTCCCCTTTTGGGCCCAAAGCCCGTTTGTGTTAATATTAAATTCGTTTCAAAATTTTAAAAAAACCCTTTTTGTCTAATTTTTGTTTTTGAATGGATTAAAAAGATTTGTCTTTTGGTAATGGGGCTTGCAGGTTTAGTCAAAAAACGCCTGAAAGGGTAATAAAAATTTAAATCTGTACAAGACCTCACCAAAAAATAAAGGTGATTTTAATGATCGGCATTTCGCCAAATCCGCCCCAGTTGATGACAAACACAGAAAAATTTAACTGGTTTTGATAAAACTGCATGGATGACTATACCCCGCTTTCGGTTGGCTCTTTTTCAATAGGGGGGGGTTTAAAATAGCTCTTCAATGGGTACTAAACCTTTTTTGAAAAGAGGAAATTTGGGGGCACAGGGAATTTTCAAAAGTATCGTTGGGTTTATTTTTTAAAATTGTATGCGGCCCCCAACCCCCAAATATTTTGGCAGTATATTGGGAAAGCATCATTTTTAATTTGTTTTAAAAAAAAGTTTTTTAAACAAAAAAACAAACCCCGGGCCGTCCTTCGTTTTTAGAACATGCTATTTATAAAGAATGCGGGGCAAAATGGTTGCGCTCCATGAAATATTCTACAAAGTCGTATGGTTTAATATAAGTGAATCCAGGAAGAATAATACGGTTCTAAAAGTTGACAAAGCAGGAGACAAAGTTAGCCAGTTAACCATACCTGATGGTTATTACGGGTTTTGCTCGCTAAAAGAAGCAATGAGTAACTTTGACATTACTCTCAAACTTAACAATGCAAATCTAAAAATAATGTTATCATTCAAACCTGAAAAAGAAGTAGTACATTACCTTTTTGATGTAGAGCTAGCTAAAATGTTAGGCTTTGCAGCTGACAATCATAGATTTAGAGTTACACCAGACAAAACTACTTATGAGGGAGAAAACCCGCTCGATCTTGCATTACATTCATTACTCTATGTTCATTTGGACGAACTAAGCACTGATGAAAACTTATATGATGGAAGGCCCTCAACTGTTTTAAGAGCTCTTCCGTCAGGGAAAGCTGCATATTGCGATTATGAAATTATACAATTCCCTAATTTACAGTTTAAAAGATTAGTTTGTGGGAGGGTCGGATCATTTATTATAAAAATCAAAGACAAAACAGGGAAAGTCGTGAAATGTGATAACCTGCACATTGTTTTGGAAATAAAATAATACGTTACTAAAAAATAATGTCGCGTGGGCCAGAAGAACCAGGAGTTACATTAGCGCCTGTGAGGTGTATAACTTTAGAATTAAAAGACCTTGCAGACGTTGCGGACTTTGAACAGAACGGTGAGATAGGCACTTTGTATGGGTTTGAGTACACTAAAGATGGTGATTATAAACGCAAAGAGGTTAGCGACAGCAAAAAGTTTCCTAAACTAGAACAACTGCGCAATCTAGAGGCAAATAATGTTGGCCAGTATGAATATAAAATAGTTCGAAAGCCTGACCTCAAATGGCACTTAGAACCATATTTAGAATGGGACATAAAATTTGAATTCATAAGCCCATTTACATATTTTAGCCATCAAAAAAGTTTCAGAAAAGCATTCAACTCTGGCCCTTTACATGTAAGTCTTATGCCAGACGACAATAGTCGGAAAGAGATTGAAATAAAGCCGTATGGGAATAAACAGTACATCCTCCACAGAAGAGAAACGGTTTTAAAGGATGCTTCTTACAAAATTACAGTTCATTCCGCAAATGAAATTAGGAGATGCGTTCACAATGATATTTGAAATTTCTGTCTTAAAAGATAAGGGGAGGGATGGGGTTGTGGGCGTTAGTGACGTCCTTCTAAAAGGAATTCTAATTAGCTGGCCCAAAACTTAGACGTTGAAAAACTTAAAGTTCCCGTCGTCATTCTTCACAATGACGAGGATATTAAGGTCTTTAACAACAAGCAAAAAAATCAATATTAGTCTAAATAGAAACAATCTTACAAAATGAATTGGATTAATCTTACGCATTTAGACCTTATAGGATTTTATTATACTGAAAATTTTTGACAGAGAGCATGATAAAAAACAATAACTGGATTAGATTAATTTCTAGTATAAACTATGGAGCAGTTAAACTTTATGACAAAAACCCCCATTGTTCATTGATTTGGGGGACAGATGGTTGTGGAAAAACAATATTTGTCCTCAACCTATTACAAACAGTTTATCGCTATAATTTTAATCATTTTGTGATTTTCTGTCCAACATTTAAAATTGGAACAAAGCATTTCATAATAGAAGGTTTATATGGACAGATGATGACATATATTTAGTTGATCCTAGCAATAAACTGAGTGAGTGTTTAGAACAGTTTTATAGACTGTTTGAAGGAACGCGACACTATTTATTATAGATGACTGTTCGGCAGAAAGAGACATAGTTAAAAAGAGAAAACTTTGTCGAAACTAGCTTTCAGCGGAAGACATGTGGGATAAGTGTGTGGATTTTATGCCAGAAATAAAACTCGGTTTTAAAAGACTTTAGAGAACAGTTAAAGACTGTAGTGTTATTTCCATGAAAGACAAAGACTCATTTGAAGATGTTTGCGCGAAAATGATGTTATTGAAATTGACCAGGAAAAACATTTGGATTAAACAAAAACTGAAATCTGAAAAGTTTAGTAAATTGTATGAAAAACGGATAATCCTGCACGTATGTTTGTTTGTAGATAATCGTTATTTTTTGGTTATTGACGTCTTACTTGTCAGAGAACAGTAATATGCGCTTGCGTGTGTGGTGTGTGTCTGCCGCTCTCTGTCTGTCTGTCTGTCTCTCTCTCTGTCTCTCTCTTCTCTGTCTGTCTGCCGGTGATTCTCTCTCTCTCTCTTCTGCCACAGGAAAAAGGCGGCTTTTAGGCCACTTTCGCCAAAAACTCGGTTGGAGGAGCCCAAATTTAGTCAGGATTGGTAAAATGGTGTTTCTCCGTGAAATCAATTAGCCCTGGGGAAATACCTATTCTCACATGGCCTACGAGCTGGTGAAGAGACAGTGTTAAGAGTAAAGCTCAGGACACCCAGACATCAGCCCCCAAACACGGGCCACGAGTCGGCAACAACTTACAATGGTAACATGGCTTCCCAGCAGACCCAGACAGCCACAGACGTGAAGCACGTGCTAAACGAATCACGGGGGCGGTTGGGCAGGGGCCGCCAGCAGCGACGTCAGTCAATTTAAGCTGGCTGGGAACCCACCGGAGTGACCCCCCCCCCCCCCCCCCCCCCCCCCCCCCCCCCCCCCCCCCCCCCCACTTTCTCCCCGTACAGTGCAGGCCTTGGGGGTTATGGCCCGGCCGACTGCCGGCCACTGGTCTGGGGGCTTTCCCGTAGATTGCATTCTCACGTCTTCTGATTACTTGACCATCGTCGGTACTCATGTGTACTGCATTTTTATGTCTTCTTGTGGACTGGCGCCTGGACGTTTTCTTGTAGGTTGCACTCTTGTGTATTCTCGTAAACTGGTCACTGGGGGCCTTCATGCAAAAAGGTATATCAATTTGATACTGGTGAGTTCTTGTAAACTGACCTTTGGGAATGACTGTAAACTGGATTCTCATGTATGTTTGTACATTGACCTCTGAAGGCACTCACGTAAATTGGATTCTGGTGTATTCTAGTAAACCTGATCACTGGAGTCATTCACACTACTGGGATTTTGATGTATTCTTGTGAACTGAAACCAGAGGCATTCGTGTACATTGGATTCTGGATATTCTTGTAAACGGATCACTGAAGGTATTCTTCTTAAGTGGATTATGGTGTGTTCCTATAGACTGACCGACGGAGATATTCTCGCATATTGCATGAAGACAATCTTCTTCCCTTAGAAAGATTTACGATCGTTTTGAATGGATTCCAGCCCTGGGAGGTGCAGGAAGGAAGACTTGTTGAGAACTCCAAAAACATGTCGGATCATGAGCACTGAAAAAACATTTAAATGCAACAAAAACTACGTTAAAACACTAGTACCATACGTGCTGATAGAAACTATACAATGGACGGCCTGTGTCCACTCTGGACTATGTGAAGGATCTCACTGCCTGGTCGAAAGCGCACAGAAACAAAATCTAGCATTTTGCAGACTACAACAACAGGAAAAAGTGCACACAGCATTAAATACAAGCACAGGAGATGCGTTTTTAACATGGCAAGAGTCAAACAGAGTAACGGAAAAGAGGAAATTAAAAGCACAGAATTGTCTAAATGCTGGGATATATTTCGCACTGAAATAGCCATGTCCTCGGGGGCTGAAAGATACTGCAAGAAGAAAGGAAGTTACTGAAAAGACGACTATGCCGGAATAAGAGAGAGGAAGATGCTGCAAAAAGACATGTTGCAAGATGAGGAGGAGATGCTCGAAGAAGAGAAAAACTTTGGAAGACAGGTAACATCTGGAAGAAGAGATGCTGCAAAAAGGAAGGAAGATGCTAGAAGAAGGAAGGTAGATGCCAGAAGAAGGAAGGTAGATGCTAGAAGAAGGAAGGAAAATGCTAGAGGAAGACAGGAAGACAATGGAAAAAGAAAACAAGATTCTGAAGGAAGTGGGGAAGATAAAGGAATGGAGGAAGCTGCTGGAAGAAGAGAGGAAGGCCAGGAAGGAAACTGAAAGATGCTGGAAGAAGAAAGGAAGTTGCAGGAAGGAAACAGAAAGATGCTGGAAGAAGAGGAAGCCGCAGGAAGGAAACAGAAAGATGCTGGAAGAACAGAGGAAGGTGCAGGAAGGAAACAGAAAGATGCTGGAAGAAGAGAGGAAGGCGCAGGAAGAAAACAGAAAGATGCTGGAATAAGAGAGGAAGGCACAGGAAGAAAACTGAAAGATGCTGGAAAAAGAGAGGAAAGCGCAGGAAGAAAACAGAAAGATGCTGGAAGAAGAGAGGAAGGTGCAGGAAGAAAACAGAAAGATGCTGGAATAAGACAGGAAGGCACAGAAAGAAAACAGAAAGATGCTGGAAGAAGAGAGGAAGGCGCAGGAAGAAAACAGAAAGATGCTGGAAGAAGAGAGGAAGACGCAGGAAGAAAACAGAAAGATGCTGGAAGAAGAGAGGAAGACGCAGGAAGAAAACAGAAAGATGCTGGAAGAAGAGAGGAAGGCGCAGGAAAAAAAACAGAAAGATGCTGGAAGAAGAGAGGAAGGCAGAGGAAGAAAAGAGAAAGATGCTGGAAGAAGAGAGGAAGGCAGAGGAAGAAAACAGAAAGATGCTGGAAGAAGAGAGGAAGGCAGAGGAAGAAAACAGAAAGATGCTGGAAGAAGAGAGGAAGGCAGAGGAAGGAAACAGAAAGATGCTGGAAGAAGAGAGGAAGGCAGAGGAAGAAAACAGAAAGATGCTGGAAGAAGAGAGGAAGGCGCAGGAAGAAAACAGGAAGATACTGGAAGAAGAGAGGAAGGCGCAGGAAGAAAACAGAAAGATGCTGGAAGAAGAGAGGAAGGCGCAGGATGAAAACAGAAAGATGCTGGAAGAAGAGAGGAAGCTGCAGGAAGGAAACAGAAAGATACTGGAAGAAGAGAGGAAGGCACAGGAAGGAAACAGAAAGATGCTGGAAGCAGAGAGGAAGGCGCAGGAAGAAAACAGTAAGATGCTTGAAGAAGAGAGGAAGGCAGAGGAAGGAAACAGAAAGATGCTGGAAGAAGAGAGGAATGCGCAGGAAGAAAACAGATAGATGCTGGAATAAGAGAGGAAGATGCACAAAGAAAACAGAAAGATGCTGGAAGAAGAGAGGAAGGCGCAGGAAGGAAACAGAAAGATGCTGGAAGAAGAGAGGAAGGCGCAGGAAGAAAACAGAAAGATGCTGGAAGAAGAGAGGAAGGTGCAGGAAGGAAACAGAAAGATGCTGGAAGAAGAGAGGAAGGTGCAGGAAGGAAACAGAAAGATGCTGGAAGAAGAGAGGAAGGCGCAGGAAGGAAACAGAAAGATGCTGGAAGAACAGAGGAAGGCGCAGGAAGAAAACAGAAAGATGCTGGAAAAAGAGAGGAAGGCGCAGGAAGAAAACAGAAAGTTGCTGGAAGAAGAGAGGAAGGTGCAGGAAGGAAACAGAAAGATGCTGGAAGAAGAGAGGAAGGCGCAGGAAGAAAACAGAAAGATACTGGAAGAAGAGAGGAAGGCGCAGGAAGAAAACAGAAAGATGCTGGAAGAAGAGAGGAAGGCGCAGGAAGGAAACAGAAAGATGCTGGAATAACAGAGGAAGGCAGAGGAAGGAAACAGAAAGATGCTGGAAGAAGAGAGGAAGGCGCAGGAAGAAAACAGAAAGATGCTGGAAGAAGAGAGGAAGCCGCAGGAAGAAAACAGAAAGTTGCTGGAAGAAGAGAGGAAGGCGCAGGAAGTAAACAGAAAAATGCTGAAAGAAGAGAGGAAGGCGCAGGAAGTAAACAGAAAAATGCTGGAAGAAGAGAGGAAGGCATAGGAAGAAAACAGAAAGATGCTGGAATAAGAGAGAAAGGCGCAGGAAGAAAACGGAAAGATACTGGAAGAAGAGGAGGAAGGCGCCAGGAAGAAAAGAGAAAGATGCTGGAAGAGGAGAGGGAGGCAGAGGAAGAAAACAGAAAGATGCTCGGAAAAGAGAGGAAGAAAACAGAAAGATGCTGAAAGTGGAGAGGAAGCACGTTGCAATTTAAACAACAGCCGTTTTCCTTTTCCCCTCACAAGCATTGACAGAACTCCTTCAACAGTGCCGAAGTAACAAGCATCTGAAATGAGTGACCCTCAATCAATTAGTGCTGGGAACCATCGACTCTCACTTGGCCTACAATCTGGCAAAGAGACAGTGCTAAAAGCAAAGCTCAGGACACCCAGACATCAGCCCCCCTCCCCCCCCCCCTCCCAACACACACACATTCCGGCCACGAGTGAACAAACAGCTTACAACGGCCACGCAGCTCTTCCAGGCAAAAAACCCAGACAGCGACAGTCGTGAAGCACGTGCTAAACGAATCACGAGGGCGGTCGAGTCGGGCAGGGCCGCCAGCAGTGACGTCAGTCAATTTAATGTTGGCTGGGAACCCCCAGAGGAGCTGACCCCCTCCCCCATCCCCACCCCTTCCTGTACAGGTCATGTGAGTGATGGCCTGGCCGATCGCCGGCCACCGGTCTATGGGCTTTCCTGTAGATTGCATTCTGGTGTCTTCTTGTCAGACCACCGTAGGTACTCATGTCTGCTGCATTCTCCTGTCTTCTGGTCAGACCACCGTAGGTACTCATGTCTGCTGCATTCTCCTGTCTTCTGGTCAGACCACCGTAGGTACTCATGTCTGCTGCATTCTCCTGTCTTCTGGTCAGACCACCATAGGTACTCATGTCTGCTGCATTCTTCTGTCTTCTGGTCAGACCACTGTAGGTACTCATGTTTGCTGAATTCTCCTGTCTTCTGGTCAGACCACTGTAGGTACTCATGTCTGCGGCGTTCTCCTGTCTTCTGGTCAGACCACCGTAGGTACTCCTGTCTTTGGGTCAGACCACCGTAGGTACTCCTGTCTGTTGCATTCTCCTGTCTTCTGGTCAGACCACCGTAGGTACACCTGTCTTTGGGTCAGACCACCGTAGGTACTCCTGTCTGTTGCATTCTCCTGTCTTCTGGTCAGACCACCGTAGGTACTCCTGTCTTCTGGTCAGACCACCGTAGGTACTCCTGTCTTCTGGTCAGACCACCGTAGGTACTCCTGTCTTCTGGTCAGACCACCGTAGGTACTCCTGTCTTTTGGTCAGACCACCGTAGGTACTCCTGTCTTCTGGTCAGACCACCGTAGGTACTCCTGTCTTCTGGTCAGACCACCGTAGGTACTCCTGTCTTCTGGTCAGACCACCGTAGGTACTCCTGTCTTCTGGTCAGACCACCGTAGGTACTCCTGTCTTCTGGTCAGACCACCGTAGGTACTCCTGTCTTCTGGTCAGACCACCGTAGGTACTCCTGTCTTCTGGTCAGACCACCGTAGGTACTCCTGTCTTCTGGTCAGACCACTGTAGGTACTCCTGTCTTTGGGTCAGACCACCGTAGGTACTCCTGTCTTTGGGTCAGACCACCGTAGGTACTCCTGTCTTTGGGTCAGACCACCGTAGGTACTCCTGTCTTTGGGTCAGACCACCGTAGGTACTCCTGTCTGCTGCATTCTTGTGGCTTCTTGTGCATTGGCCCCTGGAGGTTTTCTTGTATGTTGAACTCTTGTGTATTATCGTAGGTTTTCTTGTATGTTGAACTCTTGTGTATTCACATACGTTTTCTTGTATGTTGAACTCTTGTGTATTCACATAGGTTTTCCTGTATATTGAACTCATGTATTCATGTAGTTTTCTTGCATGTTGAATTCTTGTGTATTCACACAGGTTTTCATGTGTGTTGAACTCGTTGTATTCATGTAAACTGACCTCTGGAGGTTTCTTGAGAACTGGATTCGTGTATGTTTTGTAAGCTGACCACAATATACATTCATGAAAGTTGGATTGCGTATGCTTGTAAATTGACCACTGAAGGCATTTCTGTAAACTGGATTCTGGTATATTCTTGTAAAATTGATTGGGGGGGGGGGGGGGGGGGGGGGGATTCATATAATTTTATTCTGGTGTACTTGTGTGAACTGACCCCCTAGAGCCATTTATTTAAATGGATTCTGGTGTATTCTTGTACGACGACCATCAGAGACGGTCATGTAAACTGGATTCTCGCGTATTTTTGTAACTTGACCTTTGAGGGCATTTGTATTGAATGGATTCTGGTGTACTCCTGTAAATGGACTGATGGAGACATTCTTGTATTAAAAGAACCTTCTTCTCCTGCAATGATTTACTATCGTTTTCGCTTGATTCCAGCCCTGGGAAGTGAAGGAACAAAGACTTGTTATAAATTTCAATAACGTGCTGGGTCAGGAGACCTTTGCTCTGGGCAATGCTGGGTCGGAATGAAACGGAGAGGGCAAACAAAGGAGGGAAAGAAAAGAAAGAAAAGAGAAGAAGAAAGAGGAATGGACGAGGAAAGAGGTCAAATCCAATTTGGTGTGGTAAGGATGAAGGGACGAATCACCCTGAGGTGAAGTCGGTAAGAAGATGAGACAGTGTAGACAGTGTATATCGTCCGCCAATGGATGAAGGTTCACTGACAGGCGTGATATGAACTGTAAGCACACACAACTAACAGAGTCTAAAAAAAAAACCCAGGCATCTTGTAAGAACTCGAACAATAATTCATAGACGCTAGAACAAGCAAACAAACAAAACAAAAATCCGACACTCATTATGACTTACAAACATGTATGTATTTCAGATGTATACTATAATTATAGCTAGTGGAACAGGAAAAATATAGATGTAGTTACAGATATCAGTCTAGTAATAATATACTTGCTAGGCACATGAAAAAGGGGGATCTTTTTAAAAATGACTGGGGGTGGGGTGGGGGTGGGGGTAAAGATAGGAAGAGTAATGAAAAGACTCCAAGTGAAGCACTTCTTAAAGCAGAGATGATGGGATGGAGAGAAATAAAAACTTGCATGTAACTGAGTCAGAGAGAGAGAGAGAGAGAGAGAGAGAGAGAGAGAGAGAGAGAGAAGAGAGACAGAGACAGAGAGAGAGAGAGAGAGAGAGAGAGAGAGAGACTGAGACAGAGACAGAGAGAGGGAGAGAGAGGAGGAAGGGAGGGGGAAGTAGTATGACATAGCGATTTTGTGGCATAGGAGACCTATGACAGTCCACACTGATTCATTAGCTAAAGCACACTTCTACGGTCTCTCACCCCACTAGTTTGTATCCCACTCCAGCCATCCACGCCAAACTAAGTTTCCTTCCCTTCCATTTCATCTTGTCTGTCACCGTTTACTTCTTTCACCTGCAGAAGACCTCTAGGTTGAAAAGCACTGCATCCGTCTGATCAATTCGCTCCACTTCTTCGTCTGTGGAGGGACAGGTAGCGCTTATTTTTTAATTCATTCGACTGTGGAGGGACGGGTAGAACTTTATTTCAATTTATTCGACTGTGGAGGGACAGGTAGCGCTTTATTTTAATTTATTCGTCTGTGAGGGACGGGTAGCGCTTTATTTTAATTCATTTGTCTGTGGAGGGACGGGTAGCGCTTTATTTTAATCCATTCGTCTGTGGAGGGATGGGTAGAACTTTATTTCAATTTGTTCGTCTGTGGAGGGACAGGTAGCGCTTTGTTTTAATTCATTCGTCTGTGGAGGGACAGGTAGCGCTTTATTTCAATTTATTCGTCTGTGGGGGGACAGGTAGCGCTTTATTTTAGTTTCCTCGCAGATAAACAGAGGCTGCATAAGATATGGGTAACCCGAACTGACCCGGCCAAGTCTATTTCTTACACTCCAGCTCTATCACTCCCCCCACCCCACCCCCCACCACCACCATCCTGTCCACCTTCCCAGGGCTGTATATAAAGGAGGGGGCGGGGAGTGGGGGAGGCCAAGACAGAGAGGGCGCTCAAGGTCGCCGTGAGACGCCCCATCAACACCGGAGCTTCCGGCTTGTCTTGGAACCGTTCCCCAAGAGACGTCACAGGACGGCACCAATCTTCCTGGTGGCATGTACCAGAATGTTCCCCATGGGGAGACGGCGCTGGGTAGATGGTGGGGGTGGAGGGGGCGGGTATGTTGGGTCACAAAGACACAGCCCTCGAACTTTGAGGGACTGCTCGTTTTAAAACAACCGCAATTAGTCATATCTTCGTGAAAAATGTCATTTTCTTCCCGGTTGAAAACAGGAATTAGAAAACGTGCCTCCCTCTCTCTCTCTCTCTCTCTCTCTCTCTCTCTCTCTCTCTCTCTCTCGTGTCTGTGTGTCTGTTTCTGTCTCTCTGTCTGTCTCTCTCTCTCTCTCTCTCTCTCTCTCTCTCTCTCTCTCTCTCTCTCTCTCCCTCTCTCTCTCTCTCTGTGCCCTGCCAGCGTGCTCTTTAAGAACAAACTGTAGCCCCGACTTCTCAAAGTTCTGTTTTAATCATTTCCTCTTTGCTGCCAGTCTCTCCCACACTGCTTTCTTGTTTACTTCTTTCTTTCCTTCTTCCTATATTTGTACTTCTTTGCTGTTCTCCTGTCTCTCACTCACCTCTCATTGTCTCAGTAGCTCGTGCACCTTTTCCATTTTCATCTTGTAATAATTTGTAACTATTCAAACATTCCAGATTTGTTCTTCGCAATCTGGCGTCTAAATAACAAAATGCACGCCATGTCCAACTGCACACCAGCTGTCCAGGTTGCTGTGTCTGTTTACCCAAATGAAGTTTTAACTCAATCGAGTCTTGTCGGAAGCGGGTTTCCGACACTGTTCACATCGCTTGAAGGCGTGTCGGACGCATACTTCCGACAGAGTTTGACGATTTTTAAAACATAACGCCTTTTATTAAAGGGCAATAAATCTCGTTTCAGGGACAGCTTAGGGCTTTTTTGCAGTTGCTTCCCTTAGACCATTCTTCGTGTATTCTATAGCAGTTTTATCCGGATTTGAATTGTCCTCCTCTCAGTTCCCGCGATCACACGATTTTGAGTGGATCAAGCATTTTGTGGTCAAATTCTTGTGTTTTATTCAGTTGTCATAAATATACTATTCTCTACAGGTCATACTAAGTGCTCAGAAGTGTAACTGAACTTGTGTGGGAGGACAGAGAGCATGAACAAGTGGATCACAGTGTGCACAAAACGTTTTTGTTTTTCTGCAAATGTGTGTCTATTTGGATTACTTACATCATGTGAACTGTGTGGATTCCTCACTGAAAGTAAGCATTTTTGATAATTTTTTTTTCTTCTATCCAATGCTGTATGTTTTATGCTGCTAGGTGGAGTGGTTGATTTTTCATGATTCTTTAAAAATTGCCAAAAATCGTGTGATCTGAGAGACAAACTGGTCCATTTTGGCTGTGACTTAATTGAGTTAATCATTTGTAGTTGTCGTTTCATTTCTCCACTCTTTTTCTGCTGATGGTGGAAATAACTGTCAAATGTCTGGCGCCCTGAGCTCTTCCTTAAAGATGACAACAGATTAGTTGTTGTGTTATCAGTTTCATGTTCATAATCTGTAAATAGACTCACTGTCTTGACCGTTGCTTATTTTGCAGGACAGTTTTTTTTCTCTATACGATGCTAGCCGTAAAAGAAACATGGTTATCATTATGATATTAAACTGAGAGAGAGAGAGAGAGAGAGAGAGAGAGAGAGAGACAGACAGAGAGAGAGAGAGACAGACAGACAGAGAGAGAGAGAGACAGAGAGGAGAGAAGAGAGGGAAGAGAGAGAGAGAGAGAGAGAGAGAGAGAGAGAGAGAGAGAGAGAGAGAGAGAGAGAGAAGAGAGAGAGAGAGAGAGAGAGACAGACAGACAGACAGACAGACAGAGACAGACAGAGACAGAGAGAGAGAGACAGATGGGACA
>CM031610.1:84328430-84333430 GCA_018398815.1 Conus ventricosus | reverse complement strand
CGAGAAAGGCAGAAAGATTAGGAGTGTCTGAACACATGGGGGCGGGGAGGGGGGGGGGGGGGGGGGGGGGGGTGACACTGAACGCATCAGGGAAAAAAAACATACCGCAAAACTCTGAAGTTGACAAAACAAAGACAGACATCAAAGAAAAAGGAAGAAGGGTAGAAATAAACAGAACAGAGAGCGGAAATATGATAGAAGAAAGACAGAAAAACTGGAAAAAGGAAAGAAAGAACGAAAAAAGGAAAGATAGAAAGAAAAAAAAAGAAGAGGAAAGGAACACTGAAACAAAAGAAAGAAAGAAAGAAGACTGAAGCAAAGAAACACAGAAAAAAAGAAGAAGAAGAAAATAGATGAAAGAAAGAAAGAAGACTGAAGCAAAGAAACACAGAAAAAAAGAAGAAGAAAACAGATGAAAGGAAGAAAGAAGGAAGGAAAGGAAGAAGAAGAAAACAGATGAAAGGAAGAAAGAAGGAAGGAAAGGAAGAAGAAGAAAACAGAAAGAAGGAAAAAAAAGAAGAAGAAGAAAAAGAAAGAAAGAAAGAAGAAAGAAAAGAAAGAAAGAAGAGAAAAAAGAAAGAAAGAAAGAGAGAAAGAAAGAGAAAAAAAGGGAATGAGAGAAGTCAACACAAACCTGAAACTGATCAGCTAACATGTCACAGTGACATGACACGGTCGTTGACAAATTGACACGACCTGAAGCAGCTCGCCAGTATCACTGACAGCCATCAATCAATCATAACTGATTTCTCTCCCGTTTCCATTTCTTGCTGCTTCTTGGGCATTGAAAAAAATTTCACTTTTTTTTTTGGTAAATTTTTTTTTAAGAGAACAGAATCAATTCGTTGTGATGACGCAAGACTAGTGGCAAACTCACTGTAACCGCAAGCGCGGGAGCGTGCGTGCCAGCGCGCACACACAGACACACACACACACACACACACACACACACACACACACACACACACACACACACACACACACATGTATATTGCTACATTCTTATGTATCTTCCAATTCATCTTTCTATCTGCCTGCCTGCCTGCCTGCCTGCCGGTCTACATTATAGCGATAGAGAAAGAAAGAGAACACTGAACACTGAAGCTTTTCATCGTCATCAGCTACACAGCCTTGATGACATGGGGGTGTAAAGCAAAAGGCAAACAACGTGAACAATAAATCCATAACAAACATAAACTGAAACAAGGCTACTACTCCAGGCACTATAAGCCTGAGTCAGAGAGAGAGAGAGAGAGAGAGAGAGAGAGAGAGAGAGAGAGAGAGAGAGAGTCACTATAAGCCTGAGTCAGAGAGAGAGAGAGAGAGAGAGAGAGAGAGAGAGAGAGAGAGAGAGAAAGAGACAGTTTGGTCGCCCTGCTGTTTGAAACCTTTAGTATCTAATCGTACAACATGTTACACACGTTGCGAGGTATTCTGTCTGGTATCTTCCCTGTCTTTCAATCTAAGCCTCTAGCGGACGCAGTGAAGAGCAGAAACACCGAACACAGGACAACGCTCAGTCTCACTGTAAACAACATCATTTGGAGTCCGCGTGTCTACATCTAGAAACCTCTTCAACAAGAAAAACAGAACCGGCTCACAACATACCGCCGCTTTTTCTAGTCTCCATATTTCATAGCCCGACCTACACAAGGAGCTGCTCTTTAGTATTAAACAATTTTATAAATGAGCATACATGAAGAATTACTACACAATATGTAAGCCTTTCCAGGATACAAGGCAAAATATTTTTCGCCTTACCAGGAAGATTTTGGCATACAGCAACAGCACTCAAGTGTGTTGAAAACAGTGTTCCTAAATATCTTTCAGCATAGACAACTGGCGTAAGAATTCCATTAGACGTCCATCTTTTTTCTTAACTTCAATATCCACCTTAAAATGCTTTTTTTTATTTTATTTTTATTTTACGTTAACTGTTAACCGCAGAATGCAAGCAGCAAGGTGCAGAGTATCCAGTTGTGTGTGCAAGCCAATTCGTTTCTGACGTTAGAACGACATCATCAGCTAACAAAAGTATAAATAAGTGACGTCATACTTACATCATCAGCAAACAAAAGTGCAAATAACCATGTAGTACCAGTATTGGTTGCTCAAAGGGCTGACTCATTCATGAAGAAAGAAAAGAACAGAAGGCTGCCTGCATCTCCCTGTTTGACTCCTACTGAACGATCACTACGGTCTGTAAACTTCCATCCACAGCGGACTGTTGTTCTTACTGCAGCATACATACTTTTAATATTGATCAAATTTGTCTTCAGTGTCACAGAGGGAATAAAGGAATGGGGGGGAGGGGAGGGAAGGAATGATGGGGTTCTGAAGCACTCTCGTCTAATCTGTCAAACAAAACAGACTTCTCTCTCTCTCTCTCTCTCTCTCTCTCTCTCTCTCTCTCTCTCTGCGCCTTCCCTTTTATCTCTCCCTCCGTCTCCCCCCTCTCTCTCCCTTCGTCCTTCTCTCCTCTGCCATTCTCCCCACTGTCTTCTCCTCTATCTCCTCCCCTCTCTCACTTCCTTCGGCTCTTTGGTCCCCGTCTCTATACGCACTGAGAGAGACACAGAGAGAGAGAGAGAGAGAGAGAGAGAGAGAGAGAGAGAGAGAGAGAGGAGAGAGAGAGAGAGACAGACAGACAGACAGACAGACAAACAGGGAGAGAGAGAGAGAGAGAGAGAGAGAGAGAGAGAGAGAGAGAGAGAGAGAGAGAGAGAGGACAGACAGGCAATAAAGAGACGAACAACATGCATAACTACACACACACACACACACACACACACACACACACACACACACACACACACACACACACACACACACACACACACAGGGAGAGAGAAAGTGGGGGGGGGGGGGAGGGCAAACGGATAGACACACAGAGAAATAGAGCGACAGAGGCAGACAACGACAAACAAAACACAAGGAGAAAGAGAGAACGTGGAAAAAAGAGAGAGAGGAGGGGAGAGGAGGTGAGAAGAATGGAGATGAAAGATCAAAGCAGGGCGACAGAGAAGACGGAGACAGACAGACAGAGCGGATCAGAGATGAGAGAACAGACAGGGATAATGGATATTAGGAATTAATGGCTTTGACCACAACAAGGCAGACGAAGAAAGACGAAGAAGAAAAACTGACACAGTCATCGCAAGAATGACAAGTCGAGAAGAAAATACAACGTTGCACTCAAACATTGACAACAATCACAACACGCGCGCGCACACACACACACGCACGCACGCACGCACGCACGCACGCACGCACGCACGCACGCACGCACACACACACACACACACACACACACACACACACACACACACACACACACACACACATACACACACACACACACACAGACCGAGACAGAGAGAGAGAGAGAGAGAGAGAGAGAGAGAGAGAGAGAGAGAGAGAGAGAGAGAGAGAGAGAGACAGAGACAGAGACAGAGAGAAGTAAGGTAAGGTAATGTTGCTTATAGCCCAGCCGACTGCAAAGGGCCATACGAGTATCAGGGCTGTCACCATGTTAAAATCAACTCGCAAGTCATCACAAAAAAAATAAATAAATGAAATTAAAAAATAAAACATTCATGCATCTCTTTAAAATATACTTTCTAAAAACGCACCAGAAACTTCTTTAAAAAATCTTTCATCCGTAAAATCTTACATCAGATCGAAAAATGATGTTAATCTCCCTCAGAAACTCCGAACAAAACATACCACCTTAACAATAACAAGAACACATTCAAAATGTTATGTACCTTTCTCCTGCTTCTCAAATTCCTTTCCTGCTATAGTTGAATCAAAATGTGACTCCCCCCCCCCCCCCCTCCCCCCACCGGCCCTTGAAATAAGTACCGTCGCCGCTCGGCCAGTTGCCAACAGCTGCTGTATTACCATGTCCTAAACGGGGCATCAACTGCAAGTTCAAACGCTTAGGAAATCAACATTTCTCATCGATTACAGTCGGTTGCACCGCTAATTCATTCATTACATGTATCGTCGCAATGGGAAGACCAGGGGAAATTAGGATGTTGCCTTGTAACAAGTGTTACAATCTTCGACCGTGATAAACGAAAAATGTCACCACTGTTGCGCTTTCCGACCGGGATGCAAGAGCAATATGACATCTGTTATATCTTTGGTCGTGGCTTTCGTTTTCATTAGGGTTTATCTACCTTGAAGTAGGTAGATAGCTTTCATTAGGGTTTATCTACCTTTAAGTAGGTAGATAGCTTTCATTAGGGTTTATCTACCTTTAAATAGGTAGATAGCTTTCATTAGGGTTTATCTACCTTTAAATAGGTAGATAGCTTTCATTAGGGTTTATCTACCTTTAAATAGGTAGACAGCTTTCATTAAGGTTTATCTACCGTGAAGTAGGTAGATAGCTTTCATTAGGGTTTATCTACCTTGAGGTCCTGAAGGCGTGCAGCTGTGGCACTGAGACTGAAATCTGTTGCTGGTGATTGGGAAATTAATTATGTCTGTCTGTTTGAACTCCGCAGCAGCGGGTAAATATAGAGTTAAAAAACTCTTTCTTACAGTTTGCGGTCCGCTAGGGGAACAGAAATCTAGCAGAACACTACACGAACCTCCCCCCCCCCCCCCCCCCAAAAAAAAAAAAAAAAAAAAAAAAAAACCTTAACTATATGTTGCATTGGTCGAGCTTACATTTTTCATGAAATAAGCATCTGAAAATTGTAACCCTTACAATTTTCTGGGAGATTACTGCAATGTTATATTTTTACGCCAAATCAGATCATATCAGGGCTTTAAATCCATTGAAAAGAAAAACAAAATAACACAATGTATAAGAAACATGTCGAGGTGAAAAGACCAATCTGCATTCACCTAGCTACAGACGTTGAGTCTAAGCCACGTACCTGTGGATCAAATAAAGTGAAATTGTGATCTCTTTCGAAAACTTAAAAGAAAAAAAATCACATCTGGAGGAACATCTCTAAACAGCCTAGTTGTCACAGAGACAGAAA
>CM031610.1:84315930-84323430 GCA_018398815.1 Conus ventricosus | reverse complement strand
TTGAAGCCCAACTGGTGTTTCTGAAAGCAAGGCAATGTCATCTGAACAACAAAATAAACAATTCCATGAAATCAGGAGTCAATGTTGCACCGTGCCTTTCTTTCTCTATTATTTCCAGGGCTAGCTCGTTTATAAATAAGGAGAAAAGTACAGGGCTGCATGCATCACCCTGTTTACCCCTCTTGTACACATGTTATAGTCAGTAAAACTAGCACCAGATCTTACACTTGCTTTCACACTACTATACATACTATTATTACATTTGTTAGAGTTTTCCTTGAATTCCATTCTTTTTGGAGTACTGGCCAGAGCAATGGTCTTGATACAGAGTCAAAAGCTTTTTTCGAAATCAATAAAGGCAACATATAATTTACGGTTCGTGAAAATTGTTTCTGTATTAACGCCAAGAGTGTGAACATTGATCAATAGTTGAGTAGCCTTTCTTAAACCCTGCTGATGTTCACCTGTGATGTTATTTTGCCGTACCCTATTCTTGTAACCTGCAATTGATTATCGAACTAAATACCTTATTACTGATGTCACCTAACGATATACCTCTATAATTGCCAGGGGCATCAGTTGCACCCTTTTTAAACAGTGGCACGATATTGACTCTGTCCATCGTTTGGAAATACCCATTACTAAAAAGCGTATTGAAAAACTTAACAAAGAAACAATAATACATTACCACCAAATTTCGTAATTCTCCAATAATTCCATTATGGCCTGCAGATTTTCTGTTATTTAAGCCTTTTTATTGCAGTTGAAAATCTCCTTCTTGTAAATTGGACGATCGAAGTAGGAACACTGTTACTATTTTCAGACATATTTACTTCGCTAATATACATCAATAACATCGTCTTCAGTTTCACCATTTTCAAGAAAGCATGAAAATGAGGAAAACAGTTATCAATAGTTATATTACATGGATGTATGCACTCTTTTCACAGATATTCTGCGCAAGTGCTTCAAAATTCTTGTGGTCATTCACCGAATTTACGATGTTACATAGTAGAGAACTGTTGATTTTCTTTTTTCTTCCTCTCGATCATTTTTTTGTATTCATCTTCGTGCAAGACAAATATGTTTTGTTATCTTCTTTATCTAGCGTTCACTGTATAACGCAGAAGCTTCTGCCTTTAATTTAGTACTAGTGCATTCTGTATCATACTAATCATTGTTCCCATTCCTACCAGCCAGTCTAATTCGTCTTTTCGTTGCATTCAGCTGTTGTATAATACACTCATTAAAAGCATTCAAGGGCAGCATTAACATCTCTCGTCAATGAGAGCAATAGCCGTCCAAACAGCGACAGTGTATCTTTGCTATCATTTGCTCATTACATAAATAAGCATGTTTATCTTGCCACTGGAATTTTTCAATAAACTGAACTTTTTTCATTTCACATGTCTCATTTCTATCGTTCTGAAGAGATACCAATGCTAAATTCCAATGGCAAATGGTCAGAATCAATTCGTTCAGCTACATGAAGTTACAAACAGATGGACTACAGCAAACAAATCACACGGATGCTATGAAAAAAATTTTCATTCACACTACTTCCAGTTTCTGATATGTATGTGAAATGACCTTGACAGTCACCATTACATACACCGTTTAAAATACATAGACCCAGTGAGTAACATATTTAACAACACTTACCATATCTGTTAAGCATTTATCTCTCAGAGTTTCTGTCACTCATCTCAGGTCTGAGCTTAATTGAAAATTATTAACAATTTCATGTGCATTCATGTCTTGTGGAACATCAATTTTTTCTACTGTTTAGATCTCCAGCAAGAAGTAAAAAACGTCGGCGAACTAGTAGAGCATCAGCAATACAGGCTTCCAGATCAGTAACGCCATTTCTACAAATCGCAAAACGTATAATATGGTGAATTCTCTGGTGGCACATATGCACAAACATACAATATCCTTTGATAAGCCAAAAAGACTCTTATGAATAAGAAACATAATGACGTTTTATGATCAGTATTACTCTTGAATATATGGCAACATTCCTTTTTTGACCAGACATATAACCCCACCAGAGCGCCTCCCTCGTTTTGTTAAAACGAGTAGCTGTGGTCTACAGAACACTTTATAATTTTATACACACTAGTTGAAATCAACCACAATGTCTAAACAAAACAAATAAAATCGAAAGAAAACAGTATATGACACAAAATCATTCGTCAGCAATCTTGGGAAGCAAACACAAACGTTCAGTGTAAAAACATAACGGTTTACCATTCATACATGGACTGTTTACGTTGATCATGACTGTCACGGACAAAATAGAAAACCGAATTCGTGGTCAGTCGCAGCCAGTTTCAATCGGACATAAGTCCAAACGCAAACATTTCTGGTTCAAGCAGACGACTTAAGGTGTCGCGTCAGCCAATTAGGCACAGCGGAGAGGCTCCACGGAGACAGCACTGTCCGGCACAGACGGACTGAGAGCTTGGCCGACGTTCGATAGGTCTGGCCAGATGGGTCTCGGCGCTGGGTCAGAACTGATCTAGCCAATTGCGACCAGCCGCCTCAGTTAAGCCAGACATCGCCGGCTAAGTAGGAAGGGGAAGGTATTGTGTGGTGGAGGTAAAATCAAGCTAATTATTAAATGACCCATTGACCCACTTAGAGCAAGGCTGGTAGATGTGACTTGACGATTTGAACGTCCAATGGAATATACAGGGGAGGTACTTCGGGTACAAGGCGGGAAAAATACTGCCAATGGTACTCACCTTTGACACTAGGTATGAGAATAAGAGAGTGAGGAGAGGGAAGAAAAAGGGGGAACCAGGAGAAGAGAGGAGAACAGACAGAGAGAGAGGAAGAGGTTCTGGGTGTAGGCTCTGCATGAGAGAAGGCAGAGAGATGAGAGGAGTGAACAGACACCGAGTTGAAGCATTAGCACTAGATAAAGCTCTGCAGAGGGAAGGACTAAGGAGAGATGTGAGAGAGGAGAGAGTTGCTGACTGATGAAGAGAAAAAAAAAAAAGAAAAAGAAAGAAAAGCAACCATGTCCATTTGATAAAGCAGACTAGAAGAGAGAGAGAGAGAGTGCAATGCGTTAATGCGGAAGAAAGAAAGGAGAACAGATCGATGTCTGATAGTCACTGTTCAATCTGAACCGGGGTTCGACCTCATACCTGCAGCGCCACTTTCATCAGCAGTCCAACTGACCAACACCAGCGGTCTAACCTGACCAGTGCCAACAGTCTAACCTGACACAGTGCCAGCGTCCAACCTGACCAGTGCCAGCGGTCCAACCTGACAGCAGTGCCAGCAGTTGTGTCGTGACTGGTGTTTGTGAAAGTGACAGTGAAAAGAAAAGAAAGAAAAAAAAGAAGAAAAGAAAAGACAGTGATTCGTGAATAGTTTAAGATCACCTGGCCAGGTAAAGTAGAAATCTATTATACCGGGTTAGTTAATGATGATTTGTAAATGGTTTTGTGAAGTTCAAGGAAAGAAGAAATGTTTTATTTTGTTTGACTCCATATGCATTGATGTTTCTTTCCATGATTATGTGTAGTTAAGTTATAGACTTTACTAGTGGTTTGATGTGACGAATGCATGATTATGAATGAGATTGTAAGCAAGCTGTGAGTGTGTTTGGGCTGTGCGCTAGTCCTCCTCTCACTGACATACCCGAGGTTGACAATTTATTGGCGAGCCTGCCAGGATATTCTGGCCCATTTATTATAATTGTTCAACTTCTCAGAGAGGAAGCTGGGTGGGATTCAAGTATTGTAATCCTAAGACAAGGTAGTGTCTTACTGTATGTTTCCAAGATAGTTAAATACTAGGCTTGGCATTGCTTCCAAGATAGTTAACACTAGGCTTGGCATTTCAGCCCAGAGAACTTATTTCGCACAGATTGCCTATAATTCGCTCTCATAGTTGGGTCAGGCGCTAGGCGTCTTATAAAAACTAGTTACGTTGTCCCAAGCTAATATTATCATTCATAGGATTGTGCTATTACGTCACTCGTGTCGGTAACCACCAGTTTGGCTGTCGTAGTAATAAAATCTTGTTAAAAAAAAGAGATAATGGCGGACGAAAAGAACACCCCTATTGAACAACTTGTGAGCGTCGCTCGTGATTTAGGCTACTCGGGAGAAGAGTTGCAAGCATTCGTTGAAACCCAACAAAAGATGGAGAGAGATGAGCGAGCGGAAAGACGCCGTGTCGCAGTAGAAATAGCAGAGCAGGAAACAGAAAGATTAAGGATTCAGGCTAACGATAATCAGGCTAACGTAACGCAGGAAACAGAAAGATTAAGGATCCAATTAGAGTTGAAAAGTGAGAACACAGAGGGAGACCACTGATGATGGTAATTCAGTTTCCAGTGACCCTGTGCGCAGCTATGTGCCCCGACAAAAGTTGCCAAATTCTCTGAAGGAACAGATTCGATTGATGCGTACATCAGTCGCTTTGAAAAGTTTGCTACTAGTCAGGGTTGCCTTCAGAAGAGTGGGCAGTCATTTTGTCAGCACTATTGACGGGTAAGGCATTGCAGATTTTCACTGCGTTACCAGCAGACCAACAATCTGATTTTGGTGCTGTGAAGGAGTCTTTGATGAAGGGATTTGACCTCACAGAGGAGGGGTTCAGAAAGAAATTTCCGCTCAGCTAGATTACAGCAGGTGAAACGTACACTCAATTTGGTGCACGTTTAGATCACTATTTGAGAAGTGGTTAGAGTGAGTGGTACGAAAAAGGAGTTCGCTGAATTGAAAGAGCTGGTTATGAAAGAACAGATTTTGTCAGGTTGCAGTCCAGAGTTAACTATACATTTGAAAAAAGAGAGACAGCCAGAGACAGCAGGGGAGTTGCTGAAGTTAGCAGAGGTGTATAGAGAGGCACGTTTGGCACTAAGGTGCAGGAGAAACAGGTGCCAGGCACAGGTGAGAAGAGTGCAAGGAGACTAGGGGAGTTTTCTGCAAAGTCTGCAAACCCAGTGGTGGGGCAGAAAGGAGGACAAAGGGACAATAGGTGTTTCATTTGTCACAAGAAGGGACATGTGGCGAGGGATTGTCGCATGAGGTTCCAGAAGGCAGCAGCCTTGCAAGAGGTTGATAAGGGTCGCCAGGGGAAAACGACCCTGCAGTGGAACCAAAAGGGATCCAATCTGAAGAGGGTGGAGTGCGGCCTATGGCTCGTGCTGGACAGCAGTCAGTGTCAGGGATGGAGGGCACTAGGCTGAGTGGTTCATTACCAGTGGAAGAAGGGTGGATTGGCCAGCAGAGGGTGAAAGTGTTACGAGACACTGGTTTGTTCATGTGGTGTAGTAAGAACAACGCTGGTCGAGAAAGGGGGGTTTGACAGGGCAAATCCAGACCTGTACTCTAATCGATGGCACTGTGAGGGAGTCCCAGTTGCTAAGATAGAAGTACGTACCCCTTACTTCTCAGGCGAGTTGTCTGCGCTGGTGATGGAGAAACCCCTTTATGATTTGATCATTGGAAATATTCCAGGTGCAAGGGATCCAGGGGATCTGAGTTGTTGACTGCTACAGGGGCAGCAGTTCAAACACGGAGCAAGAAGGAGGAAAAGGTTGATAAGCCGGTTAGTCGTTCCAGCAAGGAAGTCAGGCATAGATGTGTCGCCTGATGAGTTTAGGGCAGCGCAGGAACAAACCCTTCGCTCGTGAAGTCTTGGGAGTTGGCAAGAGGTGGAGAGAAACAGGTGGTTAGAGGAGGTGAGACAGAGTTTCTGGTGAAAGGCGGGATGTTGTACCGAGTGTTTACCAAGGGGAAGACAGGTAAGGTAACAACTCAGTTAGAGGTACCAGCATGTTATCGTGACACTGTCATGTCAGTGGGTCACGAGTCGCTCATGGCGGGTCATCTCGGCACCAGCAAAACAGCTGACCGAATCTTTGATGATTTTCATTGGCCAGGGGCAATGGCAGACATAAGCGTTTTCTGCATGTCATGTGATGTGTGTCAAAGGTCAGCCACAAGAGGGGTGAAGAGGAAGGCGCCTCTTAAACAGCCCCTTTAATTGACACACCATTCAGGAGAGTGGCCGTTGATTGATTGGCCCAATCTCGCCCTGTTCCAAAGGTGGGCACAGGTATGAGACATGTAAGGTTGCAAGGGAAAGTTTGCAGGAGGCTAGGGTCGCGCAGAAGAAGCAATATGACAGGAAGGTGAGGAAGCAATCCCTCAAGGTGGGAGATCAAGTCCTGTTACTGCTTCCCAACGGATCACAACAAGCTGCTGATGCATTGGAAAGGACCATTCACCATCATTGAAAAGGTAGATCAGGATTACCGAATTGATGTGAATGGGAAACCAAAACTTTTCCATGCGAATTTTCTCCGCAAATATATTCAGCGTGAGACTCAGCACAAAGGCGCAGCTGAAAAACAGCAGGGTGCTGCGCTGGGCAATGGCACTGCAGCCCTACAGGTACCGAGTTCAGTACATCCCAGGTCGACAGAATGTAGGAGCTGACTATTTAAGCCGTGTAGTCTAGCAAGCTGCAACTCAGAGGAAGTCAGTCATATCCGGGGTGCATAGCTACTTTGTTAATAATATGTGTTGATTTACAGTTATGTTGAGTGGATATGGGTTCATTCCACTTGGCTATGGTTCATATTTTCTTTGGGAGACTTGTTCATGTAAATGTAGTTATGTTTGGAGCATACAGTCGCTTGTGTAGTAATGCACTGTTTGCGATAAGTGAGGATGGAGATTCCTCAGTGAGGTGTCATGGATCGTGATCATATTAGATTGTGCTTTTCATAAAGGTTGTGAAGAGAAGATGTGGCAAATCCGCAGGTAGGGGGATTGCATAGGTGCGCACAGAGGTTATCAGAAAATGAATTGAAATAAGGCAGGAGCGCACGTCAATGATAACCCATTGGGGTGATATTTTACGAGTGATACATGCCAATAATTTGTAAACCGTTGTGTAAATAATTTTTGCAAAAACTTGCACGTGTAGCTGTGGTTCAGCAAATTCGGTTGTTGTTTTTTTGTACCGTTGTTTTCAGACAATGCGGAGCATAGTCTTTTTGCAAGGGGGAAATTGTCACGGACAAAAATAGAAAAACCGAATTCGTGGTCAGTCGCCAGCCAGTTCAATCGGACATAAGTCCAAACGCAACATTTCTGGTTCCAAGCAGACGACTTAAGGTGTCGCGTCAGCCAATTAGGCCACAGCGGAGAGGCTCCACGGAGACAGCACTGTCCGGCAGACGGACTGAGTAGCTTGGCCGACGTCTCGATAGGTCTGGCCAGACAGGTCTCGGCGCCTGGGTCAGACTGATCTAGCCAATTTGCGACCAGCGCCCTCAGTTAAGCCAGACATCGCCGGCTAAAGTAGGAAGGGGGAAAGGGATTGTGTGGTGGAGGTAAAATCAAGCTAATTAATTAAATGACCCATTGACCACCACATAGAGCAAGGCTGGGTAGATGTGACTTGACGATTTGAACGTCCAATGGAATTACAGGGGAGGTAACTTCGGGTACAAGGCGGGAAAAA
>CM031610.1:84300930-84303430 GCA_018398815.1 Conus ventricosus | reverse complement strand
AGACGGTCTGACCTGTCCACTGTGGGGGAGACGGTCTGACCTGTCCACTGTGGGGGAGACGGTCTGACCTGTCCACTGTGGGGAGGATGGTCTGACCTGTCCACTGTAGGGGAGACGGTCTGACCTGACCACTGTGGGGAAGATGGTCTGACGTGTCCACTGTTGTCCACTACAAGGGAGACGGTCTGACCTGTCCACTGTGGGGGAAGACGGTCTGACCTCTCCACTGTGGGAGAGACGGCCTGACCTGTCCACTGTGGGGGGGGGGGCAGGCCGGTCTGACCTGTCAACTGTGGGGGAGACGGACTGACCTGTCCACTGTGGGAGACACGGACTGACCTGTCCACTGTGGAAGAGACGGCCTGGCCTGTCCACTGTGGGAGAAACAGACTGACCTGTCGACTGTGGGAGACACGGACTGACCTGTCCACTGTGGGAGAGACGGCCTGACCTGTCCACTGTGGGAGAGACGGACTGACCTGTCCACTGTAGGAGAGATGGACTGACCTGTCACTGTGGTGGAGACGGCCTAACCTGTCCACTGTGGGAGAGACGGACTGACCTGTCCACTGTGGGAGAGACGGCCTGACCTGTCCACTGTGGGGGAGAAGGGCCTAACCTGTCCACTGTGGGAGAGACGGACTGACCTGTCCACTGTGGGAGAGACTGACCTGTCCACTGTGGGGGAGACGGTCTGACCTGTCCACTGTTGGGAGAGAGGATCTGACCTGTCCACTGTGGGGGAGACGGTCTGACCTGTCCACTGTGGGAGAGACTGACCTGTCCACTGTAGGAGAGACTGACCTCTGTGGGGGGAGACGGTCTGACCTTTCCACTGTGGGAGAGACTGACCTGTCCACTGTAGGAGAGACTGACTGTCCACTGTGGAAGAGACTGATCTGTCCACTCTGGGAGAGACTGACCTGTCCACTGTGGGAGAGACTGACCTGTCCACTGTGGGAGAGACTGACCTGTCCACTGTGGGAGAGACTGTTTGGATCTGAAGTACGCAGGACAGCACCTCCTAAGCCCTTACTGACGACAATCATTGCAGGACACCACCTCCTAAGCCCCTTACTGACGATAATCATTGCAGGACACCACCTCCTAAGCCCCCTACTGACGACAATCATTGCAGGACCCCCACCTACTAAACCCCCTACTGACGACAATCATTGCGGACACCACCTACTAAACCCCTACTGACGACAATCATTGCAGGACACACCTACTAAACCCAATACTGACGACAATCATTGCAGGACACCACCTACGAAACCCACTACTGACGACAATCATTGCAGGACATCACCCTAAGCCCCCTACTGACGACAATCATTGCAGGGCCATCACCTCCTAAGCCCCCCACTGACGAAAATCATTGCAGGACACCACCCCCTAAGCCCTTACTGACGACAATCATTGCAGGACACCACCTCCTAAGCCTTACTGACGACAATCATTGCAGGACACCACCTCCTAAACCCCTACTGACGACAATCATTGCAGGAAACCACCTACTAATCCCCTACTGACGACAATCATTGCAGGACACCCCCTCCTAAGCCCCTACTGACGACAATCATTGCAGGACATCACCTCCTAAGCCCCATACTGACGACATCATTGCAGGACACCACCCCCTACCCTAAGACCCCATACTTGACTGACGATCATTGCAGGACATCACCTCCTAAGCCCCTACTGACGACAATCATTGCAGTCATCCCTAAGCCCCTACTGGAGCAATATTGCAGGCACCATCACCAACCCTAATCGGGCACCCCTCTACTACAGAATTGCAGGACACCACCTCCTAAGCCCCTACTGACGACAATCATTGCAGGACACCACCTCCTAACCCCTACTGACGACAATCATTGCTGGACACCATCTAACCCCTACTGACGACATATTGCAGGACCTCCAAGCCCAACTGACGACAATCATTGCAGGACATCACCTCTAAGCCCCTACTGACGACAATCATTGCAGGATCACCCTAACCCTACTGACGACACATTGCAGGACCACCCTCTAACCCCTACTGACGACATCATTGCAGGATCACCATCCTAGCCCCTATGACGCAATTTTGCAGGAACACCTTTTGCCCCCATGACGACAATCATTGCAGGGACACCACCTTTAACCCTAGACGACAATCATTGCGGACACCCCCCTTCAAACCCTACTGACGACAATTTATTGAGGCCCACTTCAAACCCCAATGACGACAATATTCAGGACACCACCTATAAAAACCCCCTACTGGACAATCATTGCGGACCCTCTAAACCCTATGACGACAATATTTCAGGACAACCTTAACCCCTACTGACGCTTTATTGCAGGACACCCCTCTAAAACCCCCTATGACGACAATCTTGCGGCACACCTCCTAGCCCCCCATGACGACAATCATTGCAGGGAAAAATTTCCCCAAAAACCTATTAGGCCCCCCAAAATGACGACAAACTTGCAGGCACCACCCCCCTAA